>JANAVB010034417.1:74414032-74599032 GCA_029216955.1 Iris pallida
TATATATATATATATATATATATATACTCACAAACACAAACACAAACACAACACCACCCACACACACACACACACACACACACACACACACACACACACATATTATATATATATATATATTTTTTTTTTTTTTTTTTTATATATGTATATATCATATATATATATATATATATGTGTGGTGTGGTGTGTGTGTGTGTGTGTGTGTGTGTGTTTGTGAGTATATATATATTATATATATATATATTATATATATATATATATATATATATATATATATATATATATATAATATATCTGTGTGTGTGGTGTGTGTTATATATATATAGATAGATAGCTAGATAGTTAGATAGATATATATATATATTAGATATATATATAGAGGGGAAGAAGTAGAAGAAGTAGGAGAAGAAAGAGGAATAAGAAGTAGCAGCAGCAGTAGGAAGTAGCAGCAGCAGCAGTGGACTGCAGTAGCAGCAGCAGCAGTTAGCAGCTGCAGCAGCAGCTTGCAAGAGCAGCAGTAGCAGTAGCATAGGTAGGATAAGGAGGAGGAGAAGGAGAAGGAGAAGGAAAGGATAAGGAGGAGGAGAAGAAAAAGGAAAAGGAAAGATAAGGAGGAGGAGAAGAATAAGGAGAAGGAAAGGATAAGGAGGAGGAGAAGAATAAGGAGAAGGGAAGGAAAAAAGAAAGAATAAGGAGAAGGGAAGGAAGAAGGGAAGGATAAGGGAAGGAGAAAAAAAAGGAGAAGGAGAAGGAGAAGGAAAGAAGAGTGGTAGTAGTAGGAGTTGTAATGGTGATAGTAGTGGTGTTAGTAGTAGTGTAGGAAATGTTGGAAATCAAATCGGAGAGAGTTTGTGAGTGAATCGGATTTAGTGAAAGGGTAATTTCGAGTTCCGAGTGTCGGAACGCGTCCAAAATTGGATGAGACTTAGATTAGGTGAATTAGATTTTGTGGGTAGGCTCCCAAGCTGAAATCGGAGTTTCGTATAGGATTAGGAGGATGGTATCGCACGATATCATTGAGTATCTCGCGATACTCAAGATAATCGGTGAATCGGCAACATAAGCCGTAAGATGGACTGGATGTCCACTCTACCTAGGAAGCTTGGTAGGTAATGATAGTGTAGGCTAGTATCCTACAACCCTAGGAAGCACGGGTCAAAATACCAAGCGTAGATAGGCTAACTTGGTATTAGACTAGGTTAGAGATTTACCTTTGTAAAGGGTAAATTTAAGGTATTGGCCTACGGCCAAGATTTGGGTTTCGGAGTTCAAGATGGACTTGGATATGGGTCGTAAGGGTTGAAAATGGTTAGAAATAGTCGCCTAGACCTAGTCTTCACCTTGGTTGACCACGGTTGATTTTTTTAGACCAAAAGTCAACCATGGGTCAACACTTTACCCAATTTAGTCCCAAATTCCATTAGAGTTGAACAGTTGACCAAAAGTTGACTGTTAGTCACCATTGACCTAAAGATGACCTAGAGTTGATCTAGAGTTGACCAGTTGACCAAAAGTTAATTATAAGTCAATTGTTGACTTAAATCGACCTAGTTTAATTTTGTTTGACTTGCATTGACCCAGTTTGACCTGGTTAGGCGTTATATGACTTAGGTTGACCCTGTATAGTCTAGTTTAACGTGTCTTGACCTAGAATAACTTAATAGGATTTAAATTTGATTTGAATTTACTTCCTAAACGTAGTATTGATACGTCTTGTTATCTATTAGGTCCTCGAGGCGCTGCATTGGATTCAGTTGACATATTATATCATATCACAGGCAAGTACATTCTTTGATAATTTTTTCCCAATTTATGATAAATGTTATGATTCTTGTACTTAGTGTAGAAATGCTTATTCCTGACACATGGTTCTCACGGATTGGTATTCCTGGATCTTGACAAGAGATGTTACTCCTTGTTAGCTTGGGATGTATTGTGCAAGCTCCTTTGTAGCTCTTGTGCAATGGATGGTCATCGATTCTAGAGAAGATTTGCTCCCTTCTCATAGAATCCCGTGCAGTGACGTATCCTGTTTGGATCCATTCTACCAGTTTGGGGCGGGAGAGTAGTAGCGTATGCCTGTGATCAAATCCATCCCGTATTTTCGAACAGTGTTAATCATATACCGCACTTATGGCTAGCCAGGCCAGTTACTTACAGGTGCCCAAGCCGATCACAAGTTGAAACTACTACTCACACACATTGGATAGATGGCTTACCCTGATTTGTGTACATACCATCATCAGTTCTACTTTCCTGTTCTAGCGCTAGTTCTACATCTTACCATGCCATGATACATATATGTATACTCTATGATTTTATTGTATATGCTCTATTTACAGTCTTATGGCTTTTATTCTATCTTGAGATCTGTTATGAGATTTATGTACTCGTTCTATCCTGACCGGATATGTTGACAATGTTTATAGATGCAGAGGAGGACTATTACTGCACTTACTACGACCCACCGGACGTAGTAGGTTTAGAGACAGATACCCTAGATCAGCAGGGTGCAGTACCGCAGGGCGAGATACCGTCTATCCTGTAGATAGAGTAAGTTTTTGTACTGGACCTTGTCTCCAGTTACTCTTGGGACTATTATTATTTTGTTTAGTATTAGAGACTTTGGACTTGGACTTGTATACTCTTTGTGTTTGGACTTGATATGTTATATTTTTATTGTCGTGTTGTCTTTATCGTTTTTTTACTTTCTCATCTTAGAGTTGTGATTGAGTACTTATATATTATTATTGCTTGTCCTCCGTTCGGAGTTGACCATATTCTCGACAGGTTTTGATATTATATGAACTGTTGTTAGAGTAGTAAACCTACAACGTTCTACGCCGTTTTTACGGTGAGGGCTGGGCGTTGTTACGCACACGTGCCCTTACAGTCGGTGCGGGTCATGACACTTGTAAATCAGTCTAATGTAATTAATGTAATTAATGTAATTACTCATTCTGCTTATACCCTTGAGTTGTCGCATAATAGGCTAGGACATGTTCATTATAAACGAATAAATAGAATGTCTAGTGTAAGACTTATCTCCAAGTGTGGGGGTAAGGTAGAGAAATGTGAAGTTTGTGCTCAAACAAAGATCACAAGAAAACCCTTTCCTCGGGTTAATCGAAGTACAAATCTTCTGGAGTTGGTTTACTCCGATATCTGTGATTTCAAACAGTTCTCTACAAAGGCCGGGATGAAGTATTTCATAACCTTCATCGATGACTTCTCAAAGTATGCGTTTCGTCTACTTGCTGAAGGCTAAAGACGAAGCATTCGAGAAGTTCAAGGAGTTCAGAGCCGAAGATGAGCGGCAGACTGGACAACAACTCAAAAGAATAGAAGTGATCGAGGTGGAGAGTACAAGTCTCATGAATTCGTATCGTTCTGCAAAGAACATGAAATTGTTAATGAGACTATGGCTCCGTACTCTCTTCAATCAAATGGAGTAGCAGAGAGGAAGAACAGAACGTTAACAGAAATGATTAACTCAATGTTGTTGACTGCTGGCCTTCCTAAGTGCTACTGGGGAGAAGCTGCATTGACGGCCACTTTTATTCTAAATAGAGTACCTCATGCAACTTCAGACGTTACTCCTCATGAACTCTGGTTCAAGGTCAGACCTAAATTGAATTTCATTCGAGTGTGGGGGTGTCTGGCATATGTCAAGCTTCCAGAACTGAAAATTCAGAAGCTTGGGACAAGGACTACTAAGACGATCTTCTTGGGGTATGCTGAGAAGAGTGATGCTCGAAGATTTCTTGATATTGAGTCAAATCATATCATTGAATCTCACGACGCAGAATATTTTGAAGACAAATTTACAAGGCACAAGAATATTATTCTTGCGGATGTACCAAAGAACAATGAGGGTGCGCAGGAAACTGAAGTCTTCAATGAAGATGTGGTCCAAGAAGATGTTGTTGTTGAAACAACGGTTGAACCAGAACAAGCTGAGCCATCAGCTAAGGCGTGAGGAGGCCGAAGGACTTCGGAAGTGACTTTATCACCTATCATGTGGAAGCTGATCTGCTTACTTATGATGAGGCGATAAAGACCAGAGACGTGGTTTTCTGGAAGGAGGCGGTTGACAATGAAATTGATTCTATCACCTCAAATAACACTTAGGTGTTGGTTGATTTTCCTAAAGGAGCAAAAACCATCGGATGCAAATGGATCTTCAAGAAGAAGATGAAAGCAGACGAAACTATTGACAAGTTCAATGCTAGGTTGGTAGCCAAGGGGTTTTCTCAGAAGCAGAGGATTGACTACTTTGACACGTATGCTTCAGTAGCCCGAATGACCACTATCAGAATGTTGATTGCTCTTGCAGCAATACATAAGATGGTGATCCATCAGATGGATGTGAAAATGGCTTTCCTAAATGGTGAGCTGACCAAAGAGATATACATGTAACAGCTAGAGAGATTTATCGTCAAGGGTCTTGAAGACAAAGTTTGCAAGTTGGTAAAATCTCTGTACGGTCTTAAACAGGCTCCCAAGATGTGGCATGAGAAATTTGACAAAGTTATAAGGTCAAATGGCTACATGGTCAGCGAGACGGACAAGTGTGTTTATACGAAGTTCGCTGATGGAAGAGGTGTGACCGTTTGTCTGTACGTGGACAACATGCTTATCCTAGGTACGGATATGGGTTGTGTCACGGAGACAAAGAAATTCATCTCGAGCAAGTTTAGTATGAAGGACTTGGGGAAGCTGATGTGATCTTAGGGATCAAGATCATCCGGAGAGACATTGGACTAGCGCTGTTACAGTCTCATTATATTGAGAAAATGATCACTCGTTATGGGTATCAGGATCTTCCAGGGATCGATACGCCGTACAGGTGTGATCTGAAGCTGAAGCCTAATTTAGAAGAAAGCGTCAGGCAGCTGGATTATGCAAGCGTAATTGGAAGTTTGATCTATGCTACTACTGCCATAAGGCCTGACATAGCTTTTGTCGTGGGAATGCTGAGTCATTTTATGAGCAACCCAGGTGTTGAACACTGGAAAGATGTGAAACGGGTTATAAGATATCTCAAGAAGACTCAGACATATGCACTATACTACAGCGGAGATCCGTCGGTAGTGGAAGGCTTCAGTGATGCCAGCTGGTGCTCAGAGGTGGAGAGCGAGAGATCCACAGGTGGATTCATTTTCACAATGGATGGAGCTGCTATATCGTGGAAGTCGAAGAAGCAGACTATGCTCTCGCTGTCATCCGTGGAATCTAAGTTCTTTGCACTTGATACTGCAGCTGAGGAAGCAGAATGGCTTCGGGAGCTCATGTATGATCTTCCAGTGGTTAGGGCACAAATACCAGCGATACCGATATACTGCGACAACCAGGCGACTGGGACGAAGGCATTAAATGATCTCTTCAACGGAAAGAAGAGGACTGTGTGGTTGAAGCATAGGGCAGTACACGATCTTATCAAGAGAGGTGTTATTGTAGGGATTGATGTTCGGAGTCAGGAGAACCTGGCGGATCCGTTCACCAAAGGCCTCAAGCGCCAACTGGTCGATGACACAGCTTGTAAAATGGGCTTGAAGGCATTCTGATATTGTATTATTGTATTCCTACCATAAAGTTTTACGCTAATAGTTCAAAGAGAAATCTACTAGGCATCTAGCTTTTGGTTCAAGGGAGGACCACTAATCGGAAGAATATCAGGAACAGTGGGTACATGTTCTATTGGGCATGGAAAGGTTACGGACCTACAACCACTGTTGTCTACTGTTATTTTCTATGAAAAACGGATCCTGTGGGAAGGTTGGCTTAAATGCCTTAATGAGTTCACAGACAGAGTGAATGCCTGGTGTGCTTTACCGGAAGCACGGTAGAGCAGCACTATAAGGAGTGAAACTCCATGCTACAGTGGGGTGACTCCAGGATGAGGTTCCTATATGTGGGATGCTGCCCAGGAATAGGATAAAGCCTCGGCTTTGCAAGCCATATCACAGTGATTTAGCATCGCAAATAGGTAGTTAGCCTAATGCTGTATGTTAAAATAAAGAGGGGTGTAGTCAGCACTACAAAGAGGAGGAGTTCCTCATGTTACAGTGGCACGACACCACGATGAGGTACCCGATTAGGGATAAAGCCTCGACCTTGCAAGCCATGTCGTTGCGGCATAACACCGCAAGGGAGCCTAAGGCTTCATGCTGGGTAGTTTGGCACTACAAAGAGGCGGTTGCCTCAAGCTACAGTGGTATGACACTACGAAGAGATTCCCGGTATGGGATAAGGCCTCGTCTTTAAGCCATATCATAGCGGCGTAGCACCGCAAGGGAAGCACAAAGCGCTTTATGCCATGTCTCTTTATAATGAACTCACCTATAGTGTATGTACAAAGAGATATCAGGCCGTCTCTTGAGGGTAAACTTGTAGATGCCCAAAATTATACACTGAAACCAGGCTGGCATATGGCCTTTAATGTGTAGCCAGAAGCACACGTAACTACATTATATGAGTGGAAAGAATTTCAGCTATGATGCAGAATTCAAGGATTAGTCCATTCTTGTATTATAGTCTGTTGTTTGAACCATACGAGAAGATTCAAGTCGTCAGCGACATCTCTCCTAATGCATGATGGACAGTTACTGTAGGGAACACTTATACTCATATATAGAGATATGTGGAGGATTGTTAGGTTTTGGTCTTTTTTAAAGTGAATTTTAGTCCCACATCGGCTAGACCAAAGGACTTATATCTCTATATATTAGCTTTGCTAGTTTAGACATGCACATGCGGTGTGAAGGTCGACATGGGTGTGCCATGTGGGGTTATTTTTCTAATAGAAAAAGGATAAATCAACAATAGAAAGCATTCATGCTTTTTGCTCTTGGAAAATTTATTTCCATGGGAGCTAAACCCGGTAGGGGCTTAGCAACTCAGACTCGGACTCGAACTCGGACTCATAGACTCATGAGGCGTAATGTGGCATTTTGTTGGCGCACTTTGCACTTAGCACGTCAGCATTGTCGCTAGACGCAAGTGCACTTTAGTTGCGCTCATTGTGCGAGCCACTTGTGCTGCCACGTTGCGTGCCACAGGTTGCACGACCAGGGTGCGCGCCAGGCTGCGCACCAGGTTACGAGCCAGGTTGCGCACAGGTTGCGCACAGGTTACGCCGATTGCGCACGTTGCGTACGTTGTACAAGTTGCGCGCGTAGCGCACGTTGCGCGAGTGGCACAAGGTGGAGCAGGTCGCACAGGTTGCACAGTGGCTCAGTGTACGGAGTACAAGGTGCGCTGGCTGCGCGCAGTTGGCGTAACTTGCAGCAGAATGTACGTTTGTATATTCTGGACGGTTACTACATGTTCGGGGTAGTTTTTACCATGTCCCTAACTTTGTGGTAACCGAGCAGTTGCTGCAAGGCCTATATAAGGCATCCTCTCTCTCACAAGGCTATAGATATACAAGGAATAGACGCCACCACAGAAAGTTTACGAAGTATTTTTTAACACAAGTAGACAGAGAATTCAGGAGTGTTCTTTAACACAGTTCTGATCAAAATTTGCTTGCGAATTCCAGCAGCCTTCGAGAGAAAGGAAAGGCACCGCATCAGCGTTGTTTTTGTACGGGAGTTCGTGTCCATCCGAGGAGTCAGAAGAGCAGGAGTGTTCCAAGTTCTCCGACGAACTTGCTGGTTCCTGGATGTTGTTCGTGTAGGGCGAATAAAGCTTTGAGCAACGTTGATTATTCACCCCAGCATGAGTTCTTCCATCTTTCGCCAGTCATCTTCTTCATTGCTGCCAGTAACTCTGATTGTATCTTCTTTGTATAAGTACTACGATCGATTGCTGTTCATTACGAAATCTTTTTAGATTCTCGTAATTCAGGATCACCTTCCTTGAAGTATTGATTTGAAACATTGTCTTTATAATCGTTTCATATTCTCACGTTTTCCATAGAAAATTGTGCCCCGACAATAACATATCTACCTATGTCATTGCTGAAAATCATCTCCTATATTTGATTTTCCACTTAACTATTTAAAAAAATGCTATCCAAATTTCTTACTTATTGAAATTGATGCATGATGAGTCACCAATTCATTTTCAATTGTCATTTTTTGACATCACTCGAAGTGTTTGAAATAATTATTTACACATTAATAAGGAATGAATTAACATTGGACAAGAATCGTCGAATTCAAGTAACTCTTGCAGTTATCAGGAAGAGATATATGATCCTGGCTGGACGACAGAAGATTAGTGGATCGAGTCACGGAGATGTAATATTTTTTTTCAAATGTTTATTATTTTTTAAATCAAATATGTATTATTATTATCTTTCAATCAACTAAAATGAAACAATCATATGACTCATCTTTCTTTGTAATCATCTTTCATACCATTGTGGATCCATTGAGCAACTAAAATATTTTTTGATAGAAATTTAATAGAGATAATTTAGCAAATACTCACATTTCAAATGTTAAAACTAGCATATACTCCAAATATATTTTTAACTAGCAAATGTCCTCATTTTTAGTAAGGAATAGTAAAAAAAGATAGAAGCCCATTTTTTAGATTTTTTTCTACTATAAAAAATAGTTGAGGTATACGCTAGTTTCAACATCGGGAATGAGGTATTTGCTAAATTATTCTAATTTAATATGGAAAAAATCTAGAAAATATTCTATTATTGTATGATAAACAAATTTATAAAAAATTATTTATTACGTGAGGCTGGCCATTCAAACAACTATCATATCACATTAGTATGGAAAAAATGATCGAAGAATATTCCTATGTTTTACATTTATTACAGAAATTATCCCTAAAACTAATTACACGGACCACCCCTATAGTTTATATTTTCTATAGAAATATGACACTGACCACCTCTATGTTTATGTTAATTTTATATTAATGTTTATTATAATAATAATATTAATATTTAAAGGGTTATTTAGTAATAGGGTCTCATACAATATGTGATATTAGGATTTGGGTCGCCAAATTACCGGCATTAGAGTATGGATCTCGTTTTTATTCGCGTTACCAATTTTGAGTCATATGGAGACCCGAACTATAATGTCGGATAATTTGGAGATCTAAACACTAATATCACATATTATATGAGACCATATTACTAAATAATCCTTAATATTAATATTAGTTATAATTTTAGTGTTAATTTTATATTTATTATAAATTTTAATGTTATTGTTAAAATTAAAATTAACACTAAAATTGACATTAAAATTGATAATGAAATTAAAATTAACATTAATATCACTATTATTATTATTATTATTATTATTATTATTATTATTATTATCATATTATTGTTATATTATTATTATTATTATTATTATTATTATTATTATTATTATTATTATTATTATTATTATTATTATTATTATTATTAAAATAAAAAAAATTTAGAATATATTTATTTTGAAAGGTTATTTTTTAGATTTGTTTTTTCTCAAACATCTATATATTTTTTAAAGAAAATTAAAACTAAATCAATCATCTCTATTTAAAAAATAATCAATTTCTATTTTAAAAATTAAATCGATGGATATGACTTGTTTCTTAAAATAGGGATATATTAGTTTTAAAGAAAGAGTTATTTCAAAAAGAATTATAATAGAAATTTGGAAGAGAAACATGTATGTTTTGCACTTTCGTAAGTTTTTTAAAGTATATTCCGTAAAAAAAATCTTATATATATATATATATATATATATATATATATATATATATATATATATATATATATATATATATATATATATATATATATATTGAAAGAAGATAATTGTGGTGAACGCTCCCATCGGGAATCGATCTCCTGACCACTCGGACCACATGCTTCACCACTACTGATTGGCTAGAGGGATATATATATATATATATATATATATATATATATATATATATATATATATATATATATATATATATATATAGAAAAATTCTACAATATATCCACCATTTTTGGATGTATCGATATATCCGAAATCTGGACCGTTGGATGTTATCCAACGGTTCAGATTAAATTCAGATAAAATAATACAGGAGGCATCATTTAATGTTGTTTTTGACTTTTGACCTCTTGTTAACTTGCTATAGCAGGTCATTCTTTAATGCAATTTTTTAATGAATACCCTAAATTAACTCATATTTACTTTCTCTTTCGTCCATGTAATTTAATATTTTGTGCAACTACATATATAACACAATAATTGTGTGTCGGCCGAAAAGAAAGGACACAGTGTGTCCAGGTCTGTAGGCTATGTAAACGACGACACCACCGACGCTAGCAATGTAGATGGTGACACCGACGAGGAATGGTACATTTAGGACGGAGAATGGTATATTTAGGACGGAGAATGGTACATTTAGGAAGCCGATAAAAGCTCGTTCTCTCAAATCTCTTTTTTGTGTAAATTAAATCCAAGGAGGAAATAATCCCTAAGGACACAGTGTGTCCAGGTCTGTAGGCGATGTAGACGACACCACCGCCGCTGACGATCTAGATGATGACACCGACGATGAATGGTACATTTAGGACGGAGAATGGTACATTTAGAACGGAGAATGGTAAATTTAGGAAGCCGACAAATGCTCGTTCTCTCAAATCTCTTCTTTGTGTAAATTAAATCCAAGGAGGACACAATCCCTAATTTTAGTTATTGTTTAGCATAATCTGCTTAGTTATTGTAAAATTGTGGTCTTGCTTCTGTGACACTTTCATCTTTAATCCCATGTTTTCTATGAATATGTGTTCTGTTTGATTTTGATTTAGTAATCTTTCCGTAATTAGTTTTTTTGTTTCAACTAACAATTTAATATTTTTGTTATAAAGCGACAGGCCATGGTGGTGGTGGTGGAAGGAGAAACGGAGATGAAGAAGGAAAGAAGAAGAAGAAGTTCCGGTTCGCGACGGACTTCGTCGAGTTCCTCAATCAAGCAGAATTAAACTTCTAATTGAGTTCCTTAATTGAAGTTGATCATGATAACCGTTTGTATTTTTCAAACGGCTAGTAGAATCGTCTTCGAGCCATCCTCAATCAAACGACTAGTAGATTGTTTGCTAGTCTCGAAATTTATTTGTCTTTTTATCTTCCTCACTTTTTGTTCTTCTCTCTTGCTATATATACAATATGTCACGACCCGCACTCACTGTGAGGGTACGAGCACGTAACAACGCCCAGCCTACGCCGCAGTGTCGACGGTAGAACGCTGTCCTAGGTTACTATCTAATCAACAACTCACGCAATTATATAATATACTTGTCAAATCTCAACTCCGAACGGAGGACAAGTATAGATATAATGAATCTCAATCACAGTCTAAGAACGATAAGATATCACAGAAGTTATAACTAAAGACTAAATAACAGAATAAAACCAACAACTAATAAATATAAACTCAGAAAATCTCTACTACAATCTCAACTATATACAACTCAAGTTCTAAACATGAAAGCTGAACAACAACTAGCTAATCTCCCAATCACTCCTGAGTATCGGGGCCATAGGTAGCTAAACCATCTCCACAGTAATATGTAGGGCATGTGTCCTCAGGGCAGTCATCTGTAAAATTTTCAACAGGTCCAGTCAGGACAGGAACGAGTACAACTCATCAAGAAAACCCAAGTAAATGACAGGGAACTATAAAGCAGTTATAGACAGTTTTATTGATGAATATGGAAGTTTATATACAGGTGATGGTATAGAGAAACAATAAGATGCAAGGAAAGTAAGTAACTAAACAAGAGAAGAATGATGGCAATGATGACTGTAAATAAATCTAGCTGAACTAAAGTAACATGATAAGTCCAGACAGTAAATGTAAAACAAGTATAAACTGTTATAAATCCAGTACGAGATGAATCTAATACAAGATGAATCCAGTACCAGATGATTCTAGGTAGTGATCAAGAATCCAGGTGAGTCCAGCTAATCTAATAGTGTGTTTTAAAATACCGAGATCGATATGTAAACGGCTGTGGGTAATCAGGTACACCTCTCACTGATCAGGCGAGAGATGGCTATGCTTCCAGTAGATTCTAGTTGGAGATTCCAAATTTAGGGTATGTCTACATGTCTTACTCAATATTTCCCCGCCCCGTAAACAAATGAATCCAGAATTCGACACGAGAATCGAGATGAGTCCAGCCAAAATATGATGATTCCAGAAATAGATTTCGGAATGATTCCAGTGATTCCAGTAATAGAGGCCAGATAATATGGTGAGTGTGTCGCATACATGAATCCAGAAATATCCATACGTATGGTATCAGAGAATCACATAAAACTAAATAGAACTAAAATACAGTAACTGGCAAATAAATGAGAGAACTATCAGAGAATGTACTCGCCTGATACTCTGAAAAGAGTAGTGTAATGTCAGATGTCTGCACCGGAGTCACAGTGTCCTAAATAGAACAGTACAGGTTATAATGTGTTTAAAACAAGGTAATTGATGTTTATGATGCAATCTACATGACTTCTAGGTCAATCTAGGTCAAGGTCAACTCTAAGTCAAACCTGGTCAGCTGTCTAGGTCAAACTGAGTCCAAGTCAAACTTGGTCAACTATGGGTTAACCCAAGTCAATACTCTAGTCAAACTAGGTCAATTGGTCACATCTAGACTAATGTTAACTTTTGGTCAACTCTAGTCAACCTGGACTAGTCAACCTAAGTCAACTAGGTAAAACTTAGTATAGTCAAGTCTCACTAGGCCTAACCAAGCCTAGACTAGCAAGCACACACCACATCTAGGTTATACAAGTCAACTATACCCTATACTGGCATTCAAGCCACACTCATAGGTAATGAGCCCTAGGCTATAGGCCCATAGGCTATATCACCGATAGCAAACACATATCTGCATATACACATTTTAACATATATGTATCTAATATAAAATAGTACACCCAATATAATATATAGGATACATGATAATATATGTGTCATATATATATATACACATATATACATACCCATATACATTGAAGGATAGGAAAGGGCCACATGTGCATTTGTGTTCATGTGTGTGTGTGTGTGTGTGTGTGTGTGAGTACAAGAGGGTTATGTGTAACAAGTGTCATGAGAGTGTTATATAGCATATAAATAC
The DNA here is from genome assembly GCA_029216955.1 of Iris pallida. Classification (NCBI taxonomy): domain Eukaryota; kingdom Viridiplantae; phylum Streptophyta; class Magnoliopsida; order Asparagales; family Iridaceae; genus Iris; species Iris pallida. The sequence continues at coordinate 74,427,144 of JANAVB010034417.1, forward strand.
CTATGTGTGTGGGGATGAGCATGTGATTCAATGTGTGCAAAATGTACAAAGGAAATAGTATAGCATCTCAGTTTTTTTAAGATTAGGCATAGGTGTGTGCATACAAATAGGAATGTGCTTAGGGAAAATGAATCAAATGACAGTTAGGTAAAGGAGTGTAGTGTGATAAAGTCAATAATGTGTATGATGTGAATGTGTGTGAGTTAATGAGTGTGTGTGAGCAATTGTGTGTGAGAGTAAGGTACAAGTGTCAAGCCAATGTGTCAAATAGGATGTGTGTGTGGGTGATATGTGAATTGATGGGCTGTTCTCAGTTTCAGTTTTTTAAGAAACCTGAACTCTTATTGACAGTTCTCAGGTTTCAGAAAATATAGTTCAAAGGGACATTCACTAACAGTTAACCAATAATCCAAAACGAATTTCGAACCCAATTCTCATACACAAATTGTAACCCTATCTCGCAGTAATACTAATACACATGTAGAAATCCTCGGTGATTTAAAATAGCATTTTAAAATCAGTTTTAGAAGGAATCAATTCAGAATTTCAAATAATACACATGGTATTAGATACACAGGCAGCCTTCAACCATTCAAAATCCTATTTAACTATGCAACCCTAACCAACTTACAAAAAAACTAATTATCAGTATCTATTACACATGTGGGTGAATATACATGACATTTAAATAGGAAGAAATTTGTTTAAAAGGGAAATGAACTCACAGAAATTTAAAAAAACTGAACACCTATAACAGTTATTCATTCAAACCCATCTCAATGTTCAAAAACTCCTTTCTTAACCCAAAAGCCAAATTGAAACGAAATATTTCATTTCCAAATACTAACAATCATGTGGGGGTTATAAAACAGTGAAAAACATCATTTGAATCCCAATAATTACATTTAAACTAATTGATTTCTGAAACCTGGAAATAACAGTATAGCTCATGCTCGACTCATCTCAACCAAATCCGAATCAACACCCAATCAAATCAGCAACATTTAAGGTACAGATGTGAGTTACCATGCATAAATGTCTAGGGTGTCATTTCGTGTCCACATGAATGGACACGAAGTGTCCAAACAGTGTCTAACCCAAGTGTCAGTGGGTGACTGAACTGTGCATAGGCACAGCCTCGTGTACGTGTGTTGTGTTGAAATGGACTCGACACAGTGTGCGAGACACCATGGGCACGTGCACAGGGATAGAGGAGTCATAGGGCTAGGTCCTAGGGTGCCTGAGTCGTGTCCTAGTTGTGTCGTGTCCGAGTTTCGAAGCCGTATCAGTGGCTCGAAATCGTGTGTGCGCATGTCAGGGCAATTCGATGCGAGCACGAGAACTTCCTCGACTCGCAACCAAGTGCCACGAAACTTGGTGAGGGTCGATTCAGACATGGGACCCATCTCTTCACCAAATTCCACGTGTCCTGGTGGAGTATCGTATCCTATGTCAGCCCCGAAATGAAGGGGACACGCACAGCGTGCACGAGCAGGCACGAGACAGTGCAGCCTCGTTTTCTTCGTGCACAGACAACGAGAACCCACAAAATTTTGTGGGGGCCCTGTCAGTGGATGCCCGCACGTGCCCACAAGTTTTCATGGCAAATAGTGTCGTATCGTGTCCTACAGGAGTGTCGGGTAGCAGGGGACTGCACGTGGCCTGTGCTGTATCCCGTACGTGCGTGTGTGTCCAATTTTTGGACACAAACGTGTCCATAATTGTGCTCAGTAGGACACGAAATCAATAAACACATATAAAACAATTTTCCATTCAAATACTTTTCAAAAATAACAATTAAATTCCCTTTGTGACATTTCATCGAGCACCTATATGCATACCATGACACGTGTCCGATACGGACACCCAACGGACACAAAATTCACCTAAATTTAAGGGACACCTAGGTGACTCCTAGATCTAGCCCTAGATGCAAAGAAAACTGAAATTTAAATAAATTTAGAGGGTTTTACCTATATGTAACACCCAATTTTCTAAAATGAGGGTAATTTTGAAATTTTTATTTTAATTTATTTAATTATGGTATTTAAGATTTTCTATGATTTTTAACAATTTTAAAACTATTTTAAATAATGACTTATGATTTTGGTGTTTCTCTAGTGTAGCCCTAGAGACTACTTGACCAGGAAACTAACCATGACCTTGGGAGCTTAACCATATGAGTAGAGTTTCCATCTAGTACACTTTAGCCTAGAAGGTACTTTGGTAATTTTGGGATTTATTTAATTTAATAGGATTTGTTAGAACTTATTGAATATATGTGAGTAATTGCTTGGTATGTGATGTGATGAGCCTAACCTAGAAGGACCTACCCTAATAGATTGGACTAACCTAGATTAGCCTTGGCTAAGTTGATGGTCATGTTAGCATTGACTATGGTTGGTTAGCCATGATTTATGACTTGACTAGTCATGACTAGGATTAGTCATAGTCTTGAGTTAGTATAGCTAAAACCTAGAATCCATATGGACCATAGATCCTTAGTGGGAGATTGAGAGCCATAGATTGGGCACTAAACCCTAGGATGACCAGCCATGTAGTAGTTTTTCCCCTATATAAACCTTCATGTTGAACTCTTGCCTATTTTTTTATTATTCTTGCAAGTCTTGAAGAAAGAGAGGTATAGACTCCTTCTCCAATCCATAGTTCATCCATTTTTGATCCTTTTTAGCTCTAATCTTTTGCAATAGCACCTAACCAATCCCTACTTGCTGTTCTTATGGAGCAAACCCAGCCTAGGAGCAATTTGGGAGCCTACATTGCTAGAGAACCTCTCAGCTTTGGATATTCTGGAGGCTGAAAAACTCACTCAGGTTTAACCCTAAAACCTTATTGAAACTCTAGATTTTATTGTATATTCATGTAACCCTAGGTGTCTACCTCGTCCTGACCTAGTTTGGTGCCTTATTGTGTCGGATACGTGTCCGTATCGGACACGTATCAGTCGTGACTGCAAGTGTTGATGTAATGATGGAATGAATTCATTCTTTGTTATTTTCAAATTCTATTTGAATAGAAATCTTGGTTTTGATATTGCTTAATGATTTCTTAGTCTCTGAGGTAATTTTTGTATCCTTTTGTGTCACATTTTGGTGTTGGACACGGCCTGTGCACAGCCCACATTTTTTCCCCTGCTACTCGAACCTCACTGTGGCCACGACACGGGATCTTTTGATCTGAAAATTTGTATGGATTGAGGGGCATTGACTGACTCCATGCTCCCAAAGTTTGGGAGTGTCTCGTGGTCTGTGCGGGGAGAAATCGGGGCCGCACTGGCCGCGCGCTGTCGCGCACAAGCGACTGAACACATGCACAGACACGTACGAACACGTGTTCGTATCCTCTGTAGACACGTAGTGGACACGTATTCGACTATCCCACGTGTAGCCCTACCATAGGCGACGACGTGGGCGTGTGCACGTGACACAAAGTGTCGTGTCCTATACTCGAGTGCATGCGTGTACGACACTGTGTGACACTGGGCGCACCCCCACGTGTTTGCAACGTGTTGGACACGTCTGTGTCGTAGTTTTTGGACACGAAATGACTCACATGACATGTGTACATATGCTACACTAGTTATCAACCTATTGTTTGTAATCCTAATGATTAATTAGGTCAATTCATTAGATTCCCAAATTAACTCTAATACTTCACTGATACGAGGTTCTAAAATGTTTTTTTCTGAATTTAAATTGTTGTTTACCTGTTTAATGATGATAGAATGTTAATCAGGACCTACCTACATGTTTAAGGAGTAGTGTACATGCTAAATTATGACTGGTTTGAGCTTTTGGTCGTTGGGATCAGTTTTTGGGTTGTTTATTAAATAATGATATGTTAAACCGTCACCTTGGTTGGGTTTCCTGTCAATGTAATATACCTATATGTTTAAGCTAGAATTGATGATAGTTTTAAACTGAAATGTAATGCTAATTCTCTATTCATGGTATTTGTTTTGTTGGTGACTGAATTCAATATAGGTTAGAGAGTTAACTGTCACATGATCCCAAAATCTGGGAATTGTTTTCCCCTCCTTACCTGAGTATTGGTTCTTCCTTTAAAACTAATTTAATGATTTGCCATGTTGAATTCAAATTGGTGTGGAGTATCAGTCTTCTATGATAATGCAATGGTGCAAATCCCAGTCTCCTTGATAACTTACACCTATATGTTATATAGGATTATGTGTTGGTTCTTGTGGGGGTATCATTGAGTTTTGAATGCTAATTATAGCTCCTTGAAAACCTGAGTTTGATAAATTGATTAGTGATTCAATATATATATTAATATCAGAGTTTTGCATTGTAATGATGAACTCAAGAATTGAGTTCTTATAAATCTGAGAATACTAATTGGGTTCCTTTCCTTTACATTGACTGATTTTCCTTACACTATTTTTGGGGATGAATTGATCCTGGTGAATTCATGAAATCTGGGATAATGTAGGATGCATGACTTGATTCCCTTTTTTTTTTCCTTTGAACTGAATTGGGTTTCCTACTTATTTGCATTACCTGTTACATTCTGAGAATTGGTTTCTATTCCTTCTTGCATTGTCATATGCCACACACACACACATTCCTGAGACACACCACAGTGCACATTGGACACTGAGACACGTTGAACCTGAGATTGGAACACTGAACACTGAGAGCACACTGTTTTGGTTCCTGGATACCTGCACACTGTTATACCTTTCCTTACACAGGACACTTAAACACACATTGTTTTCTCCTCTGCCTGAACACACACACACAGCCACATATAGTTTTCTACACTGGTTGCTAATCCTGAACTGGGACACTAAGATATATGGTTGACCTCACACACACACAAGATATCCATAAACACATACATGTTATTTTCCCTCACATGGCTATGCATATAACACACACACTTTCCTGTCACCAGGACAGTCCTTCACTAACTCCCTATTTTCTACCGCTCTCTATATATCCTATTCCCTGTAATGTAGGTATCTATGTAATGTATACTTAATATATGTATATATATATATATATATATATATATATATACGATATAAGTTTGTGTAATATATATAGGTATCTAGTATAGATATACAATGGGTGTATAGGTTATAATAGAATATATCCTAGTATCATGTAATGTGTATATATATTATGGTTGTGTATATATATACATGTGTTATGTATTAGATTAGGTAAATATATCAATGTGTAGTATTATAGATATAGGTATGTCATATTGTCTTGTATTATGGGTTGGCTAATAGGCATGATATAGCCTATGGCCTGTGTGTGTCTGTTTGACTAGTGAGCCTAGGTTGGGCTTGTATAGCTTGATTAGCCTAGAATAGACTTGCTAGACTAGTATAGACTAGTTTGACCTAGTTTGACTTCTAGGGTTGACCAGAGTTGACTGAGAGTTGACTTTGGTCTAGATTGACCTAGAATCATGTAGAATGCATAGTAGGACTTCATTATATCATTTTAGACTTGTTGTGACTTGTGTTGCTCTAACTAGGAGTCAGGTACCTCATCTCGGACAGTACATTTACTTCAGACATTCAGATACCAGGCGAGTAGATTCTCTGATCATTTCAAAACTTGCTTAGAATCATATTCCTGCTCTAGTTTACCTTATTTGATGCTGTCATAATATTATCACGGATTGGTACTATATGGATCCCTACATTGAGATGTTATCCCCCTCGGGAGCATCGGATACATTGTGTCATGTGTTTCGTGTACATCATGTATTCCTCGCTCTCATGTTATCCATGTTTCTCATGTGCTTCATGCTCGTTCATGCATGCTCGTGTACTCTCATGTGCTCTCATGAATCGGTCATGTTTCCTATGTATCTCATGTATAACCTATGTTGCATGTGCACTCATTTATGAGCCTTCATGTGAATTTCATATGCACCCGTTTATGGGCCCCCATGTGAACTTCATGTGCACTCATGTATAAGCTCTCGTGTATATTTCATGTGCACCCATTTATGGGTTTCATGTGAAAACCATGTACGTAACATAACTTGTTTGGATCCTTATGTATTGATTGGGGTATGGGGGAGTATAAATAGTCATGTGAACAATTCCAAAGTAGTATAGCCATGTACACCTCTTTAGTATAGTCATGTGCAAATCCAGCCGTTCACATGTTGACTTTGTACTCTAAATCACTAGTCACTGGTAGCTCTCTACTTATAGTAGATATTTCTATTACAGTTCTCTTCATATTTACATCATGTATTTTCTTTCAGTTTTATGTATCGTACTCTCTTGCATATTTATATTCTCTAACCTGTTATGATCTGCGTGAGATGTATTGTGCTCGCTCTCGTCCTGACTGGACCTGTTAAAATTTTTACAGAGGATGATGAGGAACCCTGCACCCTTACTTTGGAGCTTGCCTAGATGACACTCGCGACCTGGACCCCTAGGAAGGTTCAGACAGCTGCTGAGGACGACACCTTGCTTAGTATAAATAGCTTAGTCTGTTCTCTTTTCATGATTAGCTGTTGTCTTTATTTTCAGATTTGTATATTTTTAGAGATATTGAAACTGGTAGATGTTGAGATTTGTATTCATTCTGTTGTGCCTCAGTTGAGGAGTTTCTTATCTATTTCCATCGTGCTACATTCTACCTTAGTTTGTGATTGAGTTGTACCTCTGTGTTGGACTCCTTTGGAGAGTATTGCTTGTTAGCTAGTTATAGTTCATGACCTAGAACAATGTTCTACCGCCGACACTGCGACGTAGGTTGGGCGCTGTTACGTACTCGTATCCTCACGGTGGGTGTGGGTCGTAACACATTTTTAGTGGTGGCCCATGCAGGTCGAGTTTGTGTAGTGGTATTCGAACTAGAGTACCACTACAGCCTGCAGTAGGATTAGGATTTATTTCGAGGTACTCAATCACATTAGGAAAAACTCTAACTGGATTCCTGCCATCTAAATTTCTGATACTTCCTTGAATAACTGTCCTCCCTTGAATTATCGATTCTATCTCAGTATTGATTCCTTGTTTGATCTGTCTCCAGGATGGTGATTGAGACACGATCGCATCGCTCTGGCTCAGCAGACTCTGGTGAGAGGCCTACCACCCCTCACCCGATTGTGGATGCTGGGACCACGGCACCCCCTATTTCTGCTCATATAGGAGCTTCTTCAGCCTTTGGGAGTGCACCTCCACCTGTCCGGAGGTCTTCTTCCGTCATTCCAGATATGACTCAGCAACAGTTACCTTCAGGGACAGTAGATGCGGCTCAGATGTTTACCCTCTTCCAGCGATTCATGGAGTTTCAGCAACAGATTCAGCAGAGCCAGTCTGCTGATATCCGACAGAGCATACAAGATACTCACCAGTTGGTTAGGACGACAGTGGAGCTGGTGGCTGCTTAGCCACAGGGAGGCCAGATGCAGCCGTATTAGCCGAGGACTCCAGACATCCATTCCTTCAAGAAGATGGGACCCCGAGACTTCAAGGGTACAGAGGGCATCATATACGCTGACGATTGGATAGAGCACATTGAGGAAATATTTCGATTGGCACAGATACCAGCAGGATTACAGATCGAGGCAGCCGCCAGTCAGATGCAGGACTTGGCCCGTACCTGGTACCAGACGGACCCGAGGGTTGGTACAGCCGGTCAGACTTGGGCAGCGTTCAAGAAACTGTTCAAGGTGAAATTCTTTCCCGATACCGCCCTCCGTGCTTTGGAGGCGCAGTTCGAGAGTTTGGTTCAGGGGAACCAGACCGTTGAGGAGTACGCTGGAGAGTTCAACCGTTTGAGCAGATTCATCGAGGATCTTACCGAGGTCGGGAAGACGAAGAGGTTCCGCAGGGGTTTGATCGGAGAGATCAAGTCATATACCAAGAGCGACCGCGACGCCACTTTCGAACAGATTCTGGTAGGAGCCATGACAGCAGAGGACGATCTTGGGCTGAAGGAGAAGAGGATGCGAGATACTCAGGGAGCTAGTGGCAGTACGGGACCGGCTAAGAAGCCCCACCTACAAATTTAGCAGTATGTGCCCCGTTTGCAGATTCAGCAGCAGTTTCAGTAGCAGTTCCAGCAGCAGTATCAGCAGCCGAGGGTCTACCTTCCGCAGCGGCAGTTTCAGGACCGTGTACCCTTTCAGCAGATGCAGCAGCCACAGAGGCAGCAGCAGGCCCCGGAACAGCAGCTAGTTATTATTTGCCCCTTTTGTAAGAGACCATGGCATGGTTGGGGCGAATGCCGGAAGAGGCTGGGAAGATGTTTGCTTTACGGAGGATCCGATCATCGTCTGAGAGAGTGTCCCGAGTCATCGGGACAGACAGTTCAGAGAGCAGGAGCTAGGGCTCCGGTAGACCAGCAGACGGGATTACCCTTACCGACTCAGCAACAGAGGTACATGTAGCATCAGCAGTAGTCCAGGGGAGGCCAGCAGGGGCGAGCTTTCGCTAGGACAGTCGAGGATGCTCAGGCCGTTGGAGATCTAGTTGCAGGTTCCGTTCTTTTGACTCAAATTCTGAAATTGCCTCTTGTAACTGCCTTGAAATTTTGATTCCTTCTGTTCCTTGTTGATTATCAATTTTGTCCTGTTGTTCTTGTGTTATGTTAATTTTCCTTCTGAGATAAATCATATGGGCTAGGTCACCTTGGTTATAGAATCGAGAATCTTCGATGGTCGTGTTTGTAGAAGCATGGAAAATACTAAAGAAAATGACTCATACGGCCAAAGAACCCCATGCGGCTCAGAAAGCCCATGCGGCTCAAAGAGTCATGCGGCATAAGGAGCTATGCGGCCCGAGGCATTCCATGCGGCTCAGAAGACACGTGGCCTGACAGTGCTCCCCTCCGACCCATGCTGCATTAATTGCTTCGACGGCTGACCCCTCTGAAAAGTTGACAGCCCTGACACAAAAGCAGATAATTATGACTCTGTCATAATGATGAATCTCTAGGGAAGAGAAAAGAGATCTCTGACACAAATCCTCGGAGAAAAATGCCACGTGGCCTTACCACGTAGGCGTTCGTATGCTGCTTACTTCTCATGCGGTTCTGATGGAATCCGTCATATGCGGCTCAGGCCTAGAAAGCCTCATACGGCTTGAGCAATGCACTTCTCATGCGGTTCAGAGTGAATCCGTCCTATGCGGCTTAGGCCTAGAAAGCCTCATGCGGCTTGAGCAAAGCACTTATCATGCGGCTCAGAGTGAATCCGTCCTATGCGGCTCAGACCAGGGAAGCCTCATGCGGCTCGAGCAAAGAACTTCTTATGCGGTTCAGAATGAATCCGTCTTATGCAGCTCAGGCCGAGGAAGCCTCATGCAGTTCAAGTAAAAACTCCTCATGCGGCTCAAAAGGATCATCTCCATGCGGCTCGGATGGATGTATCCCTATGCGGCTCACAATGATTACCTCCATATGGTTCAAAGGCTCAAGGGAGGGCTACTACCCAGACAGCCCGGACACGTGGCCCTAACCTTATGCGGCCCAAAGTCATATGCGGCTCACTCGTCATATGGATTTCTCAGATTTACTGCCATCAAAGATTGGGTCAAATTCCAATAATTTGGGACACGTGGCAGGAGAATAAATTTAATTTATTCCAGACATCAGAAGATCATTATGAGAAAGATTTATTCCAATCAGCATTAATTGCTAATGGGATTTGGTGTAATCTACATTCGATGGTTCAGATTCGTCACAATTATAACTGAACGGCCTGGATTGACCAATCTACGGGCCGCCGCCATCTCTGAGAACTAATCATTCCTAATGATGCCCCCACTATTATAAATAGCCAGGTGCCATTCCCTTGTCAAAAAAAAATATATACATATATACACGACCAGAAGAAGAGAGAAAAAGAGAGCTCCCTCCAATAATCAGAGAGGAAACCACAGAGAAAGAGAGAAGTCAGAAGAGCAACCCGAGGAGAGCAAGGAGAGCATTTCTTCGTCAACGCCAACCATCTTTTCACAGGAGCCAAGGCGGCATACAGATCGTCCAAGGAGTTAGGTAGGGCTGTCGTCGCCTTTCCGAGCTTCTATCGTCACCCCCCAGAATCTAAAATAAACAATTGTACTTAGACTGCTGTACCTAGGTTTTCGTCCCTAGGCTTTCTTTGTACAAGCGAGTTTGTAACGTGAAGTAAAAGTCCGGTCCTCCAATAATTGTTCTGTACTTTTATATTTCATGGCAAACACGATGGCGACTCTGCTGGGGACAAACTTCTCTACGGCTGAGGAGTTGGTGACGCAATCAGATACAGCCAAGCTTGGCTCCACGCAACAAAAGATGGTCGTCCGCTTCGACCAACAGGCGTTTGAAGAGATGCTCTCCGAGGGAAGCGCTGGCCCGGTCCAGAAGCGCACCCGTACGACAAAGGCTCGCAGAGAGTGGAGGCCAAAATCATTTGCTCCTCCCCAAGCCCTCGACGAGACACCCTCTGTTGCTCAAGACGGTGAGAAAGACTCTTCTGCGGCCCCACTTCAGACCATAGACAACTCTGTTGTCCCCAAGTCCGGCAGAAGAAAATACTATGATGCTGGACTTGCAGGGGCAAAGAGGAACTCTATACGATCAGAGCCGCATAAGGATGTTAGCCGCAGGGAGAAAACTCATGCGGCTACATCAGCCAGCCGCATGAAGAAAACTCATGCGGCCACAACTGTCAGCTGCATAACTTATGCGGCTACAGCTGCCAATCACATGAATGAAACCCATGCGGCCAGGAAAGTCAATCGCTTGCAGAAAAACCATGCGGCCACAATTACCAACCGCATGCGGCCAGCCTGCACGGTCGTGGCTCCTAACCGCACAAAAATAATTGATCCGACGGCAGAAGACAACCGCATGCAGACAGCCTGCACGGTACCCAACCCTAGCCGCATAACATCCATTCCATGTTTCTCTCGATCAGTCTTCGACCGTCTCTCATACGGTCCTGACCCTGATAGTTCTCTGGATGATAAGCCAGACTCTGTGGCATTCAACTTGGACTCCTCCTATTACGCACCCGCAAGTGCTAAAAGGAGGAAGTCTAGGGCAGCGCGGGCTCATCAGGCCCAGTTAGCTGTCCCAACCTCTGACTATCGGGGCGTCCCATTGATTATCACACGGGCCTCGGATGGGAAGTTGTATACAACCGCTCGAGTCCAGCCCCCGGCGGCAAACGGACAGAGTGGTTCCTCTGACCTACGGGAGGCGATCCTCCACAAACGCAAGGAAAGAGAAAGAGTATCAGCGTGCAAGGAGTCATCTCTTGGACATAGCTGCACCCAAATCATCGTCAATTACTGTTGCAACAACGCGGCAGTGACGGAAGATCGGCCATCCGTCTTCCAAAGACTACAGCATCCGAGCTCAGAAGATGAGGCACCTCCTCTTGTCTCCTGCAATTCCGTTCAGAAGGCCCCCGCCGAAAGGAGGGGAAAAAAGACAAGCATCTCCAGTCCCAAGATATCAACCACTACAGCTAAGAAACTGTCGTCTAAACGGTTGTCTTCCATCGGAGTATTCCAACGCACCCGTTCAAAGACAAAATCTACTGCAGTGGGAAATTCATCATCCACATCGCTGGGGGTTGGGGGTAGCACTCCTCCGAACATCCGCGACAATCCGATGTTTCAAGGAGCCGAGCCCGGGGAAACGATTCTCCCATCAGATACGACAGGCACCGATGTCCCCGAGGACATCCATGACTCTCAAGACGAAGTAAACTCTGAGGCTGGGGGTACTGCTCCCTCCGAGTCCGAACCAGAAGACAATATTCCCACATATCCCGATGACTTTTCGGTACATGGGTACGACTCGGAGGGCACATCCTCCACCGATCCTTCCATCACTCCTCATGCATGGGTGGTGTTCATGACGGACAGCAATCAAGGTGGTTCTAGTGATCGCCAGCGCATTGACAGTCTCGAAGCCATATTACTTGCTTTGGTCAAGTCTGTAGACGAGATTAAAGCGGTCCTCCCAACTCTGTAAGGAGGGATGCCTGGCCAAACGAGCGCGGGTCCCGCGGTCAATGCAGACTCGAATTCGGCGGCACCGAACCCGGGCAACAATCCTCCCAAAATAACAGCCCCTACCGCGACAGATGAGGCCCGAGAAGTAAGGAGAGAGGTCCAGGAGCTTCGAGCCATGTTCCATGCCCGAGAAAACGCTCAAGATCTCAGAATTCGACAACCATACCCTGCTGAAAGGAGGGATGTTCCATTCCCACCAAAATATAAGCCGTTCAATATCAACCCATATGATGGCAAGACCTCAGCAAGTCGGTACATCACTTACTTCGAGATCACCACCGACCATCTGCCCCATGATGATGCTATCCTCACTCGATTATTCATTGGGGCATTGGAAGAAGTCGCCTTCGACTGGTATCGCAATCTGCCGGACAACTGCATCCACTCCTTCACCGGCTTCAAGCGCCTGTTCTTGGAGAGGTTCTACGAAGTAGGGCAGGTCGTCACCATGTCCACCCTCATGGACGTCGTCCAAGGGAAGAAGGAGTTGACAAGGAACTATATTGAGCGGTTCCGCCAAACCGCCATAAAACTGCCCTCCGAAAATCCAGATTCCTCTTTGATTGTGATCTGCCAAAAGAGACTGCTTCCAACAATCAGTCTCTGGATGGGCGAAAGTCAATTCAAAGATTGGAAGGCCTTCATTATCAGCGCCACAAGCGCCAAAGAATGACTGAAGAAGGCTCGCTAACTGGGATTGCACATCTCGGAAGGAGAAAGCAAGAGAAGCGTCCCAACAACGATAATGGGGGTAACCCCTCCAACAATCGGGACAGCAAGGGGAAACAGGCTATGGTGGCCGATACAACACAAAAACCTGAGCCAAAGCCAGCAGACAAACAATGGCCGCAAATCGATTACTCCTTCGAAGACAGTCACGTCAAGCCCATCTTGGACATGCTCATACAAGGGGACAGAATCCAGCTTCCTCCACCAAGACGGGAACCGCGGCCGCCAAAGATGGAGAATCCAAAATACTGCCATTATCATCGCTATGTTCATCATGCTACACATGATTGCTACCAGCTGAAGCGATACATCCAGAACCTCATCGATTCGAACGCTCTGGCCATCGATTTTGAAGAGGTAACCGTGGCGGCCAATATGGTGTCTATTCAATTCGGCAGCTTTCCTCCGACGGAGACTCAAGACGGGGTGATCCCCGTCCCTCTGGCGACAATAGAGATTACCAATCTTCCACCTTCCCGAGATCAGGCTGTCGGTCTAGTACCCCTCACCACATCACGAGGGGTGGTCATGTGGAACCATCCAGACTTGGTGTCAGAGGTGACTCGGCCCACACCATCTTCCACCGACAAGAAGAAAAGTGGAAAAGTCAGGACCTGCCACACAATCTCAGCAGACAACGAGGAAGCTACAGCCGTCGTCATGCGGTCCGGAGCGCAATCCCAACCTGTGGTTGACAATCCAGCTGAAAACCATCAACCTACTACAACTGATGCTCTGGGACCGGCTCAGCCTTCGACGACCGACAAGCCTAGGTCGAGGGAGACTCGCTTCGACAAATCTCTCCGAAAAGACGCAGCCCAAGGGCTAGAGAGGCCCTACAACTTTGACATCTTAGCACAATTGGCTAACACTCCGACCAAATTGTTACTGTACGAACTCCTAAGGCTCTCCAAGGACGTTCGTATTGCATTAAGCGAAGCACTCCAAAATGCCAATGTATATCTGGCTCAATCCAACCTCACCGGGGAGGACTCACCCGTGGATCTCCAAGACAGCGCCTGCACGGGAGCAATGCCCAACATCGTCTTCACTCCGCAGGACATGCTCATCAAAACTAACCTACATGATCGCCCGCTATACTACACGGGATACATCGGCGACGTGAAGGTGGATCGAATGCACATTAATCTTGGCTCTTCCATAAGCATCATTCCGAAGGGTCTGCTACATCATCTCCGTATCCCAATACATCGCCTGACACCTACAAGCACTGCCATCAGCGGTTTCAATTCGGGCAGGAGCTACCCTATTGGGAAGATTCGTCTAAAGTGTCAGATTGGCGATCTCCAATCCGAAGTCACCTGCTACATCATAGATGCAGACACTTCCTACAACATCCTCTTGGGGCGCCCATGGATACACGATTATATGATCGTGCCTTCCACGTTACACCAGTGCTTCAAATATGTCGACAAACACGGCTTCGTAAAGACAGAATTTGCTGATATCGATCCCTTCAAAGGGGTCGAATCCTACTACTCAGACTCCTGCCTATATAAAAAGTCAAAGAGGCACCTTGATGAAGGAGACATACAAGCTCATACCGAGACAGCTACAGGATAAGAAGGACCCCGGACGATCCACCTCCAAGCTCACAAACCAGGCAGATCCGTACCCCTTACTGCCACTCTGCGGAAGGATGCGATCAGCCTCTCGGCGCAGGAGGAACAGATGATAATTTGGCTGCCAAGGTCCGGCCAAGTGCCGAGACCCACAACGGGGCCACTGACAATCAGACTGCCGAGAGTCGGTCAACCCCAAACAGAGAAGCTCAATCCCTCCGATAGGCCATTGACGATACGCCTTCCCAAGAAGGGTCGTCACCCCGACGCAAGGTCTGATACTTCTAGCGAACCGGCCACTCCTCGCTCCACCTCGAGTGCCAAACTGGGGGTCGCCAGTCTGCCAACAACTCCATGCTCTGCCCCGTCAACTGAACCACTGACGATCAAGCTCCCCAGGTCGTCCTCTCAATCTTTATTTACACATGGGGTAGCCGAAGAAGAACCGGAGCTAGCCAAGTATGTGGCTGCCCACACTAATGTTCCCTCCGTTGATGATGTAATCCCCCTAGAAAAGATACCTTACTTCATTAATAAAAGGTTATCTTCGAACTATACCGAGCTCAATAAGCTATGTACAATATATGCCATGGAACACGGTATAGGCACCCACCTACACACACAAGTGACAAATGTGTACACCGCGATCCAGCTTACTCCAGTAGAAGACGCTTACCAAATAATCGAGGGAGGAGATCATCCAATCATCTTTGGCCGGACGAACAACCCGCATCCCTCTACCATAGAGGAAGCCGACCTCGGGACAGATGCCGGGAGGCTGCCTCTGTATTTGTATAGCCCACAATCCAAATATCTCATAAAGAAACAGGGATATGATCTGGAGACGACGCCAGGTTTGAACTACGGCGCTGGACGACGATTACCTTTGAAGCCGCCGGTCCCGACGGGCAAACCACGAGACTACTATAGTAAAACTCGATGCGGGCTAGGGTATGTAACGCCCACTACGACCCTCGAGAGTTCAGATGAAGAATGCGACTGGCAGTCACATTCAACCAGGTCACCAACTTCTGACTCAGATACCAGCATCGGAGACGTGTTCAGACAAGTCATGACAGTCAACATGGCATTCGCTGACGCTTACGAAAAAAATGAAGACATCCCCAAAATCCTCGAGCTAGAACCGTGGGCCCAGCAGTTGGACGTACAATGGGAAAAGCGGTTCGAATAGAGAGAACCTCCTACCGAAGATGAGGTCATACAAGTGGATCTCGGCAGCAAATCTTCTCCAAAACCAATTTTCGTCAGTAAAAGCCTAACAGACGAAGACCGGGAGTCGCTGCTAGAACTTGTCAGAGAATACATTGATGTGTTCGTCTGGAGCTATGAAGATATGCCAGGGCTAAATCCCGACATTGCTCTTCACAAACTCATCATTCGGCCAGATGCGAAGCCAGTCAAGCAACAACAGCGACGCTTCCGCCCAGGCATCATGGACGCGATCGAAGCTGAAGTCAACAAACTGATAGCCAGCAATTTTATTCGTGAGGAGCAACATCCCGATTGGGTCGCCAATATAGTATCCGTCCTCAAGAAGAATGAAAAGATTCGAATCTGTATCGACTTCCGCAATCTGAACGAGGCATGCCCCAAAGATGAATTCTCCCTTCCTATCACAGACATCATGATCGACAACACCTGCGGCTTTGAACGTATATCATTCATGGATGGCTTCTCGGGGTATAACCAAATTAAAATGTCTCCTGATGACGAAAAGCATACATCATTTCGAACACCAATTGGCACGTACTGCTACACAGTCATGCCTTTCGGTTTGAAGAATGCCGGCACCACCTATCAAAGAGCGATGAGCATCATCTTCAGAGACCACTTACGCAAGACAGTGGAGTGCTATGTTGACGATATAACCGTTAAAAGCCGCTGCAAAGGAGACCATCTGCTGGATCTGAGGACGGTATTCGACCTAATGCGGGCACACAATTTGAAAATGAACCCTACGAAGTCCTTTCTGGGCGTATCCAGCGGGAAGTTCTTGGGCTTCATCATCACTGCAAAGGGTATCCATGTGGACCCTGAGAAGACGAAGGCAATCATGGAGATGGGTTCCCCGAGAAATCTCCGCAAACTCAGAGGCCTCCAAGGGAGGCTAGCTTACATCAGAAGGTTCATTTCCAACCTCTCCGGGCGATGCCGACCGTTCATGCACCTAATAAAGAAAGGAGTCTCATTCGTATGGGACGAGGAATGTCAGCGTGCTTTCAACAGCATCAAAGAATATCTGTCAAATCCTCCAGTCCTGGTGGCCCCGATTGCTGGAAAACCGTTCATGCTCTATGTACAAGCAATGGAACACTCCCTCGGTGCCCTGTTGGCACAAAACAATGATGCAGGTCACGAACAAGCTATATACTATCTCAGCCGAATGATGGTTGGACCCGAGCACCGATACACCGCGGTTGAGAAGGAATGCCTCGCCTTGGTGTTCGCCATTCAGAAAATGCGACACTATGTCACCGGACAAACGATACACGTGATCTCACGAATCAACCCTCTTAGAGTCCTCATGACTAAACCAGGGGCATTCAGCTCTCGCCTCGCTACATGGGCAATATTGCTGCCCCCTTATCATATGATCTTTGTCCCTCAAAAGGCAATCAAAGGTCAAGCCCTGGCAGACTTCTTAGCAGCCCACCCAGGCTCGGAGTCCTCCAGGATAGATGAAGAGATCCCAGATGAGGTCGCCAACTCACATGCAACCTCTCACGAGAATATATGGCGAATGTTCTTCGACGGTGCTTCGAGGACCGACCTAAAGGCAACATAGTCGTCGGAGTCGGGGTAGTATTGATCTCCCCTTCCGGATTGTTGATTAACCGTACTTATTCCCTCACAGAACCCTTCTCTAACAATGTGGACGAGTACAACGCTCTGGTCATTGGCCTCCAACTTGCAAGAGAGCTGGGGGTAGAATACCTTGAAGCATACGCCGATTCCCAGCTAATCATCAATCAGATCCGGGGCTCATACGAGGTCCGTCACGAAGACATGGTCCCTTATCACCAAATAGCGATTGACATCATCTCGTCGTTCGAGGGGTTCTTCATCGAAAATGTCTTCAGACTCTGAAATATCGAAGCCGATGCCCTAGCTGGTCTTGCCGCTTCCCTAGCAGTTTCGAATTATGATCGCCAATCAGTAGATGTGATAGGCCATGAACTGGTCTGTCTCAAGAACAATGTGCAATTCGTGGTGAGTTATTTCGCCCAGACGATCGATGATGCCCCAGATTGGAGACAACCATTCATCGACTTCGTCGTCTACGACATCCTGCCCGAGAACCCAAAGGAAGCCACTTCCATCAGACGACGTTCTCTCAGATTCTTCTACGATACAGAGACGAAAATGCTGTATCGCCGCTCCTATGACGGATTACTGCTTCGGTGTCTGTCAAATACAGAAGCCAAAGAAGCCATACGAGAAGCTCATGACGGTGTCTGCGGGGCCCACCAGCCCGGTCCAAAACTGCAAGACCGCCTTCGCCGAATGGGCTACTATTGGCCCACAGTGGTGGCGGATGCGATAGACTATGCTAGAAAATGCAAAGCCTGCCAAGTCCACGCGGACTTCATTCACCAACCATCCGAGTTTCTATATCCGACAGTGGCGTCCTGGCCATTCGAAGCATGGAGAATGGATATCATTGGCCAAATCACCCTACCTTTCTCCCGAGGACATCGCTTCATACTTGCAATCACTGATTACTTCTCCAAATGGGCGGAAGCTGTCCCACTCGCAGAAGTTAAGACTTCAAACGTGATCAGCTTCCTTAAGCATCACGTCATCTACCACTTTGGACTGCCCCGAAGGATCATCCATAATAATGGTCCGCAGTTTACAAGCCACGCATTCTATCGGTTTTGCGACAAGCACCGTATTCAGAATGTCGCTTCGACACCATACAACCCGGCAGTAAACGGGTTGGCAGAGGCATTCAACAAAACAATCATCAAACTCCTCAAGAAGTTTGTCTTCTCTAATAAACGCGACTGGAACGAGAAGCTCGGCGAATGCTTATGGGCTTATCGCACCACAGTTCGAACAACCACCGGGAATACACCAATCTCCCTGGTATACGAAAGTGAGGCAGTCCTCCCGTTGGAGACCCAGAACCCCTCACTACGTGTCGCCCTCACACATCAATTGATGACAAACGAAAACCACCATCGTCGACTACAGGAATTGGAGGCACTAGACGAAAAGTGCCTCTTGGCTCAGCAACGAATGGAGCTATACCAAGCACGCATCTCTGGAGCCTTCAACAAGAAGGTCAAAATCAGAACATTCCAGGTGGGCGATCTCGTCTTGGCAGTCCGGAGGCCGGTGGTCATGACTCACAAGACCGCCGACAAATTCCAGCCAAAGTGGGAAGGTCCATTTATCATTAAGACAGTATTCTCCAACGGGGCTAACCGCCTCGCAAAACAAAACGGAGACTTGCTCATGTTACCCGTCAACGGCAAGTTCCTGAAGAAATACTATGTTTAAACAACATTCCAGATTATCGAGTCATGTGTACCGCTGAACTCACATCCACAATATTTCAGATTATCGAGTCATGTACCCGTCGGTACCTCTGAACTCACACCCACAATATTTCAGATTATCGAGTCATGTACCCGCTGGTACCGCTGAACTCACATCCACAACATTTTAGATTATCGAGTCATGTACCCGCTGGTACCGCTGAACTCACATCCACAACATTTCAGATTATCGAGTCATGTACCCGCTGGTGCCGCTGAACTCACACTTTCTCAATATTCTAGATTATCGAGTTATGTACCCGCTGGTGCCTCTGAACTCACATTCCGGTCACTCTTTCAGATAGTAAGTCATGTATGATTATACCTCTGAAATTTCTTCCTGGAAGAGATCCTCCTTCATGATCCACTACCCGCACTTCCAGTGCACAAAAAGGGTAATCGATCCACAAATTTCCGAAACGACCATGTCCTCATTACCTCTGAGTCGTTTTCACTTCCACTAAAAAACAAACCACCCCTCACATAGAACTTCCATGTCCTCCTACCTCTGAGTTGTTCTATGTACCCCCCCCCCATCAAAAGAACCCTCATGCTCACCATGTCCTCAATACCTCTGAGTCAGTGTGATTGGTTCCTTTCTTTTAAACTTGTTGTCCGTATCCAAAACCAGGGTACGTTAGGGACAATGGGTCCACGCAAAATGTCCCAATAAGAGGATTATTACAAAGCAAAAGAGTGAAGCAAATATATATTCCATTCATTCAGAAATCGGTTACATCCACACGATTGTAAACAAGTCAAAAGAGTTCTTCATGAAGACAAGAAGAAAGGCGAAACAAAACAAAGACCACAGACGGACATCCACGAGAAGCCCCTACATCCTAGTTACAGGAGCGCATATACCATTCCCTCAACCATCTCACATATGAAGGATGCAAGTGCAGAGCATCCTCGTCCAGAATAGGAGAAATAGAGTTCCTAGCGCTGCCACCCTCAGCAGTCCCGATATTTGGAGGGCTGCCGTCCCCCTTAGGTGCAGGTTCTTCTTTCTTCACTTCCTCCTTAACAGAGGGAGATCCCTGGCTGATGACAGGAGGCTGCGGCTCCTCTGACGCTGCAGTCTCAACATTCGGTGGAGATACTGCGAAAACCAAAGACGAAGAAAACAGAAACAGTCAGAAATGATCATGCGGCTCGTTCTAGACGAGTCTCATGCGGCTCAGACAGGGGGTATATCCTCATGCGGATCAGTCATGGGACGTGTATGCGGACCATGTAGTTTGAGAAGTTCACGTCAAAGTCTTGTACATGAAGTATGCAGTGAAGCAGGCTCTGTTAGGGTTTCAAATCGAATACCTAATCCTTACCTTCGATGGAAATATGAACGTCAAGACGAACGGAGGGCACGACAGTCGAGGGCGAAGCCAATTTCTTACTCCTCGCCACAGCCTTCTTCGCAGCCTTAGAAGCCCTGGGTGCCATTGTTGTCTGATGATCAGAGGAAAAAAACACGACAAGAATCTGAGCCAAAAAGAGTATAAGAGAGAAGACCGTCCAAATGCCCTTCTATTTATAGACAGAGAACTATGGACCGATGCCTCGTACAAACGCGATCGACTCTTCGGCTATCGAGCCAAACCAGCCATTTAAAGACTGAGCTCTTGGGATCCTGTCCCAAAAAGATCTACACGTATGGCATAATGACGTGGCAAGGAGCGTATGCGGTTCAAATGGCCATGCGGCTGAAAGCAACTATGCTGTTCGAAAGTCCCCTACGGCCAAGATATCTATGCGGTCAGGACTTTATATGCGGCTAGAAGAATATCCAGCCATGCTTCTTATTCAAAGTATTTTAATTTTGCAAATTGAAAACTTTGAAGGGGTCTTGTAGAAGCATGGAAAATACTAAAAAAAATGACTCATGCGGCCAAAGAATCCCATGCGGCTCAGAAAGCCCATGCGGCTCAGAGAGTCATACGGCATAAGGAGCTATGCGGCCCGAGGCATTCCATGCGGCTCAGAAGATACGTGGCCTGACAGTGCTCCCCTCCGACCCATGCTGCATTAATTGCTTCGACGGCTGACCCCTCTGAAAAGTTGACAGCCCTGACACAAAAGCAGGTAATTATGACTCTGTCATAATGATGAATCTCTAGGAAAGAGAAAAGAGATCTCTGACACAAATCTCCGGAGAAAAATTCCACGTGGCCTTACCACGTAGGCGTTCGTATGCGGCTTACTTCTCATGCGGTTCTGAGTGAATCCGTCCTATGTGGCTCAGGCCTAGAAAGCCTCATGCGGCTTGAGCAAAGCACTTCTCATGCGATTCAGAGTGAATCCGTCCTATGCGGCTCAGGCCTAGAAAGCCTCATACGGCTTGAGCAAAGCACTTCTCATGCGATTCAGAGTGAATCCGTCCTATGCGGCTCAGACCAGGGAAGCCTCATGCGGCTCGAGCAAAGAACTTCTTATGCGGTTCAGAATGAATCCGTCTTATGCGGCTCAGGCCGAGGAAGCCTCATGCGGTTCAAGTAAAAACTCCTCATGCAGCTCAAAAGAATCATCTCCATGCGGCTCGGATGGATGTAGCCCTATACGGCTCACAATGTTACCTCCCTATGGTTCAAAGGCTCAAGGGAGGGCCACTACCCAGACAGCCCGGACACGTGGCCCTAACCATATGCGGCCCAAAGTCATATGCGGCTCACTCGTCATATGGATTTCTCAGATTTACTGCCATCAAAGATTGGGTCAAATACCAATAATTTGGGACACATGGCAGGAAAATAAATTTAATTTATTCCAGACATCAGAAGATCATTATGAGGAAGATTTATTCCAATCAGCATTAATTGCTAATGGGATTTGGTGTAATCTACATTCGATGGTTCAGATTCGTCACAATCATAACTGAACGGCCTGGATTGACCAATCTACGGGCCGCGGCCATCTCCGAGAACTAATCATTGCAACCCTAATGATGCCCCCACTATTATAAATAGCCAGGTGCCATTCCCTTGCCAAAAAAAATATACATATATACACGACCAGAAGAAGAGAGAAAAAGAGAGCTCCCTCCAATAATTAGAGAGAAAACCACAGAGAAAGAGAGAAGTCAGAAGAGCAACCCGAGGAGAGCAAGGAGAGCATTTCTTCATCAACGCCAACCATCTTTTCACAGGAGCCAAGGAGGCATACTGATCATCCAAGGAGTAAGGCAGGGCTGTCGTCGCCTTCCCGAGCCTCTATCGTCATCCCCCAGAATCTAAAATAAACAATTGTACTTAGACTGCTGTACCTAGGTTTTCGTCCCTAGGCTTTCTTTGTACAAGCGAGTTTGTAACGTGGAATAAAAGTCCGGTCCTCCGATAATTGTTCTGTACTTTTATATTTCATGGCAAACAGTGTTTAGCTGGCATAGTGAGGACATATAGTCAGATTTAGGACGTATTTCTTGGGTGTGGGAATTTAAGGTTTTCGCTGCCAAGCATGCGACAACGCAAAAATTTTAAATACCATGATTCTAGGGGTATGTGCCTTAGTCAAGGACTCTGTGATTATCGTAGCCTTACTCACTAACACGATGAAGCTTTTGAGTATCATGATTTTGGACAGACGCATATGATTATCTGACGGTATGATTGAGACTTTGATTGTGGGGTGTTTGACCTAGAAGGACTACTACCATCTTAATTTCGAGGACGAAATTTTTATAAGGTGGGTAGGATTGTAACACCCAGTTTTCTAAAATGAGGGTAATTTTGAAATTTTATATTTTAATTTGTTTAATTATGGTATTTAAGATTTTCTATGATTTTTAATAATTTTAAAACTATTTTAAATCATGACTTATAATTTTGGTGTTTCTCTAGTGTAGCCCTAGAGACTACTTGACCAGGAAACTAACCATGACCTTGGGAGCTTAACCATATGAGTAGAGTTTCCATCTAGTACACTTTAGCCTACAAGGTACTATGGTAATTTTGGGATTTATTTAATTTAATAGGATTTGTTGGAACTTATTGAATGTATGTGAGTAATTGCTTGGTATGTGATATGATTAGCCTAACCTAGAAGGACCTACCCTAATAGATTGGACTAACCTAGATTAGCCTTGGCTAAGTTGATGGTCATGTTAGCATTGACTAAGGTTGGTTAGCCATGATTTATGACTTGACTAGTCATGACTAGGATTAGTCATAGTCTTGAGTTAGTATAGCTAAAACCTAGAATCCATTTGGACCATAGATCCTTAGTGGGAGATTGAGAGCC
This sequence comes from Iris pallida, assembly GCA_029216955.1. NCBI lineage: Eukaryota > Viridiplantae > Streptophyta > Magnoliopsida > Asparagales > Iridaceae > Iris > Iris pallida. The sequence goes on from JANAVB010034417.1 coordinate 74,450,288, forward strand.
ATAGATTGGGCACTAAACCCTAGGATGACCAGCCATGTAGTAGTTTTTCCCCTATATAAACCTTCATGTTGAACTCTTGCCTCTTTTTTTATCATTCTTGCAAGTCTTGAAGAAAGAGAGGTATAGACTCCTTCTTCAATCCATAGTTCATCCATTTTTGATCCTTTTTAGCTCTAATCTTTTGCAATAGCACCTAACCAATCCCTACTTGCTGTTCTTGTGGAGCAAACCCAGCCTAGCAGCAGTATCAGCAGCCGAGGGTCTACCTTCCGCAGCGGAAGTTTCAGGACCGTGTACCCTTTCAGCAGACGCAGCAGCCACAGAGGCTGCAGCAGGCCCCGGAACAGCAGCTAGTTATTATTTGCCCTTTCTGTAAGAGACCAGGGCATGGTTGGGGAGAATGCCGGAAGACGCTGGGCAGATGTTTGCTTTGCGGAGGATTCGATCATCGTCTGAGAGAGTGTCCCGAGTCATCGGGACAGACAGTTCAGGGAGCAGGAGCTAGGGCTCCGGTAGACCAGCAGACGGGATTACCCTTACCGACTCAGCAGCAGAGGTACATACAGCATCAGCAGCATGCCAGGGGAGGCCAGCAGGGGCGAGCTTTCGCCAGGACAGTCGAGGATGCTCAGGCCGTTGGAGATCTAGTTGCAGGTTCCGTTATTTTGACTCAAATTCTGAAATTGCCTCTTATAACTGCCTTAAAATTTTGATTCCTTCTGTTCCTTGTTGATTATCAATTTTGTCATGTTGTTCTTATGTTATGTTAATTTTCCTTCTAAGATAAATCATATGGGCTAGGTCACCTTGGTTATGGAATCGAGAATCTTCGATGGTCGTGTTTCGCTGGCATAGTGAGGACATATAGTCAGATTTAGGACATATTTGTCGGGTGTGGGAATTTAAGATTTTCGCTGCCAAGCATGCGGCAACGCAAAAATTTTAAATACCATGATTCTAGAGGTTTGTGCCTTAGTCAAGGACTCTGTAATTATCGTAGCCTTGCTCACTAACACGACAAAGATTCTGAGTATCATGATTTTGGACAGACGTATATGATTATCTGACTGTATGATTGAGACTTTGATTGTGGGGTGTTTGACCTAGAAGGACTACTACTATCTTAATTTCGAGGACGAAATTTTTATAAGGTGGGTAGGATTGTAACACCCAGTTTTCTAAAATGAGGATAATTTTGAAATTTTGTATTTTAATTTATTTAATTATGGTATTTAAGATTTTCTATGATTTTTAGCAATTTTAAAACTATTTTAAATCATGACTTATGATTTTTGTGTTTCTCTAGTGTAGCCCTAGAGACTTCTTGACCAGGAAACTAACCATGACCTTGGGAGACCTATTTTAAAGTGGTCTTATCTAAGGATGAAAAGGAACTGATCATAGGCTATAGGTATGCTCAAACTATTATCTTCCTATTAACCATCTATTAATACATTCTATTACCATAGGAACGATGCATTACTAAGACATATAGGCCCCTATCTCTCATAACACATTTATACTCACCAAAAGACTAGTACATCATATCAAGGCTGATCGTATAATCTCTCATAAACCTCCTAAGATACATGTTTATAGACACACATCCCCACATCGAGGACTAACCCATATATATCTATAACTGATACTAATGGGGTGACGTCCCTATTTCCCAACAATCAAGGTCAAAAAATTTTTTTATCTAAATCATGCACATGACCTATATGTGCAAAAAGCTTGGAAAAGCTCCAAATGGGGGATTCTTCCTCTTGATGCCAAATGCTCCAAATGAGCCTAAAACTGAGATTAACCTCCAGAAATATTAAATATACAAAAATTAGAACCTAATGCAAAAGACTAGGATGAAAAAGGAGATCAAATGAATAAATAGAAATTTTTTGAAGGGGGAAGAATACCTCTCTTTTCTTCAAGTGTTGGAATGATAAAAAGAGGCAAGCCCTAATGAATAAGTGTTTATATAGGGTGGGGATCCCTATGTGGTTGTTCATAAGCTCAATAATTAGGGTTATGGTTCACTAAATGGCCCATGGGCTTAAGTCATGATCAATTAAATAGTTAAGCCACAAGTCATTTCATGAAACCTCAAACTATGACTTAAATTCACTAAACCACATCCCCTCATTCTAAAACTATTCTCTAATGACTAAAATAGGTTAACTCAAGTTAGGCTAGGGTCACCATGGCTAGGGTTAGGTTCTAGGCTAGTCCACTAGGTCTCAACAAGTCAAAGTCAAACTGGAATTCACCAATTCAACAAATCACCAATAATTCAAAAAAAAGTCAAAATGACCAAATTACCCCTAGGCTAAAAATGATAATTAAGTCATCATAATGACATTGTTAGGCTCTAGGTCATGCAGTCTCTCAGGTTTCACTAGCAGCACATCAAAATCATAAGTCATGACTAAAATCAATTCTTAAATAGTTTAAAAATTATTAAAAATCACTAAAAACTATAATTTGAATCAAATATCAATAATTAAAAATTAAAATTACAAAATTTCAAAATTACCCTCATCTGGAAAACTGGGTGTTACACAATAGTTTTCGTGTTTCATAGTACTATTGTTTATTCTGAAATACATAGAATAGTTGTCTGAAATACAACAGTTTTCTTGTTCTCAAGATGTCTACTCGTGTGGTAGAAAATGTAGAAGACGTAGAAGATTGGTTGCCAGCTCCAAATGAAACATTCATTCCGCGTATGTTACGCAAGATTGTAGATCAACTGTCGAAGATTTCAGCTGATGTTGCATCGATCAATTCAAAGCTTTGTTTAATAGAAATTGAACAAATAAATTTCTCTCGGCATTTGGAGAAGATTGAAGAATCTTCAGTTTTGAAGAAGACAACTTCATCTGGAGTATTTAATAATGTGAAGGTGGTTTCCGTTGAATCTTCTTCCGATGAGGAGGACGTGGAGCTACAGTCTCGTACTAAAGCATTGGACCAAATTCTCGCATTGTCCCCTGCAGAAGAAAATGACTTTAGCAGTTCTTCGAAAAGAATGCATGAAAATTTAGATCCGGTCACACCATCGAAAAGTTTAACAAGGGGTTCAACCTCGGAGCCTAGCAATTGTACTAGTGGTTCTTCGAGTTATTACGACTATATTTTTGCCGATGATAGACCTGACGAGTAAGTAATATGAGTTTTGATTCAATTCCAACAGTTCTTTCTCCTAATTTATTCGTTTTTTTCTTAGAGAAATAATATCATCTTGCAACAAAATCTATGTGTCTCGGTTTGAGATGAAGACCTTAGCTCCTTTAATGAGAATTAAAAATGGGGTATGTATAGTTAGTATATTTCTTCTTAGATGCCATCTATGTTTACTTCGATTCCATCGCTGACATTTTTAATAATTTATTCAGATTGTAGGCATTGTCTCTGCTCTTCCCATCGCAGAAGAACGAAAAAGAACCTCCAATAAAGCTAATGTATAGTTTTTACCAATAAGGATATCGGTGAGTGAGCATTTTATTCTTCAATGCATATGCATTAATAATTTTCTCATTTGTTTGTCCTTCGTAATGTATTTGATTTGTATGTAGAAAGAAATGTTACCTCCATTCGACAAAAAGCTTCATAAAATATGGAAGAAGAATAAATATTTTCAGGATAACATCGGATCTTTAAGAACTTGTAACGAGGTATTAATGTATTTTTGTTTAAATATTAATCCTAATTTTCTGAAAATTTACTAATTTGTTTTACCTAATTAATCCTAATTCAGATATACATACCCATTCTTTTGGACGGACACTATACTCTTGTAAGAGTTCTGGTTAAAACAAGGACTGTTGAAATTTGGGACTCACTTGCATCTAAAGATGATCCGATTCAAAACAAAACAGTCATAAAAGAAATAGTAAGCTCATATTCATCAATTTTTATGAATTGGGTACAAGATACGCGTGTAGGAATGAAATTGTAAAGCATAATACTCTAGAGGGGGAGTGAATAGAGTTGGCAGCAGAATATTGCTAATTAAAATGTTAGCAGCAAGATCACAGAATAATAATCACAATTAAGTAATGTAAAGGCAGAGATAAGAAAGCAAACGCAAAGACAGCGATGTATACTGGTTTCCCTCTGTTGAGGACTAATCCAGTCGGTAGAACTCTTGCTACCAGATGAATCCACTATTAGCAAAACCGCAAGTTTTCTTACGAAGTCCTTGCAACTTCTACAACGCGAGATTTCATACGAAGAACTCGTCCAACTTCAAATGTGAAGAGGTATTCTTCAATCAAACCTTCTGAGTACAATCTCTCAGAAACTTCTAGACCGTACCGTACTGCCAAATCGACTAGAGGATTGTAATTAGCTTGGGATCTGAAATTTAAAGCTCAAGAAAACTCTTTGGAAGACTGAATGCTTTAGATAGAGAGAAGATTGAAAGTGAATGAGTAGTTAAAATGATCGAAATCCTTCTCTATTTATAGGAGTTCTAAAGACAGAATTCTGGCAGAATTCGGGCAGAATTTGGACAGAACAGTATGAGAAAATCTCGGTCAAATCCGCAACTGCAGGAGGACCAAGTTCAGAAGAATTCAAAAATCAAACGGCCACCAACCGAACTCTGGTCGAACTCTGGCCAAACTCTGGCCGAACTCTGGCCGAGTTCTGTCAGGGTTAGGTTAGGTTTTAAAAATTAGTTTTTGATGATTTTTGAAAACCTTTTTGAAAACCTTTTTTAAGCTTTTATTTAAATGAATATTTTTCAAAACAAAAGACATTTTAAAAGTATTTTAAAAACATTTTGGAATAGCCTATTTGCCAGTATGACTCGGTGTACAACGTATTCCTAGACTCAATAAAATGAAAAATACATTGCTTGAATAAATACAGACTCGAACAGGTAAACATAGCTTCGGTCTTGAACTGTGTAGATAGCTGTTCTTGTTCATGTCCAAGAGTCTGATACATCTTGACTAGCTTCATATATCGAGACAGAGTTTGATCAATTATTAAAATCAGTTTGACCATATGACCAATGGCCAACAATCTCCCCCATTTTGATAATTGACAAACTATGAATTATATAACATTTAAGCTTGAAATAAAATCAAAAATTGTTCATGTCCTGCATTTTCTCAAAAGAAATGTTAGATCTTTATTTTTCTCCCCCGTTGTCATTTAGCAAAATAATTACAAAAGAGAAAAACTCCCCCGCAATCAATGCATAAATAACAAATAGTGAAGAAACATATGAACATAATCATGATAAATGATAGAAAAGAAAAAAAAATGTGAATAACATCACAGGCATGTATTTGTACTCAGTCAGTTTATAATAAACAAAGAATTATATCACAGTAACCATAAAGATGCTAAGTAAATAAATTTAGTTTATAATAGAGAAGCAGATAAAGATGCTAAGTAAATAAACTGATGTGAATCATAAACTACGAATCTCATAAAGATGCAGATAAAGATGTTCAGATGACATCAATAAAACAAATCCAGTACAAGTCCTCAAAAAAAAATACTGATAATAAAGTCTAAAAGGAAAAACTTGGAATGTCGAAGCATTTCCAAGTATACAATAGATAATGTCTAAGTCTCATAAATCAACTAACATATCACAGCTCCTCATCATCATCATCGTCATCGTCAGCATGACCAGCATGTCCAGAAGGACCAGCTGCAGAGGTACCCGTGCCAGAAGGGTGAGGAGGAGCGCCAGTGTAAAATTTACCGACATAGTCACGAGGAGGAGCATGGTCAGAACGGTACCAATCATATGCGTTACCGGGCTGAAAGTAGGCATGAACAGCCTCATCCTCACAGCGGTAACCAGAGAAAGCTGGATCTCTAGGAATAGAACCGACAGAATGTCCAGTCTGGGCGAAACGAAGATCAGCAAGAGAATTTACAATCGCCTGATAACGGGTGACGTCGCGAAACTCACATTCGCGAGCCATGTCCGTCATAGAGACATGCAAATCTAAAATGTGCTGGTGTATGCCCTCAAATGTCATAGCATACTGTTGAGGCGGTGGAGGATGTGGAGCAGTAGCAGGAGCAGTAGGAGGAGCAGATGCAGTCATACTGCGACGAGATAACTTGAGAACCTTGGGCTCAGGGTCTTGAGCACAAGTAGATAAGTCAATGTCGAAATGCTGGAAGATGCGTGGAAGAATCAACGCATAAGAGAGATTTCTATCTCTTGCACGACAACGTCCCATCATCTAAATAATGGTCTTAGGGGCAGAAAATGGAATCCCCTTAAGAATGTGATACATAGCAGATAATTCAAGAGACGTGACATCATCCTTCGAAGTAGACTTCGGAAGGAGAGTGGAGTAAATGATACGGTGCAATTCATAATTAAACAAGTTCAAGTTGTTTGCCTTGAACTTTCCAGAGCGAACTCTATCAGGCGCACAGAGTTTCGCTTTGAAACTAGTAAGTGTCGTGCCTTCGAGGAAATCAAACTCAGTGATATCAACCAGCGGTTCACCTTCGTTGGGAATACCAAGGATCTCCGCTAAGAGAACATCATTGAAATTGATATCTAATCCTCCAACACGAGTGCTTACATCAAACGTGTTTAATATAATATTGTAGTAAAACAGTCTAATGGCATTAGTTGCTACGGGAAAACAGAGTTTAACAAAATGCTGTAACCCTAATGCCTCAAAGAAATGGTGGTGATCTGGAAATACAGTCCACTTAATTGGAGCGCCTGTGAATATAGATCTCATGGAAAAATCTCCATACCACAGTAGGTCTTGGTCTAGGGTTTGAAAGTAAAACCCGTCGAATGCGCCATCGCTAGATTGGACTGGCGAAAAGAGGGAATTAGTGGGTGGATTCGAAGATGAACCTTCCTCACTTGGGTTGGTTGTCTTCTTCCTCTTGAAGGGATTAAAACCCTTAGGTGCCATTTGTGCAATAAAAAGGAAATAGCACAAAATTAAACGGAGGGGAAATAAGGAGTTATACCTCCCGAGAATTGAGTATGTTGTAGAGAATGACGAACTCTGCACGAATCCAAAGTTTGGATTGATTTCACCACTTGGATTGGAAGAGAAGGGGTGGTGAAGAACTAGGGTTTGGGGGTTCTCTCGCGCGGCTGCTGCTGCTGTTGATGTGGTTTGGAAGCAATGAGGAAGAAAGGCTCTCGGGTTCTGGTTATATAACCTGATAAGGCTCTCGGGTTCTGGTTATATAACCTGATACCTTCAACTGAACTCGGCCAGAGTTCGGCCAGAGTTCAGTTGGTGGCCGTTTAATTTTTGAATTCTTCTGAACTTGGTCCTCCTGCAGTTGCGGATTTGACCGAGATTTCCTCATAGAGTTCTATCCGAATTTTGCCCGAATTCTGCCAGAATTCTGTCTTTGGAACTCCTATAAATAGAGAAGAATTTCGATCATTTTAACTCACTCATTCACTTTCAATCTTCTCTCTATCTAAAGCATTCAGTCTTCCAAAGAGTTTTCTTGAGCTTTAAATATCAGATCCCAAGCCAATTACAATCCTCTAGTCGATTTGCCAGTACGGTACGGTCTAAAAGTTTCTGAGAGATTGTAATCAGAAGGCTTGATTGAAGAATACCTCTTCACATTTGAAGTTGGACGAGTTCTTCGTATCAAAGCTCGCGTTGTAGAAGTTGCAAGGACTTCGTAAGAAAACTTGCAGTTTTGCGAATAGTGGATTCAACTGGTAGCAAGAGTTCTACCGACTGGATTAGTCCTCAACAGAGGGAAACCAGTATACATCGCTGTCTTTGCGTTTGCTTTCTTATCTCTGCCTTTACATTACTTAATTGTGATTATTATTCTGTGATCTTGTCGGTAATATTTTAATTAGCAATATTCTGCTGCCAACTCTATTCACCCTCCTCTAGAATATTGTGCTTGTCAGGGTTAGGTTAGGTTTTAAAAATTAGTTTTTGATGATTTTTGAAAACCTTTTTGAAAACCTTTTTGAAGCTTTTGTTTAAATGAATGTTTTTCAAAATAAAAGACATTTTTAAAGTATTTTGAAAACATTTTGGAATAGCCTATTTGCCAGTACGACTCGGTGTACAATGTATTTCTAGACTCAATAAAATGAAAAATACATTGCTTGAATAAATACAGACTCGAACAGGAAAACATAGCTTCGGTCTTGAACTGTGTAGATAGATGTTCTTGTTCATGTCCAAGAGTCTGATACATCTTGACTAGCTTCATATATCGAGATAGAGTTTGATCAATTATTAAAATCAGTTTGACCATATGACCAATGGGCCAACAATGCGGTATACTAATATATATTGTATTCTGGTAATTGTAGCTTTCAAATTTAGATCTCTTTCTCGAAGAAGAGATTTTGAAGTTGAGAGATGCTAGGTTCAGCTTTTCAACTTTTGCAATAAAACGTCGTTCTTATGTTCCCCGCCAAGGCAATTCTGTTGATTGTGGAATATTTGTAATTGCATCATGAAAGACCGATATAGTCTAGACTACCGTTCTCACAATGTAAATCTGAAAATATATCGTCAAAAACTTATACTTTTTAGAGCAATATTTTTGATGTTATATTTGTTATATGCAGTTTGATGCGGGAATGGAAAGAAGCAAAGTTGTTGAATGGATTACAACTTCAGAGCACAATGAAGTACTAAAGGAGTCCAATCTGAATTGATTGAATATGGAAGATGATGATTTTTTTTCTTTTTTTATATCTAATGTATTATGTTCATTTGTTTTGTTGAGTTGTAATAAAATTTTTGTCAAACGGCTTCGATTCTTTTTGATTAAGCAGAATCATTTTTGCCTTTCAAATTAATATAATTAAGCAGAAAGGAGTCTTTTACCGTTTCGATTCTTCCTCTTCTTCCATACTCCACTCTTTACTCAAACCTAGATCATTCTCCTCCAAAATCTTCAAACCTTCCTCCCCAATCGCAATCTTCACACCATGTCGGCATCAGCGGCAGAATCATCACCGGCAGCATCACCAATTAGAGAAGATGCACCAGTTACAGAAAATCCAAAGAGAAAGACGGAGAACAACCGAAACCCTATTCTAAGAAAGTTTCACAGAAGAAAAAGGAAAAAAATTGCTAAACAAAAAGAAGTACAAGAAGAAATGCAAACAAAAGGTATAACTTTGAGTTTATGTACGCAAATTCTGTATATATTACACGGAGAATGACATTCTCCGTCATAAAACGCATTTGAATATCATTCTTCGTATTAGTTTACACGGAGAATGTCATTCCCAGTGTTAAAACCCATAAGAATGACTATTCTCTGATCTAATTTTTTGTTTTTTTTTGTTTTGTAGAAAACAATCTGTCAGGAATAAGGATTCAAGACTTTTCCGTTCTACCTTCAAGCCAATGCTAAATCTTATGGAGGAGGTCAATCAAGATGTTAGCCGTTTACCTGAGCCAGTTATTGATTCCTTGAAGAGTACCGGTTTCTGGAATTTTGTCGAGATTTTCTACCAAAACAGAGTCCACGTCTCCGAATTGGCCAAGGTAATAGAAGGGCTTGAGATTTAATTGCAAGTTACACAAAAGAAGAAGATGGCGTCGGGTTCTTTGAATTGAGCACCACTATTAAAATCGTGCAAAGTGTCGACGATATGGCAGTCATCTTCAGTCTACCGCTGAATGAAGAAAGCGATAATGATGTCTTTTACAGAAGATTGATAAAGGAAAAACAACAGCAGCCCACACCACCAGCATCATTGAGCCTGTGTAGATATCACTTCACAAGATTGCTGGCTAATTCTAAGGGCAAATATGCAGAAGTCACGAATAAGGAAGTGAGAGACAAGTTCTTTGAATTCTTACGACGACTTCGTGGCAGAGATAATACTGTTAATCCAGATGATTTGGCCAAGCTAATAATCTTCCATTTGTGCCGAACAGTATTCTTCACAAAGTCTGGTGGTTCAAATTTGCCGTACAGATTCTTGGCCTTGGTAGACAGTGTGGACGTCATCAACAGTATATGCTGGTGTAACACCCAGTTTTTCAAATGAGAGCAATTTTAAAATTTTATAATTATAATCATTTATGATATTTAAATCATATTGTGATTTTTGGTGATTTTTTTAATTAATTTAAAACTATTTAAAATAGTGATTGGTGATTTTGATGGTTAACTAGCTAAACCCTAGTATTGCTAAGCCTAGAGACTAACCATGACCAAAGGAGCCTAGTCATGTGATTAGGAATTCAAATTACCTATTTTTAGCCTAAGGGTATTTTGGTTATTTTGACAATTTTGTGAATTTGTAATTTATATTAATTAAATATTGTGCTAGTCTTTTAGTGGAGCCTTAACCTATAAGTTAACCTAACCTAGATTAGTCACGAGGTTGAAATTAGGGTTAGAACATTCCTACTAAGTGCCAAGGTTAGTAATATCTAGATTTTATTAGGATGAGATATTTCTTTTTGAGATATTTGTGAAAAGAAGCCTTAACCAATAGGAAGCCTTGAAAATTGTTGGAGCAACCTCAACCACTCATCTAAAACCCTAACCCTAATCAGCCCATGGCTGGACACTTAGCATCCCCCATCCTATTTAATACCCTCCCAAAGTTAGGGCTAGCCTCCATTAGGTGTTCTTGCCAAGTTTTAGAAAGAGGTAATTCTCCATCTTCAATAAATCCTAGTAAATCCATTTTAATTTCTTTTTAAACCCAAACAAATTGCATTGGGTTCTAAATTCTTCCTACTTTCTGTTGGCATCAAGTGTTCTCAGATTTGGGGTGCTTTGGAGGAGTTTCACCATTGTGAAGAACATCACTCATTGAGCTTTTGGAGAATTTTGATACATAGAGGTAACTTCCTATATTCACCATAGAATCCTGAGATTTTTGCATCATTAGGGAGCCCTAGACCTAACCTAACAGTAGGGATAGGAAACCCAAAGTTTTCGTGTCGTTTCGTGTCCAATCTGGACACGTATCAGTGTCCTATGCATGGTGCTCGATGAAATGCCTAAACCAATGTTTTTATAACCATTTTTGAAACTGATTTCATGGATTTATAGCCCTATATATGAGGATTAATTTTGCAAGAGACTGAGTTTGATTTGACACTGTTTTCGTGTCCAAAACTGGGTCGGACACGCTACAAACTGATTTCATGGATTTATATCCCTATATATGAGGATTAATTTTGCAAGAGACTGAGTTTGATTTGACACTATTTTCGTGTCCAAAACTGGGTCGGACACGCTGCACGACACCCCTGTACATGCCCTGCTACCCGACCCTTATTTCTCTCTACACGACACGTGGACTCGTGCCACTTGACACGAGGGTGGGGGCAGTCACTGACAAGACCCCCATCAAGTTTGGTGAGACCTCGTGTCGTGTCGGACACGTAATTGGACGTGCACGGGTTTTATACTGAACTGCACGCAGTACAGTTCGTGTTCTGACACGGGCTTCGTGTCGCCCCTGGACACGTCGTGGTGACGTGTCAGGGTGTCGAACGTGTAGCCCTATACTTGGGCTACATGTGGACACGAACACGTGGCTCCAAGTGAGCTGTGTCGTATCCACGAAGCATCGACACGTCTGCACGACGCTGTCACGTACAAATGGGTCTGTGTGTGTTTATTTTGAGTATTTTGATATATGGACACTTCGTGTCCTATTGTCTGGACACAATACAACCTGTATGACACCTTGCCATGTATACGATACGATACCAACCATTAAATTATATATTTAACATATTTTGAATTCGAAATTGGATTCCTCCTATCCAACTGATACACACGTCCAGTTTCCCCATTTTTTCTAATTTTAAGGTATAATTAAACTGTTTTCCTTGATTTAATTATCATGTAGATTCCTATACATGTGTATTATATATTGTAATGTTAAGTGTTGGCTAGTGTTAGGTTGTAGATCTCGAATTTGGGTTTGGGATGTGAACTGTTAAGAGTATCAGGACTTGTGTATACTGAACTCAGTTCAGTCGGGTTTCTGATTTTAAATGAGAATTAAATTGATATGTAACTTGATATGATTTCATATGTTGTATCTGAGATCCTGAAATCCTGAATTCACTAATTAACTGAGTTCATGATGTTTAAACCTGATTTAGTTAGGAAGGAGAACCTGAGAGTTCAATTCCAGTGAGGACTGTCATTCACTGGTACATGTATAATAACCTGAGATTATTTCTATAACACAGAACACACCATACACATATTCCTGAGACTTAATAACCTGAGAATATCAACCCTATGCCACATAGACACAAGCCACATATTCTTCACATCATTTTAAATCTGAAATGTTTAACTGAGTTTTGATTATGAATGTTGGTTTTTTTCTTAACATTCGATTACCCTTAAGTTTTCTGAGATTTTGTAGTGCTTTAAAACTGGAAACAGTTAACTAAGATTGGTTGACTGTTACTCACTGAAATTCCCATGTATCACACCCATTCTCTACACATACACACACTTTCCCCCAGATCCTGTCACTGTTTTCCAGACCATATTCTACTTTTGTTCAGACCCACAACTCACACACTCATTCATTCACTCACTACTACATTGCACCCTCACCTTAACAAGCTCACACATACATTGACTCATTGCCATGTCCCATGTAAACTGTCATGACACTCACACCATTCATATTTCCTGAATTGGATTGTATTTTGATTTCCTGTTTCAACTGTCATTGACAGTCCAAACTGAGAATAGCCCCCACATAATGCCACTACACTCACAATCCTATCATCCCCATTGACCCAACACAGCATACATTCTTCACACCTCTACACACTCACCCTCACATGTACACACAAACACAGCCCCTTCCCCCTCCTCTATATGTATAGATGTATGTAATATATGTATATAAAGCATGTTTTAGTGTTGCCATTTGGGGATGAGGGCTTGACAAGTTAGTTGACAGTTGGGGATATGGGTTATGTGATTTAGCTAGTGTAATCTCACCATTTATATGAGAATATGTATATATAGAGTGTTGTATGTATATGCATATTAGTCCTATATGTGCCCTGCTTGCATGTTCTGATACATGTTGAGTATCAGTCATGTGAGGACACATATCCTGTCCCAAATCAGCTCTTACCTGTCCTATCTTACAGCCTAAGACCTGTCCCCAAGTGTTCCATGTTTTAGCCCCATTGCTAGCCTAGTAGTTGTCCACAAGACCATCCTTAATACCCCTTAGACAGTCTTAATTTCAGTCTACTTTGTGAGCCTATATGAGATTGGTAAGCCTACAGGTTAGCCTATATAAATGTGTCATATTTTAGCTATGTGTATGTATGTGTACATGCAATGTATATGGCACATATAAATAGATTGGTAGGTATCTCAAGTGTAGTTAAGTAGAGTGGTAGGCAATAGCCTATATGGTTAATTATACATGTGTGCATATATGTATATATGTATTTTTGGTGTTGGTAGCTTGTGTTAGCTTTGTGATTGTGTGTGAGTGCTAGACTAGACTTGGCTAGGCTTAGTGAGACTTGACTAGACTAGGATTGACCTAGTTTGACTAGTGTAGTTGACTTGGGTTGACCCAGAGTTGACCAAGTCTGACTTGGACCTAGTTTGACCTAGACAGTTGAACAAGTTTGACTTAGAGTTGACTTTGACCTAGATTTACCTAGAAATTATGTAGATTGCATTGTAGATTTCCTTTACCTTATTTTAAACATGTCATAACCATACTGCTCTATTTAGGACTTTGTGACTCTGGTGCAGACATCTGATATTATATTACTCTTTTCAGAGTATCAAGCGAGTACATTCTCTGATAGTTCTTTCATTTATTTGATGATTACTGTGATTCAGTTCTAGTATAGTTCTATTTGATTCTCTGTCACAACATGTATTAATAGTTTAGATTCATCAGTTTGCAATACATGTACTTGACTTGTCTAACCCTATTACTCGAATCACTCACAAGACTCATCTACTCGAAACACCTACAAGTATTAAATGTATAAATCATACAAGAATCATTATTACAAGAACGATAGCCATCACTGCTGGGCCCGGTATGCGATGTGCCGTATTCAACAAGAATCACCAAACAAGAATGATAGCCATCGCCGCTTGGCCGAACGTGCGATGTGCCGTATTACAAGAACGATAGCCATCACCGCTTGGCCGAGCGTGCGATGTGCCGTACTCATTACAAAATCACCTACAAGGATTAGTGTACAAGAATCTTACAAGAACCACTTCACTCAACATTGAGAAGAATCATCTACTAGAATCATCATGTACAAGAATCATTTACTAGACTCAATTGTATTAGACTCACATTGGACTACACTCAACTTACATTGTACAAACGGGACTTATAACATGTTCCCTAGTTCAGCTAGATCTTATTTTACAGTCTTCTTTGCCATCATTCTTCTTTTAGTTCATTACCTTACTTCCTTGTACCTTTGCTATTTCTCTACATCATTACCTGTATAAAACTGCCATTATCATCAATAACTGGCTATAACTGTTTTATAGTATTTGTCATTACTTGGATTTTTTGGATGAGATGTGCTCGTTCCTGTCCTGACTGGACCTGTTGAAAATATTACAGATGACTGCCCTGAGGACGTTTGCCCTACTTGCCTTGTAGCAGGAGATGGCTTAGCTACCTATGGCCCCGATACTCAGGAGTGATCGGGAGACTAGCTAGTAGACTTGGTTTAGTTTTCATGTTTTAGAATTTGAATTGTAATAACTTGAGATACGAGTTTGTATTTGAGTTTGTTTGAGATATTATTATTTTAGTAGTTTTTAAATGTTGTTGTTAGTCTTTAGTTATAAACTTCTGTGTTATCTTATCGTTCATTGACTGTGATTGAGTTTCATTATATCTATACTTGTCCTCCGTTCGGAGTTGAGATTTGACAAGTACATTATATAATTGCATGAGTGGTTGATTAGATAGTAACCTAGGACAGCGTTCTACCGCCGACACTGCGGCGTAGGCTGGACGTACCCACTTCTCGTGCCCTTACTCTAGGGTGTGGGTCGTGACATGTTTTAGTGGTGGCCCATGCAGGTCGAGTTTATGTAGTGGTATTCGAACTAGAGTATCACTACAGCCTGCGATAGGATTGAGAAATAGGTTTAAACGAGAGGTACTCAATCACAGTTAGGAAAAAATTCTGCTTCAATTCATGCCATCTACATATCTTACTGACTTGTCTTCTTTACAATAAACTGTCCTCCTTTGATTTATCGATTTCTGCTCAGTTACTTCCTTTTCGATCTGTCTTCAGGATGGTGGAGACACGATCACATCGCTCTGGTACAGTAGCCGCTGGAGAGGGGTCTGCCACCTCTCGTCCATTGCAGCAGGCTGTTGAGACTGTAGCACCTTCTATTCCTGATCAAACAGGAGTTGCTGTAGCCATTAGGGGTATACTCCACTTGTTCAGAGGACGACCCCAGTCATTCCTGAGACGTTTCAGCAGCAGCATCAGTAGCCACCTGCAGGGACAGTTGACGCCGTTCAGCTGTTGGCTTTCTTCAAGCAGTACATGGAGGGTCAGCAGACCCAGCAGCAGAGGAACACGGCAGAGCTCAATAGAGGCATTGAGCTGGCAGTGACGGTAGTGGAGAGTCATAGCTCTGTGCATGAATTGGAGGATTTGAGAAGACATCTATTCTTTTCTTGCGCAGAATGAAGAACTCAAAGAAAAGTTAAAAGAGATAGAGGCACAAAGAGCGCAGTTACGTACAGCTAACCTTGAGAATGCGATACTCAAAGAAAAGCTGAAAGAGCTCGAGGCAGAAGAAGCGTAACAACGTGCAATCAACATTGTGATGGAGGGCTCTGTGCATGAACGGAAGGATTTGAGAAAGCAAATTCTGTTTTTTTTACAGAGCTACATGCACAAGGTAAAATCTTTTCTATTCAAATTTCTGATTTGTACTCTTCCAGGAGAATGGCTATTCTCCGTGTATTATAACACGGAGAATGGCATTCTCCGTGTTATTTAAAACGGATAATTGCTATTCTCTATCATTTCGATACTGGGAAGGTTATTCTCCGTGTAATTCCAAACGGAGAATGCTATTCTCCGATTATATTACACGAGAATGTCATTCTCCGTGTTAGATTCACATCATACATTTTATTGTTGATTGTTTTATTTTAGTGTGAACAACCGAGCAACTCAGATAAACAAATAAAAGGCTCGTTGAGGAGAAAAAGGAGCTTCAAAATAAAGTCGAATCGTTCAATATTGAAGCCAATGAAAAGGATGAGAAATTGTTGATCTCGAAGCCATGGTTGTAGCATAGCAGCGTCAGGAGTTTCAAGCAGCTGCTGAACTTGCTGCTCCAAAAGAAGCCAAAAAAAGAGAAGGATCGGAGGAAAAAAGGTTCAGAAAACCATCAGCGCCATTAGTCGTTGAAGATGTTACTCCCTTGGAAAGAATAAAGTTGGAGAGGCTAATAAAAAGTGGAAGATTAATGCCTCTCCGAAATTCGGAAGAGACGCCAAAATGGCTGAATTGAAGAAGAACCATGTCATACTAAGGGAATGCGATGAACTCTTACTTTGGAAAGATGCGGAGGAAGAGCTGAAGAAGCAATACATCGACATCATAATTCCTAAAAAGAAGTGTCCAGAGTATGTATTCTGAACCCTTTTTTTCTTTTGTTTTTTCTAGACTTTTTTCACAATTATGTAATGAGAATCTATCCTTACTAATTTTATCTAAACCAAATTATGTGCAGTGATATTGTATACTTATTTTAGTCGAAAGAGGATGAAAATGGAGTTTCAGTTCAGCTGTCGGCAATAGACCTGCAAGACATACTCAACTATGAAGACATGGAGGCTAGCATACTGAACCTAATAATAAGGAAGCTGAGAGAAATTCAAGGCATTAATAGAAAATGGGCCCCGTCTAGTTCAAAGGACGTGTCATTGAACCAGAAGCAAAAGCCGGTGCCCCAATCACATAAGTGGTCTGCATTCATGATGCCCCACCATTGGTAAGAATTCAAATAGAAAAATCTATATTCATGTGTACACCGATAAAAAATAACAGAAAAATTTACTCATGATATTGTGTTTTGTTTTTGGGAAACAGAACATCGTTGAACGTGCCACTGAACCAAACGCAAAATTTGGCGCCCTTGAAGACTTCCAAACAGATGTAGTAGACTTCGTCATGGGTTTGGAGGAGACATAGAGTTGCTATTCATCCCACTCTTAATTTACCCATCGGACACTATACTCTGCTAACATTCAACCTTATCTCCTACGACTGGACACACTACAACTCCTTGAGACAAACCACGTACGAAAAGTGCAAGGTGGATGCAGAATTAATGAAGAAGACCTTAGAGCCTATCGTCAGGAGAAAAGTTGATATGATGAGGGAGAGATGCCCGACGAAGATGGAGTATGAGAGCAAAGTGCTGAATTGTTCTCCAAATTGCCCACAACAACGGGCACCCAACTGCCTCCTGTACACGGTTATTATATGAATATGTTGATGACTACTTCCTTCGAAATACCTGGAGGAAATGACGATGACACTCACCAGAAGATTACAATGATGAGGTTGGTATGGGCTAAGAAGTTGCTTTCAAGCAAATATGTAACACGAACCAAGCAATGACATTGTACAACAATTTAATTATGTAATTGGGCAAGAAACTTCTATCTTTTATAAGCTCTATCTTTTATAATAAAATTATTTTTGAATTACATTTACATTATCAAAATGTTTGAGGATTCTATTCACCGTTTATATGAACGGAGACTAACTTTCCCGTTTAAATTAAACCGTTTGAGGATTCTATTCACCGTTTATATAAACGGAGACTAACTTTTCCGTTTAAATTAAAACGTTTGAGGATTCTATTCACCGTTTATTTTGGAACGGAGAATAACATTTTCCATCTAAATTAAAACGGAGAAAACATTCCCAGTAGTAAAACACATTAAAATTTTTATTCTTCGTTTTATTTAAACGGAGAATGACGTTCTCCGTGTCTATTGAAACGGAGAATGTTATTCTCCGTTTAGTTTGAAAAGGAGAATGAAGATCAGCTTGATGAGAATATGATGAGGTTGGTATGGGCTAAGAAGACTACACTGATGTGGTTGGTATGGGCTAAAAATTTGTGTTCAAGAGAATATGTGACACCCCCAACCTAGCAATGACATTGTAAAACAATAACGTAATTATGTAATGGGCAAGGAACTTCTGTCTTTTATAATGTCTGCTCTGCTCTGTCTTTTATAATAAAATCATTTTTGAGTTACATTTACATTGTGAAAACCACAAAAAGTTTGACTTTTATTTACATATGAAAGTCTGAACTACTACATAAAATCCTACTATCAAGTAAAAAGTTGAATATGAGTTACGTGCGGGCATCGCAGAACAATGGAACTCCTTGAGGCAAAGGAATTCCTTGAGGCAAATCACTTCATCGTGCATCGTCAGAGCAATAGAACTCCCTGAACAAAGGAACTCCGTGCATAGTCAGAGCAATGGAACTTCCTGAACAAAGGAACTCCATGCATAGTCAAAGCAAATCAAAGTACGAGTGCTTTGACAGAGTGTGGGTTGGCAATCAACCCAAACCCTGCGGCTCTTCTAGTAACCAACAGAAAAGAGTCTTGCCAAGGCGGGGGATCGGTAGAGTCCATATCCAGGATGAAGTGAATTCCTTTGCAAGGTGCTCTGCCTCAAGGAATTCTTTTGCAAGGTCCTTTGCTCTCAAGGAATTCCTATGCTTCCGTTCCTGTGCCTCAAGAAATTCATCTTACTCTCGCTCTGACGATGCACGATAAAGTGATTTGCCTCAAGGAGTCATCCAAAGGTTACTATGCTCTGACGAAACACGATGAAGTAATTTTGCCTCAAGGAATTCCTTTGCCTCAAGGAGTTCTATTCCTTTGACGATGCCGATGAAGTAAATTCAGTTCATGCATGTCGAAGGAATGAAACGCCTTGAGGCAAAGGAATTTCTTGAGCCAAATTACTTCATCGTGCATCGTCAGAGCATAGAAAGTGTTGGAATACTCCTTGAGGTAAATCACTTAAACGTGCATCATCAGAGAAAGAGCAAGATGAATTCCGTGCATCATTAGAGCAAATCACTTCATCATCAATATGCCAAGGAGGAACTTGAGACGAAGGAACTCCTTGAGGCAAGAAATACCGTGCATAGTCCGAGCGAAACAACGTGCGGGTGCTTCGACAGAGTGTGGGTTGGCAATCAACCCAAAGCTTCAGTCTTCTGAAGGACTTCACTACCAAATCTTCTTCGAACGAAGAGATCGACAACCAAGAGAAAAGCGTCTTGCCAAGGCGGGGGATCGGTAGAGTCCATATCCACAAGAAAAGCTAAGTGAGACGAACAAACTCTCCCTACACTACTGCCATTTATAGGCAAGGAACCTCGGACTCATGCGCCAAGTGGCAGTCACTTCGAATTCAATTCAATTAATTTGCATCAATCCAATGCATCTGCCCTTCTCAAGTAAAGCTAAGTAAGACTAGAACAAACTCTCCAACTTCTGCCATTATTGGCAAGGAACAACTCGAACTCATACGCCAAGTAGCAGTCATTTCGAATTCTATTCAATTAATTTGCATTAATACCAATACATCTGCCCCTTCTCAAGTAAGCTAAGTAAGACTAGAACAAACTCTCCCAACTACTGCCATTTGTGACAAGGAACAACTCGAACTCATGCGCCAAGTGGCAGTCATTTCGAATTCTATTCAATTAATTTGTATTAATACCAATGCATCTGCCCCTTCTCAAGTAAAGCTAAGTAAGACTAGAACAAACTCTCCAACTAACTACTGCCATTTGTTGGCAAGGAACAACTCGAACTCATGCGCCAAGTGCAATCATTTCGAATTATATTCAATTAATTTGCATTAATACCAATGCATATGCCCCTTCTCAGTAAATCTAAGTAACGAGAACAAACTCACCCAACTACTGACATTTATATTCTATTAATACCAATGAATCTGCCCCTTCGAATTCTGCCAAGTGAACACCATTCTCCGTCTACTGATGCACCCAATTGGAACAGAGAATGGCATTTATATGCTATTATAGTCATTAATACCAATGAATCTGCTATTTATATAACATTAATACCAATGAATTCTTCCATTTATATGCCATTAATACCAATGAATCTGCCTCTTCGGATTATATTCTCCATTTTATTTAGAACGGAGATAGAATTCTCCGTTTACTTGAAACGGAGAATACTTTCCGTTTAATTAAACGTTTGAGGATTCTATTTACCGCTTATTTCGGAATGGATAATAACATTCTCCGTCTGTCTTGAAAGTGTTACGACCCGCACCCGCTTTTTTAACAAACGGATACGAGACCATGTCCACCAGCCTACCTGCAGTGTCGACGTAGACGATGTCACGTCCATGAAGATCAAAATTACAAATAATACTCATTCACAAAATTAATTTAATTTACAATGATCACAAGTTTTTACATTTGCAAAAAATATAAACTTGTACAAATGTTGAATGACTATAACCCGACTTTCTAGCTATCTCTAGGCCTTTGTCTGTAGTATTCCCGTCACTCCCCAAGCTAAGTGAATCCACGCTAACCTGAAAATGTTGGTTTCCAGTCAGGAATGAAACGAGCACAATTCACTGAATGCAATTTCAAATAAAAAAAAATGACTATAAACAAAGGTTAGACATCAATTAGATTTTGAAAATAAACAGTAAATACGAAAAACCAATAGCAATAAATAGACACAAATACTTTCCCCAACTACCAGAAGTACCTTTGATATATGATCGTCTGGGTTACTACCCGCCGGTCTATAATGTCTACTTGCATGAAAAATAAGCACGGGCGACATGTCTACTTGCAGAAAATAAACACGGGCTACAATGTCTACTGCAGAAAATAAACACGGACTACAATGTCTACTTGCAGAAAATAAACACGGGCTACAATGTCTACTTGCAAAAAATAAACACGGGCTATAATGTCTACTGCATGAAAACACGGTCTACGGTCGGATCACACATCCTGGTACTTCTTATTCCCGACTCAAGAATTTATAATAGAGTATAAAAATCACATAACCAATGACTATCAATAAATATAGTAAAGATCAATATCGAAATGTAGACAATAAACTGTACTAGCCTGGTCCTTTGCTGGTGAAAACGACAATCTGAACTACTCTTGTGCCACTAGTCAAAACCCATTAACATCCCCGGTGCTGAAATAGACATACCAATGATCTCAATAGTCAAATTAGCTAGGATTGCCTATCCTTAAGTCTAATTCTGGTACAGAGGAAAAAACGGTAATTTCGGGTCAAAACGGTGTCCGCCGTTGGACCCGCTTTGCACCGAAAAGTATGCCAGAGTCAACGGTCTCTAAGTCGTCAACCTACATGTCTATGGATCCAGTTTTCCCGATACGAAACCAACCGTATTCCAAAGTTGGATTTGGCGGGCCGTGCACAAATCGCCCGTTGAGTGGGACCGTGGGGCCCGCAAAACGACGTCGGATTCAACTATCTCAGAATGGACCAAACTTTGCATACAGGACCAAAAAACGATACGGTTCTTTTGGGTGCAAGTTTCGTCTCGATCCGATGAGCGTGCACAAGTAATTGAGAAATTTGCAAGTGCACGATACGGTGAATCTTGACGGATAGCACATCAATTTCGTCGCGCACACCGACCATTTGAATTCTGTCAAAGTCCACACGACCAAAAGCCGTTACCAGCTTTCGATGCTTTAGTTCGCGACCACGTCGTCCGGAATGGCGGGACGCCATCGTATGATGAATTTTCTAATTTTCGAAAACTGTTTTCATAGTTTTTTCTCGATTTTCGATGTTGAACCATCCGTAAACTAAATGAAAATCAATCTATCAGAAGGTTTCGATCCCCTATATGTTGGCTTCGACTTTACGAATTAGTTTTCCAAGGATTCAACAGTTTGGGCTCGGGATTACCCTTCCAACACAGCATGTTTGCTGCCTTCTAGTCCTGTTTTTGGGACTGATTTACGTCGATCTTTGGAATCGTATTTCATCATGTTCGATGCGAAATAAAACAATCTACTTAAAGGGGCTTGAAGAGGGTCACATGGGGATCTGACCTGCGAATTAGTTCGGAAGATGGTGGAGTGATGGCGGAGAAAGTCGCACGAAAAGCCTCGATACGTTGCTGCTGCTGTCGTGATCCCCTGTTCGTGCGCGGCCATGCGATTTTCCTTCGCCGTCCGACGACCCACCGTTGGCGCGCGTCGTGGTGGCCGCCTAGGTGGCTGGCAAGGTCGCGGCGGGGTTGGCTTGTATCGGGGTTAGTTTTTTTTCTAAATTCGTATGTGCTGTATGTACGTATACTTATACAGAGGAAATAATTTGGAGGCCTTTCAGCTGTAGCTATAGGACGTTTCTGGTGCTCGGGCTGGCCCTGTTGGGAGCTCTTGTCGGGGTGGGGATCTGAGTATGGGCTCAGCCGGCTCTTTAGGCTGGACTGGGAATCCTCATCCTAAGTATTAGTTCCTAATACTTATATAATACACGCATACATATATAAATACCTATCTATACATGTACATTTATAGTTTATATATATATATATATTATAATATATATATATATAGATAATCTATATATATCTATATAATAATTATATCCCTTAATATTTATATCACATATATATCCAATTATATACATATACATATAACCAAATAATCTATACACATGTATATGTATATTTGTATCACACACATATAATTATCTATATACGTACACATACACATATCTATATATTATATTAATTATTGACAATAAATAGCACCAATAATCTAATATTATATAACCATAACCTTGATAATAAAATAATAATAATAATAATAATGATAAGAATAATAATAATACTAATAACAAGAAATAATAACAGAATGCAATAAAATACTGGTGTATAAGTACCATTTGGCAGTCTAAAAATTCCAACATGTACAGAACCCATTTTAGACAATTATCATTGAATATTACTATAATATAATTATAATATTTAAATATTTATTAATAATTAAAACGGAATACCATCAACACTCATACCAAAATACGTCAACACGAATGTCATTGAACGTCCCGCATGGCTACATGGCTCAAGCTCAGTTCGGGTCCAGTCCGGCCAAAATGGTATAACCGATTTCCTAAACTCATAATATAAATAAAAATAATAAGTCTTCGGTAAGGGTTACGTCGCAACTTAGTCTGGTTTTACTAGTTAGGACATCACTATGGCTCGTCTTACCTACCAGGACTAATACGCTAGCCTAAACACGCCATGGCACTATCCGTGCCACGATTTCTAGTCATCGTGTACTTCAAACCCCATCATGGCTTAAATCATCTACCGTAATAATTAATTGATAATTATCTATAAAATCTAAAAATCACCATTCCAATAAAATAATAATAAAATATCAAAATTCTGGGAAGAGGGGCTACAAATCTACCCACCTTAAAATAATTTCGTCCTCAAATTCTAACTCATAATCATGCCTAAATTCAAAAATAAAATAAAAGGTAAAACCACTATTACCACAACCTTCTCAATTTAATCACTCAAAATATTTATAACCCTTTTCTAGCCATTTTATAACTCCGAATACTTGAGAACTTCTACCCACCTTTGTCACACTAACTCCATCAAACTAAAATCTGAAAATCTTCTAACTAGTTGCTAACAATCCCACCAACAATTATCTAGGCATATGGTATCTAAACTCCTCTCGATCTATCAAGCAACCAAAATTTAATAAGCAATAATTTATACAAGTAGCTAAAATTTATTAATAAATTCTAATAAGCATGACCACTCATTACTCTGATGGGGAGGACAGAAGATAAGAAAATAACCGAGAGCAATTATCAAGTTTCAGGGCGGTAGAGAGTTTCAATGATGCAGATAGAGAGAAAGTCGCTAGGTTGGCTACTCTAGTCTAGTCATTTGCCAAATCGAAGAATCCTTCATTTTTAGAGGGCTTGCAATCCGTGCAATACAGAAATTTCGTTCTCGAAATTCTAAACAAGTTCCAAAACAGAACAAAAGAGAAATCAAGATTGCTCTCTCTCTCTCTCTTTTGGTTATTTAAACACACGAGCAAGGGTTAATACAATGCAAGATCGTATCGCAGCTTCCAGGTAGATGGAATAAGCACATTCTAAGAGATGGAGATTACATATTAGATACAGGGGCCGATTTCAAATAGTTCAGTTATAAAATCCAAATATGGTGGTATGCATGGATAGAATTTACTGGGTCTTAATGGGTTCCTTAATTGGACTCAATCGCTGGTTGGATGAACCTTGAATTTCAATCTATATTGACTGGACAAGATCCTAATGATAAACTATTTCTACTAGGTTAGGGTGACCTGGAATGGGATTCACCCAAATGGTTGAGCTAGTTGCCGGTTATGTTGGTTAGCTAGTTCCTAGAGTCCGAAATGTGCCTTCGATGACTTTTGTGTTTAAGTAGCACAAGAGACCTCTATCAAGTGCACACTAGTGGCAATGCGTAGTGGGCTTCGAGATCGTAACCATATATTGGGTTGAAGGAATTGAGTCGAAGTTGAGGCTCTAATAGAGGTCGGAAAGTATATCGGTTTTATGGTAAGGGTTATCTAATCCTTTTGTCCTGAAGTCGTACCATAAAAATAGAGTACAAGGGAACGGGTTTGAGTGGGACATGATATCCTAGATGGGGGACTCGTCTAGATCTTGCATATGAATTTGTTAGAAGGTAACAACTGGCCTCGTGCTCCGAATATTAATGACACGGTCGGAGACACAAATGATCTAACTGAAAAGTGGGATTCCAAGGTAATAATCATCATCCTATGGAAGTTATTCTAATCAATCAAAAATCCTCGTATATCCCAAAATTTAGGAGGCTTACAGTCTATCCACCTTAGAAGCTAGGATGGTTTTAGGAATAATGAGACTAGAAGAATTCCAAAGTTCGGGTATTGTACCTCGATTCTTGTGAATAAAGATTAAGGCACGGCATATGGAATACGGTATGAATAAGTCAATTCAAGGGTCGTTCCTCCATAATTGAAAAACGAGTGTGTACAATGACACACGGTTGATAAATAGAATGATCTACTCGTTCATAGTATACAAGAGTTATCGACGGGGTAACCACTCTAAGGCATATCTCCTATGAAAAGATTTCTAACAACTGAGTCGTGGGTTCTATTTGTGTTAAGCCTGCCCGACTATTGTCCCAAGAGTTCTAGGGTGTAGGCTTAAGGGTTGCTAGTTAAAGCAAGCTTCAAACAAAATTAGAGACTCACAACAATTGGTTTCTTGAGGAGTGGTAGTCTCCTAGGTTGGCAGTCGACTAAGGGTAAACCCTAATCATTTTAAAATTCAGATGATTTGAAAGTCCCAATAGTAGTTTGAGGGTCGAGAGAAAATGCGTAACTCAAGGCAAGATTTTAGTCACATGGCTAGCCGATGGCACTACACTTGTATATACAACCAACATAGCCCTGGAATACTCCGTATCTCTCTACAATCACGAGTTTTCGTCTTCCAATCGGTGAAAGACAAAAACAATAAAGAATTCAAGGGATAGTTTAATACAATTTCGTGATTCAAGGGCGAACATATAATTCAGGGAATGGTCAATGCAGTCGCAGATGAGATCCTAGAGACATCTATATCTCAATCCACGTAGGTTAATAAGAGGGAGAGCGAACCGGTGCACTACGTTGATCAGACTGTAATACATCGATTATGATTAGACAGTATGTTAGCAGTGTCCCCACTAAACGTATGCCTCGAATCAAGCTCGAGAATAGAGTGAGCTTGCAAACTAAGCTGTAAAAGCAGCGTTTGTTAGGATTGTCGAATAAAAATATGTAGATTTTTAAAAGAAGGCACAAGTAGTTCGAGTTTTATAAAATCAAACCTTACCCGGTGTTCTTGCTTATACAGTCTTCCTACTATCTTATCCACAAGGACTTGGTCGACTAATGGGTTATGACCTCTAACTTCTGTATTCTAGGTAAACCTATTTTGTCAATCAATTTTCGTCAGTAAGTCACAAGGGCCACAGAATGCTAGGTCGGGACATGCTACCCAACTTACAAAACTTCCACTAATATCGGCTTTGGATCTTATGGGACATGCATGGCACGTCCTATCCTCTATATAGTACCCTAAACTTGTAATCACGTCTGAAATTATTTCACCGAGGATTATGCCTCGTCCGTATACTCGGCGATGGTAAATCTTGGTTCTATGATTCATGTGATATACTATCAGATACTCTACTTTATATCTCGACACCCGGGTACTATGCTCAAAAAGGACCACTAGCCATAGTTTTAGGAATATTCTATAACCTATAATTCCTTAAAAATTTCAACTCTAGGTCGTGTCTCGCCAGTGCGCTGCTGACTGCAGTGAGTCCATAGTCACATAATTATAAAAAGGCGACAGTGCGCTGCTGTCCTGCCATTATGTCAACTAATATTCTTTTAACTATATCTGTAAAACTTCCTGGGCTTCTATAGATTCAAACAAGTTGACTATGAATAAAGCGTAAGCATTTGTTCTATCATCATAACCCTTAAAATAAAGGATTGAACAGGAAAGAAATCTGAGGACAGAGAATACACATTCTAATATCTATTCCATGTGTATTCAAACCACAGAAGAAAACCTTTGGATCGAAACTAAATATCATAAAATAATAACTCTTAGGGCAATAATAGGAACTAAATAGGCAATTTGACTAAGATATGAGGATGATCTAAGAGGCAAAGAGAATGAATTGAACAATTCATCATGGTTAGATAATTACTCTAGGAAACTCTGCCTCACCAAGTGAATAATCCATCCTCACTGGATCATATCGTCCTATCAAGAGGTAATTGTGTAACTATGAGATCTGACAAGGTATCAAAAATTAATAATTCCTCATCTATTTGCATGGCCTAGCTACCCATCGATAATTTGTATAAGGGACTCCTAGTCCTAGTCATTCTCTTAAATTAAATTAATTTCTAATTTATGAATGAGCATTTCCTAGTCGCAGGCTCGTAATAGTACGACTAACCTATGTACTATCACGAGTTCGCATGACGTGAAACCTGACCTGCATGGGCCACCACAAAAACTTGTCACGATCCGCACCCATTTTTTTTAATAAACGGATACGAGACGTGTCCAAGCCAGCCTACGCCGCAGTGTCGACGGTAGAACGCTGTCATGGCCATGAAGATCAAAATCATAAATAATACTCATTCACAAAATTAATTTAATTTACAATGATCACAAGTTTTATATTTGCAGAAAATAAAACTTGTACAAATGTTGAATGACTATAACCCGACTTTCTAGCTAGTCTCTAGGCCTTTGTCTGCAAGTATTCCCGTCACTCCCCAAGCTAAGTGAATCCACGGCTAACCTGAAAATATGGTTTCCAGTCAGGAATAGAACGAGCACAATTCACTGAATGCAATTTCATTCAATAAAGAAAATGACTATAAACAAAGGTTAGACATCAATTATGAGTTTTGAAAATAAACAGTAAATACGGAAAACTAATAGCAATAAATAGACACAAATACTTTCCCCAACTACCAGAAGTACCTTTGATATGTGATCGGTCTGGGGTACTATACCGCACGGTCTACAATGTCTACTTGCATGAAAAATAAGTACGGGCTACAATGTCTACTTGCAGAAAATAAACACGGGCTACAATGTCTACTTGCAGAAAATAAATACGGGCTATAATGTCTACTTACAAAAAATAAACATGGGCTACAATGTCTACTTGTAGAAAATAAACGGGCTACAATGTCTACTACATGAAAATAAACACGGTCTACGGTCGGATCACACATCCCTGGTACTTCTTATTCCCGACTCAACAATTTATAATAGAGTATAAAAAAATCACATAACCATGACTAATCAATAAAATGTAGTAAAGATCAATATCAAAATGCAGACAATAAACTGTACTCGCCTGTGGTCCTCTGCTGGTGAAAACGACAATCTAAACTACTCACTGTGCCACAATAGTCAAAACCCGTATAACAGTCCCCGGATGCTAAAATAGACAATACCAATGATCTCAGAATAGTCAAATTAGCTAGGATTGCCTGTCCTTAAGTCCAATTCTGGACACAGGGGCAAAACGGTAATTTCGGGTCAAAATGGTGTCCGTCGTTAGACCCGCTTTGCACCGAAAAGCGTGCCAGAGTCAACGTCTCTAAAGTCATCAACCTACATGTCTACGGATCCATTTTTTGATACGAACCCAACCATATGTCCAAAGTTAGATTTCGGCGGACCGTGCACAAAATCGTCCGTTAAGTGGGACCGTGGGGCCCGTAAAACGACGTCGGATTCAACTATCTCAGAATTGGATCAAACTTGGCATAAGGACCAGAAAAACGATACGATTCTATTGGCGCAAGTTTCGTCTCGATCCGATGAGCATGCACAAAGTAATTGAGAAATTTGTAAAGTGCACGATACGGTGAATTTTGACGGATACGCATCAAATTCGTCGCGCACACGCGACCAATTTGAATTTCGTCAAAGCCTACACGACCACGAAGTTGTTACGCAGCTTTCGATGCTTTTGGTTCGCGACTACGTCGTCCGGATTGGCGGGACGCACGTCGTGTGGATGACTTTTCTAATTTTCGAAAACTGTTTTCATAGGTTTTTCTCGATTTTCGATGTTGAATAACTATCCGTAAACTAAATGAAAAATCAATCCATAAGGGTTTCGATCCCCTATATGTTGGCTTCGACTTTACGAATTAGTTTTCCAAGGATTCAACAGTTTGGGCTCGGGATTACCCTTCCAATACAGCATGTTTGCTGCCTTCTAGTCCTGTTTTTGGGACTGATTTACGTCGATCTTTGGAATCGTATTTCGTCGTGTTCGATGCGAAATAAAAAATCTACTTAAAGGGCTTAAAGAGGGTCACATGGGGATCTAACCTACGAAATTAGTTCGGAAGATGGTGGCGTGATGGCGGAGAAAACGTCACGGAAAAGCCTCGATACGTTGCTGCTGTCGTGAACCCCTGTTCGTGCGCGCGCGTGCGGTTTTCCTCCGCCGTCCGGCGACCCACACGGTGGCGCGCGGCCGTGGTGGCCGCCCAGTAGCTAGCAAGGTCGCGGCGGGGTTGGCTTGTATCGGGTTAGGGTTTTTTTCCAAATTCGTATGTGCGTGTATGTACGTATACTTATACAAAGAAATAAATTAGGGAGGCTCGGTTTCAGCTGATAGCTATAGGTGACTTTCTGTGGTTGCTCGGGCTGGGCCCTGTGGGAGCTCTTGTGCGGGGTGGGGTCTGGTATGGGCTCAGCCGGCTCTTTAGGCTGGCTGGGAATTCCTCATCCTAAGTATTAGTTCCTAATACTTATATATACACGCATACATATATAAATACCTATCTATATCCATGTACACATTTAGTTATCTATATATATACATATACCTATATATATAATATATATATATAATATATATAATAAATATATTTATAGATATATTATATATATATAATATATATATATTATATATATAATTATATATATATATATATATATATAATCAATTAATATTTATATGTATACATATATATCCAATTATACATATACTATGACCAAATAATATCTGTATACACATGTATATGTATATTTGTATACACACACTATATATATACATCTATATACTTACACATACACATATCTATATATTATATTATACCATTATTTGACAAATAAATATCCAATGATAATAGTATTATATAACCATAACCTTGATAATAAAATATAAAATAATTATAATAAAATAATAATAATGATAATATAATAATATAATAATAATAATAATAACAGAATGCAATAAAATAATACTGGTGTATAATATACCATTTGTGCAGTCTAAAAATCCTAACATGTACAAGAACCCATTTATACAATTATCAGAATATTAATAATGAAATTTATAATATTTAAATATTTATTAAATAATTAAAACGGAATACCACCAATACTCATACCAAAATACGTCAACACGAATGTCATTGAACGTCCCGCATGACTACATGGGCTCAGGCTCAGTTCGGGTCCAGTCCGGGCCAAAATGGTATAACCGATTTTTCTAAAACTCAATATATAAATAATAAATAAATAAGTCTTCGGTAAGGGTTACGTCGCAACTTAGTCTGGTTTTCCTAGTTAGGACATCACTATGGCTCGGTCTTACCTACCAGGACTAATACGCTAGCCTAAACACGCCATGGCACTATCCGTGCCACGATTTCTAGTCATCGTGTACTTCAAAACCCCATCATGGCTTAAATCATCTATAGTAATAATTAATTGATAATTATCTATGAAATCTAAAAATCACCATTCCAATAAAATAAATAAATAAAATATTATCAAAATTCTGGGAAGAGGGGCTACAAAACGAGAATACATTCCTAGTGGTAAAACACATTAAAATGTTCATTCTCCGTTTTTATTTAAACGGAGAATGACGTTCTTCGTGTCTTTTGAACGGAGAATGTTATTCTCCATTTTTTGAAAAGGAGAATGAAGATGCGCTTGATGAGAATATGACGAGGTTGGTATGGGCTAAGAAATGATGAAGTTGGTATGGGCTAAGAATTTGCTTTCAAGAGAGTATGTAACACAACCAACCTAGCAATGACTTTGTAAAACAATAACGTAATTATGTAATTGGGCAAGAAACTTCTGTGTTTTATAATGTCTGCTCTGCTCTGTCTTTTATAATAAAATCATTTTTGAGTTACATTTACATTGTGAAAACCAAGCTAAGTTTGACTTTTAGTTACATATGAAAGTCTGAACTACTACACAAAATCCTACTAACAAGAAACAAGTTGAATTTGAGCTGCGTGCGGACATCGTCAGAGCAATCACTTCATCGTGCATCGTCAGAGCAAAGGACCTGCAAAGGAATTCACTTCATCTTGCATTTTTCTGAGCAATGGAACGCCCTGAGGAAAAGGAATTCCTTGAGGCAAATCACTTCGTCGTGTATCATCGAACGAATGAAATATATTGAACAAAGGAACTCCTTGCGGTAAAGGAACACCGTGCATAGTCCGAGCGAATCAACGTGCGGGCGCTTCGACGGAGCGTGGGTTGGCAATAAATCCAAACCCAGGGTCTTTTCCAGAAACCAACATCATGGCACACAGTCGATGAAGTACACAAAAACAGACAGTCCAAGGTGGAGGATCGGTAGAGTCCATCTCCAGGATGAAGTGAATTCCTTTGCAACGTGCTCTGCCTCAAAGAATTCCTTTGCAAGGTCCTTTGCTCTCAAGGAATTCCTTTGCTTCTGTTCCTGTTCCTAAAGGAATTCATTTTGCTCTTGCTCTGACGATGCACGATGAAGTAATTTGCCTCAAGGAGTCATCCAACGGTTCCTATGCTATGACGATGATTCGGTAAAGTGATTTGCCTCAAGGAATTCCTTTGCCTCAAGGTGTTCCATTGCTCCTACGATGCACGATGAAGTGAATTCAGTTCATCGTGCATCGTCGAAGCAATGGAACTCCATAAGGCAAAGGAATTTCTTGAGGCAAATTACTTCATCATGCATCGTCAGAGCATAGGAACCATTGGATGACTCCTTGAGGAAAATCACTTCATCGTGCATCATCTGAGCAAAGGAACTCACTGAGGCAAAGGAGTTCCTGTGGCTCTTCCAACATTACAAATACTGGAATGCAATCAAGGAGTCAAAGGAACTCCTTTAGTGCCGAGGAATTCCTTGAGAGCAAAGGACCTTGCAAAGGAATTCCTTGAGGCAAAGGATCTGCAAAGGAATTCGCTTCGTCGTGCATCGTCGGAGCAATGGAACACCTTGAACAAAGGAACTTCTTGCGGCAAAGGAACACCGTGCATAGTCCGAGTGAATCGACGTGCGGGCTCTTCGAGAGAGTGTGGGTTGGCAACCAACCCAAACCCTGGGGCTCTTCCATAAACCAACATCATGGCACACAGACGATGAAGTGCACGAACACGGACAGTCCACTAGGCACATCTCAGTCTTCTGAAGGACTTCACCACCAAAGCTTCTTCAAACGAGGAGATCGACAACCAAGAGGAAAGAGGCTTGCCAAGGCGGAGGATCGGTAGAGTCCATCTCCACAAGAAAAGCTAAGTGAGACGAGAACAAACTCTCCCTACACTACTGCCATTTATAGGCAAGGAACAACTCGAACTCATGCGCCAAGTGACAGCCACTTCAAATTTAATTCAATTAATTTGCATCAAAACCTATACATCTGTTCCTTCTCAAGTAAAGCTAAGTAAGACGAGAACAAACTCTTCCAACTACTGCCATTTATATGCCATTAATACCAATGAATTTGCCCCCTTCGAATTCTGCCAACTCTGAGGGTTTCAATTTTACTCAAATATTAATCAAATTTCAAAAATTAATACCAATGAATCTGTCCCTTCTCAATTTTTCGAGTTTAGAACGGCTCATTACAAAAAAAATGTTCAAAAATTTAATCAAATATTCAAAAAATAGAAATATTGAGATTAGAAACTTCACATTCTTAAATATGTTGTCAAATTTTATTAATTAATCATGTCTTCACCGCATTTTTGTGCCATTTAAACGGAGTATGTCATTACAAGAGTTAAAACAAAAGAAAATGCTATTCTCCGTATTTTATTAAACGGAGAATAGCATTCTCCGTTTCCAATTACACGGAGAATAACATTCCCAGTGTTAAAACGATTGAGGATTCTATTCACCGTTTAATTTGGAACGGAGAATGGCATTCTCTTTCTAACTTGAAACAGAAAATAACATTTCCAGTGTTAAAAACATATTAGAATGTTCATTCTCCGTTTTAATTTAAAAGGAGAAAGATATTCTCCGTGCCATTTGAAACGGAGAACGCTATTCTCTGTTTTGAATTACACGGAGAATGTTGTTCCCAGTATTAAAATGATTGAGTATTAAACGATTTAGAATGTGAGCGTCTGCCCCTTCAAATGACTTTTATACATATAAAAAAGATGAAGTGAAAAAGTTGTCTTGGAAGTTGAATAAATGCATTTTTATATAATTATCTTCTCAAACTTTTGCATTGGAGAACATATTTTTTATCTAATTGTCTTGTGTGAATAACATCTTGCCACATAGAAAAGACATTGTCTTAAGTCAACGATGTTTCATTTGATTCCATTTGCTCTTTGTCGCTATTTCGCTTTCGTACTTTACAATAAGAAAATTGTGACCCAATTTTTTACAAACTCTACAAGTTTTAGGCTTCGAAATAGTCTGACTTACTGTAGGCTGGCTTGATTTCCCTTGAGAAGGCCTTCCTTTTTTGCTACCGGATTTAGCTCTTTTAAAGCTTCATGCACTCCATGAACTGCATCAGCTACCATTTGTTCTCAATACAACAAAAAGACCTATTAATGACGCTTGATAAGTGGTTTTCATGACGGCTGATGTGGAAGCGTCATCAAAGTTCAGCAAGACTAGAATCTATGACAGTTTACATTAAAAATGTTATTGATAGTGCTCCAGTGATACGAGTGTTATAAAAAAAGCACGAAATTTAAGTCGAAACCTCGACTCCCCCGCAATTTTCCCGCACTTAAAAAAAACTCTAAACCCACTCTCTTTCTCCTTCTCCTTCTCCTCCTGCTTTCCAACTCCCCTCAGCCCACTCCCCGCTCCCCAACTCCCCTCAGCCCACTCCCCGCTCCTCAACTTTCCTCAGCTCGTTCCTCGCCTCCCTCGGTTACAGACTCTACCACAGAGGGAAGGTTGTCACCGGCGTAGCCTTCACCACTGATTTGTCCTAAAATCTCGATCATTGCTTATTTTATGCTCTAAATTCTGCCTTGACATGATTTTAGTAAAATCTCCTAATTTTTGACAACCATACATGCATCCATCTCTCCAAAATTAGGATTCTTTTAGGGTTTCCCGACGTCTCCATCCACGTCGGCGATGATCCGAAAAGGGCTGCATCATCGTTGACTTCTCTTGATTAAGTGAGTGATTTTGATTGGAATTTTTTCCCTAAAAAAGATTTTGTTGGGAATTGTTCTATGTGCGCTTCATGTTTGATAAAATAATTGTAAGTACCAAATGCTTGCGTTCTTTGATTTTTTTTTCTGTTTGTTCTTGTTCAAGGGATTGTAATTGCATTTGGGGAGCCGAGTCCGAAGCCTCTCCATAGTCACAGTCGCGACCCGGCAAGGTGCTGTGCGTGCATGCGAGCCGAGTCCGAAGGCTCCCTCAGATTCTGACACTAAATTCTGGGGTATAAATTCTAAACTCTTGATTGATTTCAGTTTCTGGGTTTATTTTGTTTGTCGATGATGTTATTGGATCTCGATCCCTACATAAAAAGGGTTTCGATCGACTGATACGTATTGGATTCAATTTTGGCTTGACGATCCTACGATTGTCTTTGTTTGTGAAGCACAAATGATCTTTAGATCAAGTTCGGTTCTTTACTTGTTGTTGGATCATTTCCGGTTTTGGGTTACCTAGCTGCTGTTGGAATTATTTGTGATGCATGTATTGTTGGTTTGGATTTCTTGTATAAATTGTTCCTTGGGTTCTCCTTCCTATACTTGTTGTGGGATGTTGGTTTAGATTTTCCTTATTATACATGTTGGGTTGGAAAAGATTTCTTTGCTGTAGGAGATGTTTTGCTATTTGGATTAAAATTGTTGGTTGGGTATCTATTATGCATGATGGTTTAACTTGGTACTGTGGGTGTTTTTGTTGGGAGCTTTTCGATATAAATCACATGCGGGTATATATTAGTTGGGAGTATTTCTATTTCGGGATTGACATCTCCATTAGCATGCATGCGTCGTTGATTTTGGGACTACGTCCACTATGCCATGCCTAGATGTTTTACTTTATTTGTCGGTTTCGGTTTTTATTAGAGTACTCTGATACTCTTGGTGATGGTCGTTCGACCAAATGAACCAAAGCGTTGCAGATCGTATCGGATACACTGGCTCCATGACGGGACGTGTCCTATACGTGTTATGGCACGCTAGTACAGCAGATGATGATTGATCCTTATCTGAGACATCTTATATATCTTATTTCGTTTCTTGTCGTTGGTCGTAGTTTGTATGTTGGTACTGTTGGGTTGTTCATTCTGGGTGCAGATACGCTCGTCTTTGTACGAGTCGATACTGGACACGGATATGAGGATACCTTCGTGTCGATGATGTAGCCTCTCCATAGTTGCAGCCGCGACCCGGCGAGGTGCTGTGCGTGCCTACGAGCCGAGTTCGAAGGCTCCCTTCGGATTCTTACACCAAATTCTGGGATATAAATTCTAAACTCTTGATTGATTTTAGTTTTTGGGTTTATTTTGTTTGTCGATGATGTTGTTGGATCTCGATCCCTACATAAAAATGGTTTCGATCGACTGATACGTGTTGGGTTTGATTTTGGCTTGACGATCCTACGATTGTCTTTGTTTATGAAGCGGAAATGATCTTTAGATCATGTTCGGTTCTTTACTTGCTGTTGGATCATTTTTGGTTTCGGGTTACCTAGCTGTTGTTGGAATTATTTGTGATGCATGCATTGTTGGTTTGGGTTTCTTGTATAAATTGTTGCTTGGATTCTCCTTCCTATACTTGTTGTGAGATATTGGTTTAGGTTTTTCCTATTGTACATGTTGGATTAGGAAAGATTTCTTTGCTGTAGGAGATGTTTTTCTATTTGGATTAAAATTGTTGGTTGGGTATCTATTATGCATGATGGGTTTAACTTGGTACTGTGGGTTTTTTTGTTGGGAGCTTTTCGATATAAATCACATGCGGGTATATATTAGTTGGGAGTATTTCTATTTCGGGAATGACATCTCCAGTAGCATGCCTGCATCGTTGATTTTGGGAATATGTCCACTATGCCATGCCTAGATGTTTTACTTTATTTGTCGGTGTAACACCCTGTTTTCTGAAATTGGAGATTTTTGAAAATTTATTATTTTTATTATTTATTAGTGGTATTTTAGTCATGGTATGATTTTCTGGTGATTTTAGTTAGATTAAACCATTTTCTAAGTCATGCTAAGTCATGACTTATGACTTCGTGATTTTGGTTAGTATAACTTAGTGTAAACCCTAGTTTTCTCTAACCTAGAAGTTGCCATGACCATGAGAGCTTAGCCATAGGCTTAGAACCTCAAATTAGTGATTTTTAGCCATAGGGGTATTTTGGTAATTTTCTAGAGATTATTGGAATTAAGTAGGATTAGTGAGATATTACTATTCATGGACCTTTAGATTAGTGACTTGCTAATCCCTAACCTAATTACCCTAATCTATAGGTTAAACCCTAACCTAGAATGACTAAGGGGATTAGATATTCATGGTAGTCAAGCTATATAAATATCTAGATATTAACTTTAAGGATATTTTCCTTAAAATCATCAAAATATCTAAACCCCTTTTTGCTAAAGTCCTTGACTTAGCCTTGAAGGAAGACAAGGACACCCCCCCCCATGCTTGGCCGGCCAAGGGCACCCCCCTTGGCAGCCCACCTATGATAAATACCCCATGGATTTAATTCATGAATAAAATTGCATGAATTTCATTCCACAAAAATTCCCTTTTACTCAAACCTTGATAACTTGATCATTTGTGATCCAAATTGACTCTAGTCTTTTGCATTGGAACCCTACAACATCTAGGGAGCTAAGGGAAGCAAGAAATCTAGAATTTGGGAGCTTGGGCATCGTCGAGTTCGAGATCACAACACCCTCTTTTTATTGATTTTCCTTGGAATTTCACCAATAGGTAAATATGTCCAAACCTAGTCTAATTCCTGTTTTTATTTCATAAATGCATTCATATAAGGTTAACCATACTGTGGGTAAAGTTTGGTGGGATTTTGGTGTGTTTTGGTGTCCGTATCGGACACGTATCCTAGACTAGGAAATTGTGTTTGATTAAATGTCTCTATGGATTCAAATATTGTGTTTTGCAAAACTTTTTACACAAACACCTAGCCCTGGACTTGCTAACCCTAACCCCACTTGACTGAGCACGTATCGTGTCCCTTTTCATGTCCAAATCGGACACGAACTCGAGTATTGACAGTGCACAGACACACTGTTCATCCCCTGCTCACTGACACTTCATACTCACTGTAGACACGACGTGGACACGTGAAAATTGGTGTGGACACGGGGGCAGTGTCTGTGCACACTCCCCCAAGGTTTCACGACACTTTGTGTCGTGTGGTGGACACACGGACACGTGCACTGGTCGTGCACTGACAATACACGCACGCACAGTGTCAACTTCGCGCGTCTCGTGTCGCACGGACACGACACAATGACACCTCATGTTTGCACGAGAGTGTAGCCCATCATGTGGGCTACACGTGGACACGAGCACGAGATTCCACGTGGCTCGTGTCGTGTGCACGAGACACGTGCACCTCTGCACGACGCTGTGCGTGTATACGCGTATCAGTGTTTACCCGAGTCGTGTTTTCTCGTGTTTGGACACGTGAAAACGTGTCGTGGTGTCGTGTCAGTGTCCTAGGACACTAGAGTATCTATGGGGGGTTAGTTACCAACCGTTAGTATCGAGTCTTAGCTCGATTGGGTTCGTGTAAATCGAATTATCCCCATTTCCTGTAAACTGTGCACTGTCACAGTTTTGAGATTAAATCTCAGTTTTGAAAATTGAATTTTGATTCGATTTTATTAATGATTTATATATTAGACTAGTGTATTTTAGTGAGTATATGTGTAGTATACATATATTTGAGGGTGTGGGTCGAATTTGAGGGGATTTGGATGTGTGTGTGTATAGTTATGTATATATATACATATATATGTATATATGTTATGTGTGTCTGTGTTTGGGGGTTTGATTGTGGGTTCCAGGTTCTGGAATTTCCCCCCTTGTCTCTCTCTCTCACACTCACTGTCTCACTCTCTCTCTCATTTCAGTCTCTCTCTCATCCCCTTGTCTCTCTCTCTATATATTATATGTAATATATATGTAGTTATATATATATATGTATTGTATATATATACATGATATATATATGTATAGTGGTATTAGGTTTATTATGTATAGACAGTGTATTATAAATATAAGTATAAGGGTTGTATTATATATGTTATGCATATATGGATTTTGGGTATATAGATATACATATGTATAACCTCTAGTTATAGGTTTATGAGAAAACCTAGACTATTGGCCTATGGCCAGGATCACTAGCCTATGGTTTGGACTAGCCCTAATGACCCAAAACCCTGCTAGAAAACCCTTGTTGACTAAGGGTTGACCAAAGTCAACATTTGGTCAAAAGTGACCTAGTTAACCTAGAAATGACTAGGAATGACCTAAATCAACTAGTTTGACTAGTTTGACTAAAACCCTAACTAGTTTAACTAGTGTTGACCATGTTTGACCTAATTACCCTAACTGACTAGTCTTTGTTTGACCAATGACTTAGCTGGTCTAAGTTGATCTAGACTTGATCCAGATTGATCATGTTGACTAGTATTTGACTAGTTGATTAAAGTGTTGACCAGGAGTTGACTTTAACCTAGATTAAACTTGTTTGACCTTGTTTGATCTTGTTTGACCTTATTTGACTTAGTATGACTTCCTGTGACTTAGTTTGACTATTAGAGTTGACCAAGAGTTGACTTTTGACCAGTTTGACCTAGAATCATGTAGTATGCATTGTATACTTTATTTTTATCATTGTGGATACTTTGTGACTTGTATTGCTCTGACTAGGAGCCAGATACCTCTCCTCAGACTGCATATTCTCTACAGACATTCATACAGCAGGCGAGTACATTCTCTGACCGTTTCATACTTGTTCAGGCTTTACTTCTCGCTCTAGATTACTTTACTTGTTGCTGTCACGTTGGTAACACGGATTGGTACTATATGGATCTTTACATGAGATGTTATCCCCCTCGGGAGCATCGGGTACTTCATGTTATGTGTGTTTCACTATCATCATGTACTCCTATGCTTTCATTATTCATGTACACTCATGTGATCATGTACTCTCATGTTTACTGAGCTCTCATGTATACTATCATGTGCACCCTTTTATGGGCCCCATGTGATATCATGTACAATAACGTAACTTGTATAGATCCTTGTGTATTGATTGGGGTACGGGGGAGTAGAAGTGGACATGTGAATAATTCCAAAGTAGTGTAGTCATGTACAAACTCAGTAGTATAGTCATGTATAAATTCTAGCCATTCACATGCCTATCTTGTGCTCTACATCACTAGTCACTACAGTTCTCTATATACAGTAGATATTTCATTACAGCTATCTCTTTTACAGCGTATATTTCCTTTCAGCAGTTCATGTATCTTACTCTATTGCCTGTATCGTATTTCCTAACCTGATATGAACTGCGTGAGATGTATTGTGCTCGTTCCTGTCCTGATTGGACCTGTTGAAAATATTACAGAGGATGAGGATGAGGCCCTGGTGTCTACCTATTATGGAGCAGGACTAGATGATACTTGTATTGAGGACCCTCAGCAGGTTCCACCTACAGCTGAGGAGGATGTTCCAGTAGTCTAGACCAGTTTAGTCTAGGCAGTCTTTTCTATATTTACTTTTTGTCTCACATTCTGTGTTGTATTTTGAGATGTGGAGATGTATAGACTCTTAGACTTATTGTATTATGAGTTGACATTCTGGATGTTATGTATCTTAGACACTTAGTCTTATTTCATCTATGCTATGGTTCTCTTTGAGTTACTATCTATCTGTTCTTCGTTCTTCTACCCTAGATGTGATTGAGATTGTTTTCTATTTGTCACCTCCATTCGGAGAGTATAAACTGTACAGGTACCTTATACTGTTAGATGATTGACCTAGGACAGCGTTCTACCGCCGACACTGCGGCATAGGCTGGACGTACCCACTTCTCGTGCCCTTACTCTAGGGTGCGGGTCGTGACAGTCGGTTTCGGTTTTTATTAGAATACTCTGATACTCTCGGTTTTTCGATATAAATCACATACTCTAAAATTGACAGACTCTAAAAGTGAGGGTTTTGCTTTCTTTTTCATGATTGTACATATGCTATGGACTGTCTTTATGTGACCAAGTTGAAGCGTTATAAGTGTGCTTCTTCGCTACAGTATCTGTGAGATTTTTGATGTCGATAGTTTTGATGTAGCTAAAGTATACTCTATATTGGATACTCTATATATTTTGAGAAGATGTATATAATGAAATGGAGAAATGTAGAATGGTAGCTAAAATACTCTATTTTGAGACAATGAAATGGAGAATGGTAATTTATATTCCATTTCAATGCTTTGTTGTGAATATGGTTCAAAGTGGTTGTTTTCGAATTGAATTGAGCAGCGTTTGGAATGTCATGCAGTATAGAGCGATATAAATGTGATACAACGACCATATACAGCGGTTTTTCATAACTATCCATAATGCTTTGAAAATAAAACATAGCAAAAATTCAACCTATTAATGATGGTTTTCGATGAATTATCTATAACGCTTTTAAAAACATTTATAACACCCGATTTCATAACGCTTGGACTGAGAAAAAAGCGTCATAGTTTGCAATTAATGACATTTTTTAGCCGTCATTAAAAGGTATTTTTGTTGTAGTGTCTTCTTCACCAATATCGATCACCATTTCTTTTAACTCCATCTAAACATATGACATCAACTCCGTTCCCCTCTCTTAAATTTTGCTTAATTTTTTACAATAGTATGTAAACAGATTAACTTGTTCATTAATACCACCATACCTTCTGCTCTCAATACTGTTTGGGTGGATGAATCTTCTTTCTGCGCTAGGTCCGGAGAGATAACTCTCTTTGCAATCC
Organism: Iris pallida; assembly: GCA_029216955.1. Classification (NCBI taxonomy): domain Eukaryota; kingdom Viridiplantae; phylum Streptophyta; class Magnoliopsida; order Asparagales; family Iridaceae; genus Iris; species Iris pallida. Next base: position 74,491,258 of record JANAVB010034417.1, read on the forward strand.
TTGAGCCAATGAGATTTTATCAAGTTCGTTGGAATATTTCCAATTTGCAATCTCTTCATTGCTGAAAAAATATGCCTACAAAGAATCCCCTTGGTCTCCATCTACAAGCATTCACATTTTATGATATTGTCGGCCGGATCAAATGTAACCTTCCGGTTGACACTGTTTGGCGACATATACTTTTGGATAGTGCAAACTTCTGCCTCTCTTATGATGAGATGATGGAAAACAGTATATGCGTCAGAACGTATGATTTCCTTCCTTACCTCTATATATATCATTTTAGTATAAATTGCGGTAAATTTATCTTCTATTACGGCCATGCTAGTTTGATTCACAACTGGTGTTGAGAGTTTATCAGTGACATGCTTACTCATCTGGCCGTAACGTAAGGTCGCCAAACCGTAGTCACAATTTTGAAGGGCCTTCCATAGTGGCAGCTTCTCATTCAAAAATCTTTTCAGAAAAGCGTTCATAGATTCACATCTATTTGTTGCAGTAGAACTGCCAAAATAATTTTCACGTAGGAATGTGTCCGCCCATCGCTACCTTGTTCTGTATAATGTAGTGGTCCACTCATTGTTCTCTACATTATAATCCGTTAGCATCTGCTGCCAACGGTTTTCAAATTCTTCGACTGGATAGTACCTGTTTAGAAAATATGGCCAGTAACTAAAGTTATAATATTGTAACAACAACATACTTCAAAGTAAAGTAGCAAGTGTGCGATGTACCTTTTAATCAGAAGACTCAATTTATTGTGAAAACCCTCTCGGTGTACATATTTGGCAGCATTATTTAGGATGTGCCATGAGCACGTTCGATGAACTACACTGGGCAGTCAATCCTCAATTGCTTTATTCATGGATCTGCAACCATCCGTGAGAACTGTCACTGGTAATTTGCCATTCGTACACTCTTAGAATTTTTCTAGAACCCAGGAATATGTCTCTGCAGTCTCATTATGGATCATTGTAAACCCAAACACACAATTCATTGCATGATTGTTTGTACCCACTAGAACCACCAATGGCATTTGACTTATATTTGTTTTATATGTAGAATCAAATGCTAGTGAATCTCCAAATAATTCATAATCGAATCGACATGCACTGTCAGCCCAAAAGAGATGGGTCAATCTGGAATCTTCATCTACCTTGTACGCGTAGAAGAAATTTGGGTCAATGCCCTCCTTAGATTGAAGAAATATAAGTGTTGTCGCAGCATCAACATCGTCTAGTGCTCTACTATCTTGAGCTAGAACGTTGTATAAATCCTTTTTCGTCCATCCAACCTTATCCCAGCCACCTTTCCTGTGGACAATTAAATTCCATATCGCTCCAGTCCCCATCCCTGATTGCTTCATAATCTTAACTTCTTCCAACTCTGCGGGTGATATCTTACGATGGGATCTCAAAAAAACTGATTCATAATCATTCGCCAGGCTATGGTTGTGAAGTACATAAATTTTTTTGACAACCCACATCTTTGTAGAATCGATGTACCCAATACGAAAAATTGCTTTACAACCACTTCTGCTTTTACTTCTTGGCTCACGAATCCTGTTAGGAGCTTTCTTGTATTTCTTGTGTCTGAATCCCGCATTCGAACAACACCAACTACGGACCATCACCATCCCAGACTTGTTTTTCTTTACCTCGTTCTTTCTAATACTGAAACCATATACTTTTGAATATATCGGTAGAATGTCTCTGCTTCTTCAATAGAGTTAAACTGTAGGCCAACAATATCTTCTTCTAAGAGTTATTTTGGATCTTTGTTAATGTTGGCAGACTGCAATATTTTTTCATCGTCGCTGCATCGAAATCCAATGGAGATTCACCGTCGTTCCTACGAACAGAATAAAACAAAATAAATATGAGAAATAAATATAAAAATATAATACTTTTCTTAAATTTATTAGAAAGGGTGATGCGAAATAACATTTTGTTGTTTGCGTTGATGTCTTCTTCATCGTTATGATGCATTTTTCGGTGTTTTCTTCATCTTGTTCTTTACTGTCTCTTAAGTTAACAGCTTCCAAACTTTGCTCATCATCCAAATCATCCGACACACCTTTTGAAAGGAAGCTTTCCTCATTGACTAAATCTTCCACACGACGATCAGTTTCTCCATGTGACGTCGACATTGAAGAAAATAGAGTGTGTTAGAAACCAGCAGAAGAAACGAAGGACAAGAAACAATACAAGAAGAAAGAGTAATGCTATTCGTACCTCCAAATTGTCCCTCTAATATATAGCCCTTCCATCTGATGTGACATGTTAAATAATAGTGTGTGCCATCTGACATGACTGATAACATGGCAAATTTTAATCCAAAAAGTTAACTACCCAAATTTCTCCACAATAATTTAACGTTAATATCAATATTAATTTAATGTTAATATTAATTTATGTTAATATTAATATTAATGTTAATGTTAATGTTAATATTAATATTAATATTATTGTTAATGTTAATGATAATATTAATTTTAATGTTAATGTTAACATTAACTTTAATGTTAATTTTTATTTTTAGTTTTATTTTTACAAAAATTGCCACGTCAGCTGCCAGATCAATATATCACGTCAGCTGCCACGTAAGGATGGACAGTTTGAAAGTACAATTTGGAGGTACAAAAAGCATTATTCAGAAAGAAACAACTTCCAGCAAGGCAACAACACGACCTTTTCGTCTTCCTTGTACCTCCGCCACGTGGCCCTCTTTTGATGGCTCATGAAAATCTTGAGTGATTCTAGGAGCAAGCATAATTTTAAGGAAACAACTTCCAACAACACAACTTTCTCGTTTTCTGGGTATATGTATTATTAAATTGTATAGCTAATAACGCATGAGGAAGCATGCAACAGTATTCTCCACGTGGCCCTCTTATGTAGGATAACGCATGCAGCAGCATTTAATGCTACGCAACACTATTGTCTTGTTATGTGTTGTGTATTCTATGTGGCATGAGGCACAAGACAATATCTTGCATAGGCGGCAAGATTATATTCACAAATGACAATAAGTTTAAAAAGTCATCTCCAATGCAAAAAAGTATTGAGAAGACAATACAAAGTAATTTTTTTACAACTTTCAAGACAACTTTTACTCTTCTAATGATATGATATCAGTGTTTATTATTAAATTGTGTATGATAACGCATCCAGCAGTATTTAATGCTACGGGATCTGTTATGTAAAGAACACAACATGTGAGAGAGAACCCGAGAGAGAGAGAGAGAGAGTGTGGGAGATGGGATAAAGAGAAAGGATCGAGCTCGACTAGATTTTAAACTTAAAATTCAATTTTTGGTTTTCATTACTAATAACTAGTTCGCACGTACGAGTTTAGACGAACACTAACCGAGCCCGAGCAACGAGACATCAGCTAGCTAGGTTTCTAATACCGTGGCATTCCTGTTAATTTAAAATTTATAATATTATTGAAACTAATATTAATACTAAAATTTAAAATAGTTTTTGATTTAACATTTACTTCAAACTAGTTAAAGTTAAAATTGCATTCTTTTTTATTTAAAATGTAATTGGAACTACAATTAATATTAACATTCGCTTGTCCCGTAGTTTAAGTCGTATTTTACTGCTTCTTGCTTAAGTTTATGCATCCAAAGAACTTGATTGTTCAAGTCGAACGCGTGCACAGCACGTTCCTTCGATACAAGGCTTGACGTAGCCCTTGCTTGTCAAGTCGTTGCACGAACACATTAGAAAAGAGTTTTGTTGGGCTATCGAAGTATAGCAAGCACCGTCCCGTGTCAAGTGCATTTGTTAAGCAGTAAAAGGGTGTGAAGGCCATTGGCAATGTCAAGCCATCACGGACTATAGCTGGGTTAGACGACGACCCTTTTGCGGCAGGCCGAATCGGTCCCTTGGCCTAGGAATGGATTGGTTGAAGGAGCAATACACAAGAATAGACTGCCATATTGGCAGGATTATTTTTGGTATTCCCGGTAAGGCAGAGTTTTCATTTTTCGGTGAGGCAGAGTTTTTACCATCGACTTGATTCCAGGGACGGTACCAGTATCGGAGAGAGTCTACTGGATGGCACCCTCAAAGTTGGAAATCTTGTACAAGATGATTGAAGAACTCAGAACCAAGGGGTTCATTCGTGCTAGTGGATCTTCTTGGGGAGCACCGATGATTCTTGTGAAGAAGAAGGATGGTACGTCAAGATTATGTGTTGATTATCGTACATTGATGACTTATTTGATCAGCTCAAGGGAGCGGCTGTATTCTCGAATATTGACTTGCGGTCATGAGGGTACCATCAGATCAGAGTCAGAGAGCAAGTCATCCCGAAGACATCATTCAGATCGAGGTATGGACATTGGGAGTTCCTTGTTATGCCATTTGGAGCGACCAATGTGCCAGCCGAATTCATGGACCCCATGAATTGTATCTTTATGCACTATTTGGATCAGTTCATAATAGTGTTCATAGACGACATCTTAGTCTATAGCTGTAGTGCCCCGTCCCTACATCGTGCCCCGTACTCCATCCACGGGGTGCGCAAGAAAGGAACATTGTCGCTATCGATTCGGTCGAGATTGATCGACTCGATCGAACGGGAACGGTTGAATTAAGATCCATTCTCTCGCCTAAAGTAAACTCAAGGTGAGTGGCTGACCCTTCTCTTCTCGACCCCCTTCCTAGATAAATCGATAATGTTGTTGCAAATGAAAGGATAAATGCAAGGGCACGAACATGGAAAAAGGATTGAGTTTTCAAAAAGAATGTAGGCTATGTCTTAAAAACTAAAAGGAAAATATGTCTTCGTACGGTTATGGACAATTTGTCGACAAGGCGGTAGTTTTCTCGAGCGGCAACCCGGGGCCACGGGACCGTTTCGGCCTAGGAGAAAACAGGGTATAGTCGTGCATAAGGTTTCAGCACAGGTTAAGCGGAGACTTGCAACGGAGCTAGCTACTTGCGTTGAAAGGACCCCGATTAACAAGGCTATACGTCCAGGATGGCTTGTGATGCCAGTGACGTCGAAGAGGAAGAGGTCAGCCACTCGTTTTAGACTTGCTTCAAGCGAGCGACTGGTTGGCTGCGCTGACGTTGCCTACGCGATCACCTGCAACCCGCTGAATATGGGACTTGGTTCCAGAGAAGCCATTCCATAATGTGGAATGGATCTTAATTCAACCTTTCCCTTTCGATCGATCCGGCCGATTCCGACCTATCGGTCCCAACCGAATCGGTAGCGACATTGTTCCTTTTTTGCATACTCCATAGACGAAAACGGGGGTCGATGTAGGGACGGGGCACTACAACAATCTCAAAGCTCGTCATATAAAGTATGACTTGGGCGATGGAAATACTGCACCATGTACCGAGTTTGCGCTACAACATTCCTAGTATGTATGCGGACAAAGATGCAAGAGTTACGTTGGCCAAAGGTAAGCTTTGAGTCGATTGGAATCTATGAATCGAATCGATGCAAAGGATAAGTCCCGTTTGAGCAAGTGCTGATTTTAGTTGACATGGTGTACAGACTATGCTTTTACGCTGGACGATAAGAGGTCGACATTTTGCCTTATTCACTAAAGTGTCCGCAAAACCAAATCGTCGCCCTGCAACGGAGTGTGGCATGGGCGCGGTAGGCCAAATCAACCGAGTAGTTCAAAGGAAAAAATTATATATGGTATTTATGGTGCACATCATTAGGACGGGTTGCAACCGTCAAGTATTGTGATAAGCTATGATATAAGTAAGTTTGGAATCCTTCGGATATTGGGCTAAACAACCCATATCGAAGCGATCATAGGCTTACACATAAGGATGCCAAAGATGCATTACGGTGCGAAACACCGTGACCTTCATATAGATAGGGTCGGTGGGCTGAGATTAGTGCTGGGTACAGGCGCAGGACCTGCCACCCTTATGCATATGTTTAAGTTTACGGTTGGTTGGTTGAGTGAAATGATATGATTTCTTATGTAAAGTTCTAACCTTGCTGGCTAGGCAAAATGGGACAGAGATGAGCACGATCACTATGTTTATGTTAAGATTATGTCTAACTGTATCTGCCGCACACGATAGTAGACAAGTTCATGATATATTCGGCTCGAGGCGGGACTCGGCTTGGACGTACCGAGGCACGGAGTCCTTAGCGTTCAAGAGGAGCTACCGCATTGGCGTTCGGACTTGTGACATGGAGATGTTCAGCCGAAGACTACTTGTTGGCTATAAAGAGGCATAATGTATGGAACAATATAATCCTTTGTGAGCTAGAGAGATCATGAGCGTTGTAGCCAATTGCCATGTTAAGTTGGGCTATTCAAAGCCATTGTAACCTTTAATTCATTATCAATAAAAGGGATTCTTGTTGTATACTACATTTTTCTACCGCTGCTTGTCACGCCCCGCTCCCGCAGGAGCGATCGTCCTCGCTAAAGCGTGATGCCGCACGGGCCTAGGTTGCGCCCGTGCAAGGCCAAGTCCAGAAACGGCCGATTTGAGCTAGGCCACAGAGTGTCCCCATTTGCAGCGGAAAGTAAATGAACACAAGTTGAAGAAAATTCAAACTCTTTATTGATAATCAAAAAGTTTACAAGCGGCGCTAGGCCGAGTTTACAAGTCGCTCAAACTCTTTGGGTCGACGGCTCGTTCGAGTCGTTGCACTTGCCGTTTGAATCGGCGTTCAGAGCGGAGCGGGTCACTACATAATACACCACTCAAAACAAGTCTCGTCCTCGAGACTTCCTGAGTGCAGGTCATCCTACCATTCCTTAACTCGTGTCATCGTGTTTCATAGACAATTCTATCGAACGGCCCTATCGTTCGATGGCATCGAACCATGTTCGGTACCTTTCCAAGTCCCGTGTCGCATACATTTGGTCGATTTTATTGAATAACTTTTCATTCATTTTAGAGTTGATAGTACTTATTCAATTCAAGCGTTTCTTTGACTTGGTTGCTATTTTGTTGTGTCATGGGATTATAATGGTTACACGAAGTGCGTTGTACTTCTTCGAAGCTATCACATACACCACTCGGAGTCAAGTCATTCTACAAATCCTCAAAAGGTTATTCGACACCCGATCGACATGTCCAATTGCGCGTTCGCTCATTCTTCAAAATCTAAGAACCATTTCCCCATGTTCGCTTTAGCGCCGGTCAAGTAGCGTCTCTATCAACATACGTTCTAGGTCTCCCTTATTCTCGTCCAAGCGATAGTCAATCTCGCTCACAACTCGTTTGTACCATAAAGTCTAGGTGCGCGATACTCGGCACAACTTAGCCAAAAGGCTGCGTGCATAACCATCCCGTTCGAACTATACTCCGGTCTCGTGTACTCGTTCGCTATTGTCAGCGTAAGGTTATTCAAGCACGTTTTGCATTTTGCTAACTCTTAGCATCGGTTCCTTCCAACTCAAGTCCATCGTGGTGGCACAAAGGCCTTCGTCTATCGATCCCGTCCAACCGAGTACTCGTACGAGCTTTTGAAAATATTAGACTTATTGTATGGAACATCCCAAGGCACAACGAGAGAGAGCGTACACTTCTTTTGTTTCAACGAGCTTTCAAAACTGAGAGAATCGAAATGAAGTCCAAGGACGTAAAGCCGTGCTCTGATACCAATCTGTCACGCCCCGCTCCCGCAGGAGCGATCGTCCTCGCTAAGGCGTGATGCCGCATGGGCCTAGGTTGCGCCCGTGCAAGGCCAAGTCCAGAAACGGCCGATTTGAGCTAGGTCACAGAGTGTCCCCATTTGCAGCGAAAAGTAAATGAACACAAGTTGAAGCGAATTCAAACTCTTTATTGATAATCAAGAAGTTTACAAGCGGTGCTAGGCCGAGTTTACAAGTCGTTCAAACTCTTTGGGTCGACGGCTCGTTCGAGTCATTACACTTGCCGTTTGAATCGGCGTTCCGCTAGAGCGGAGCGGGTCACTACACTGCTTATGTTATCAATTTGAGCTATAAACACTATTGTGAATCTGTTATCTTTCCTTGCACGAGCGCAACTCCAGGCTCGTGCGGCATCACGCACCAGCGAGGACGATGATTCGAGTAAAATATAGCGAGGGCGAGCGATTTCCCGGATCGGGGCGTGACAAAGGGTTCCCAACAGTTGACTCATCCAATTAAATGGGGACTCCTATGGCAACAACGACAAAACTTGATAATAATGAAGACGGTATCTCGGTCGACATTCATAAGTATCGAGGTATGATCGAAAAAATTTAACAGTAGAATTAATATTAAATCTACATTGGCTTTTCTGGTAATTTAAAATTTATAATATAATTGAAACTAATATTACGAAAATGCTATTTGGCTCCCAAAAAATTTGGGTGATACCATCTTCCATTATGTGGCATATGACATGGTTGCTAACATGACAGCTGACATGGCAAAATTTAACAATAAAATTAATATTAAAATTAACATTAATAGTAAATAAATAATTTAGTATTAAATTAACATTAATTAATATTAACATTAACATTAATATTAACATTAATATTAATATTAGCATTAGCATTAGCATTAACATTAATATTAATATTAATATTGACATTAACATTAACATTAACATTAAAAAAAACTTGGGTAATTAATTTTTGGGGTTAAAATTTGCCATGTCAGCTGTTATGTCATCCGCCATGTCAGATGCCACATAATGAGAGATGGCATCACCCAAATATGTTGGGAGCCCAAACGACTAATTGCTAATATTAATACAGTGGCATTACCGTTATTTTCCAATAGATTCGTGCATTGTTCGGTCATACCCCTCCACGAGCGGATTACACCCCCGAAACGAGGGGTTAAATAGCCTTTTCCAAAGAAGAAAACCCATCCGACTAGAGAGAAACAAAGGAGAGAAAAAGAAGAACAGTCGCAATGGAGAGGAGCAAGAGCAAGATCAACTGCAGCGGATGGACCGTCATCCCTACCGAGATTCTCTCGATGATACTGGTACTGTCGAGGATGCCGGCGGACGACGTAATGTGCAACGTGGCCCCAGTTTGCCGTTCATGGTGGAAGGCGCTCAACGGTCCCTTAGACTATTGGTCTAACGTCGACTTGGTACAGTGGTGCCGAAGGACCCAGCAAACCGCTGAGATTAGTTTGACCGTAAAGAAGCTCGTAGCTCGCAGTGGAGGATATCTAGGGTCCTTCTCCGCGTACAAGCTCGACGAAGCAGCCTTCTGTTTTGCATGTTTAAGGCCAGTACAAAATTTTATTTGGTCTTATTCTAATACTTTATTTTTTCTAGTACAAAATTTTACGTATACTTTTGTTAATTTTTATTGATGTTTTCCTATTTTTATAATACAGTAGGAAATTTCTAAGGGTGCAGTGTATTCCGAAGTACGACGTGAGTGATAAAACTTTCGTGAGACACTTGGAGTTTCTCCCGGTGCTGGAAGAACTCGACATTAGCTACTGCCTCTATATCACGTCGACTGGAATATTTTTTGTCGAAAAGTATTGCCACCGTCTGGTCAAGCTGAGGAGGAACATGCCCCCTCCAGATTTTATGCTCAGGAACAGATTTGTTCTGGACACGCATATGAGACGGAGGAAAAGGCCATGGCTGATTCGATGCCGCGTCTCGAGCACCTACAGATAGGATTCGGCATGTTCAATGGAGAGACGCAGCGATCTATCATATACAACTACAAGGATCTTCGCGTGCTCGACATACGTGGGTGCTTCAACATGCACTTCGACGATGACCTCTGTAAAATTTGTTATTTAATACAGACATTTAAACGACCCTTTGATGATGTAATCCCAGTCCCAGGGGAACCTGGATACGAGATGTATAGTGATTTAGATATCATCAATCATTCCTGGGGTGAATGGTGAAAACATTGGCATGCATGCATGCATGCATGCATTTCTTTATATTTTTCACTAGTCTACATATACGTACTTTGTACGTATTTTAATTAGAATATTATAAAGTCATTTGTCATCTTTTCGTCTTTTTCAGGTGACTATTTATATGTCAAGAGATTCGAAGTACATTTTTTTTAATTTAAATTTTCTTTTGAGACTAATAACCTTTAGAAAATGGTAATAAAAAATAAAATTTATTACCATTGGAACATAATGTTATATGGAAAAATGAAACTTGCATGCAAACTTTATTCCTTTGACTCTTAAACATAAATGACATGCAAGTTGACATTCCTGACATAATAACATCATGTTTATAAATACTCAAGGGTATTTTAGGAATTCAAAAGTTTCACCACCAACTTATAATATGAATTTTATCCAATTATAGTTAAATACGCTTCTAATTCATTTCGTTAAGGTGCAAGATATTTTTTCTGAGTTCGATTCTCCATTTTGACAAAATTTTACTTTTGCCAATAATTTTTTACATGATTAATTTTTTTATAAATAAAATGGACTATGATATAATGACGCCTAAGACGGCTCACTTCTGAGATTTTGACATTTTCCAACACAGATTTTACCATTAATACAACATCTCAGTGTAATCATATCCAAGAGATTTCGACATTTTCTAACACAGATTTTACCTTCTTCAAGATGGATTCTGGCGGTGCAAATTTCACTCATATTAGTGGTATCAGTGCCATTCACCATAATTAATGGTGATCGATACGAAAATATTGATTTCTTTTTCACAACCCTTTAAAATCTATTTATACAGCCAAACAGCCAAACTATTCATCTTCACCAGCCTTCAAAACCAATTTATATAGATTCAAAACAAAACTAAGCAGTCAAACTATTTAAAATTCATAACCCTACAGAACAGTCTCAAATGTACCATTCTCCGTCCTAAATGTACCATTCTCCGTCCTAAATGTACCATTCTTCGTCCTATATGTACCATTCTCTATCCTACATGTATCATTCTCCGTCCTATCTCCGTCCTAAATGTACCATTCTTCGTCCTAAATGTACCATTCTCCGTCCTATATTTACCATTCTCCGTCCTATATATATTATTCTCTGTCCTACATTTACCATTCTCCGTCCTAAATGTACCATTCTCCGTCCTAAATGTACCATTCTCCGTGTTAGAGGAACAGAGAATGGCCATTAATAATCCCAAAAATTGTTCCATACTAAGTTAAAAGCATATAATAGCACCCCAAAAATGTTAACAATAGAAAAATTCTACGGAACCCAAACACCAGACTCGAACCTAGGCCTTCTATGTAAAAGCCAAACAGCACAACCAACTAAGCTTAAAATAAGAAATATCCCCAACTTCTAATAAGGAATAAGAAATTGAATATCCCCAACTTCCAATAAGGAATAAGAAGAGTCGGTTAGGAACGTGTATATATATATAGGGGTCCCCATTCATCTGAGTAGGTTGCACATTTAACATAGCTCCAAAAAGATTACCTGTTGGCAACCATTGCCAAAGTCTTCTTCCAGTCGTCGCCGAGCCTCTCCGCATGGAGCACCCTCTGCGCCGTCTCCGGCCCATGACTGGCTGGCAGCGGCTGCGGACTTCCTGACCTCCTACGGGTTGTCACTGGAGGTCATCGCTCGATCTCTTCATCCGGCACCCAACTTTGACCTATTGCCGATCACTCCGGAGGAACGAGATTCTCTAGAGAAGAGGAAAGCGTTTCGCCGCCTGTGCCATAGGGCGGGTGTGCACACCCTGCAGGACTTTGCGGAGATCCTCCGCGAGGCCAGTGAGGGGTAGACCTCTTTTTTTTCATTTTTACAGTTTTTTGTCCTCCTCTTGTATACTTCGCCGGAGAATGTTCCGGCGACAAAGCTGGAATTTAATGCAATATAATATTTTGTTAACTCAATTTGGTTTCGGCTACAAGCGACTAACTATTTTATCTATTTTTCATTTAACAAATCTTGTTACATCAATTCCATATATCAGCGACGATATCCCCATCAATGACTTGTTACGTCATAGAATTGATTATGCTGCCAGCGTCAATTTTGCTGTCAAATCCATCTTAAATATGATTACAAAGTAAAATAGAGGACAACTTTGAGTGTTTCAATTTTACTCTTTTCAAGTACATAGTCTTCTTACCAAGTCGTTAAACGTTCAAAAATTTAATCAAATATTCGAAAAATGGAAATATTGAGATTAAACTTCACATTCTTAAATTTGTTGTCAAAATTTTTTAATTAAACATGTTTCCACCACATTTTTTCTGCCAAATTTTTTAATAATTTATATGGAACACGTGGATATATACTAATTTAATTTTGGAAAGTAGTTTTTAAAATTAGGGTCTCAAAATTCTAAAGGTTTATGTAGTGATTTTACATGTATATATACTAGTAATAATAGTAATAAATTTAATTTTGGAAAGTAGTTTTTTTAAATTTAATAGTAATAAATTCGACCGTCTTATACTAGTAATAATAGTAAGAAATTTAATTTAAGACTCAAAACTATTCTAATTTTTTTCACTTCCAAAGGTCATATAAGACGGTCAAATTTTTTCTCTTCTTCTCTAAAACCCTATTCCTTCTCCCAAACCCTCTTCTTATCAAATGCCGCCGAAGAAACAACGACCGTCGCCGAAGGGGAAGAATCCACAATGGGATGCGATACAGGCCAGAAGGACAGAAGTTGTAAGGGCGGCAAAATCCAAGATTATGGTCGCTAGGGTAGAGGCCGAAAGGGCAGCGGCGGAAGCAGCAGAGGCGGCAGCCAAGCCACCTGCAAAAAAGGCTAAAAAAACTCATTGCTCGACAAAGACTGAAAAAACTATCTTCGATACAGAGTCGTCGGAAGACTCAACTTATGAAGATCGAAGGCGTACTCAAGCAAAGGCTAAGGTGGCAACGGATACAGTGTCATCAGCGTACTCTAAGGATTTTGGATCCTCGTCAGAAGAGGAAAATGAAGAGGAAGAGCAATCATCAAATAAGTCCCAGGATGGATAGGAGGTAAAAAAATTTAAAGACTCTAAATCTAAGAAAATTTACATTAAATATTTCAAGAAAAAGGCTGTTATGCCTGAAAGATCAATTAAGATGGATGATGTTGAAGCCAAAACTTTCCTGAATATATTGAAATTCTATCAATTGGAGAAACTGAACAAATACTGTCTTGAGATAATCTCCCAAACAATAGTAAAAAAAATTTACTCAAATCTTCCGACTGAAATTAAAGAAAAAGAAGAGGGTCAACAACTGGTGTTTCTGAGAGGAAAACTGATTAGGGTAAATGCTGTTATCATCAACGAATTTTATGAATTTGATCCAGTTCCTGAGTTTGATATGAAAGATATTGATAATGTTTCCATGACGGATGCAATTCATGAGATTACAGGTGTATCAATGGGTGCCAAGACCTCTCAAAATGTATACAAAGATTAATTAAAAACTTTGTATAAATTGTTGCATGCCTACGTTTCTCAAACACTCAACCCTACTGGACATGAATTTTCTATCCATCCCGAGAGAGTAAAAAAATTTTATTATATGGGGAAAAAAAGGATGGATATAGGTTCCTGCATGTTCAGTAGAATGATGCATCTCGTAGGAAAACCAACTGCAAGGACAGCTCTCCCTTTCGGAGGATTTGTATGCTCGATGGCTACTAAACATTCTGTCCCAAGCTTAGCAGGGGATGTTTATATTAAAAACAAAGGCCCCATGAGAAAACTAACCTTCACTCGAATGTTTGAAAAATGGACAGCAGCTGCAAGCAAACCATCAACATCTGGAAAACCATCAACTTATGGAATCAAAAACACTAAGGACAGGGTTGATGATCTATACAATTTTGTTGCTGCAAACTTTGAGAATGTCTTCAAAGAGATGAAGACTATATCCGGCAACCAGAAATAGATTCTGGATAAGATTAACCAGATAGAGGTTGAATTTGCTGACCAAGAATAAGATTTTTTTTCCCTCGTGAAGAAGGTAAATGGGGCTAGCCCAAACTCTTATGTAAAAATACACACTGTGCACATTGACACTTTAATGCTAGCCATCACTTTGATACTTCTATTTATGTTTTGGATGTCATTTCTACATATATAGTGAGTCCATACTGACTATAATTTTTCTTAATCCGTCCCTCAAGGTGTAGGTGAAGGATATTTTGAGAAAGAAGAAGAAAAAAAAAAGAAACAAGAAGAAGAAGATGGAGATGGCTATGAAAATTCATCTTTTGAGTTTTTGAATCTTTTATTTCAATTTGGAAGTAATATTTGACTTGTAATATGGTTTTGAATATTTGTTGGTTATGGCGGTCAAACTAAAATTTGTGTTTGAAATATTGTAAGACTATTCTTTTTGCTTGTACTAAGTGCATAGTTCGTAATTTGTTTGGAAAATGTAATATGGTCTTGAATTTAGAGTAGGTCTGATATTTATTTGGATTATTGTATTGTGAATTATGCAGGTTCTATGTTGAATTAATAACGTAGATTGGGCAGATTACTGTAACGTAAATTATGCAGTTTATTGGACTTGGAATGAAGTATACTTAATTTGATTATGATTTTTTGGTTGAAGTGTTTATTTAATTGGCAGTTGGCCTTCATAAATGATATTGATATTTTGGTGTATTCCTTTGATTTGCAGATGCTCATCACAGATTTCATGAGTCCTGGGTGCATTCCTACGGTTTACAGATGACCTCATTACGGATGCATTCCTGGGATCACTAAAACTTTATTTGATTATAATGTGTTTTGCTTTCTGTAAAAAATTATTACATCGATACCATCAGTATGAATTCGATGCCAGTGCCTGTTCATCCCTTGTTATTGCTGAAGCAAAATTGTAATCCTGCTTGTTCATCCCTTGTTATTGCTGAAGCATAATTGTAATCATGCATGTTTATCCTTTGTTATTACCATCAGTACATTGATGCCATCAGTATGAAGTTGATGCCAGTGTAATACATAATGTAATGTAAGAAAAATTCTCTTTGATAGTAGGTTAATTATATTCAAACACTCGCAAAAAAATTTCTGCAGCCATACAGTGGAAGCCTGATAAAATGATATTCAGATTTTCTTGAACATGATTTAATATTAGATGAATATACTTTGGTAAATGATATTAAAATACTGTAAATATTTGGTAAAAAAATGAGATACTTGAACATTTCCAGTTCTAAATGTACCATACTTTGTTAAAAGTATAGAAGTGTCCATTCTCCATTTTCAAAGAACGGAGAATGGCCATTCTCCTTGAGAATGGCCATTCTCCGTGTTAAAAGTAAAGAGAATGGCCATTCTCCGTCCATTCGCCGTGTTAAAAGCAAATAGAATGGCCATTCTCCGTGTTAAAAACAAAGATAATGGCCATTCACCGTCCAAAAAAATATTCTCTTCGAAAATATCACTACAACAAAAAGACCTATTAATGACGCTTGATAAGTGGATTTCATGACGGCTGATAAAAAACGTTATGAAAGTTCGAAATACCTTTTTTTTATGACGGTTTGGGCTAATTTTGGACTTTTTATAACGTTTATAAAATAAAACGTTATTAATATTTTAGAGCGGTGGCAAATTTGTAATATTTTTAAGTTTAATTTTTTTTGGCAAAATCCTGAGAACAGCCCGCGCTTCAACAAAATTTTTCTCTCCCCCATTCTGGTCTTCTCCTTCTCCTCCTTTCTTCTCCCTCCTCTCTCCCAACTCCAAAATCCTAACCATAGATCCAACCAAATCAAATCAGAGGAAGAACCCATGAATCTTCCTCCTCCTCCTCATCCTTAACGTAACGTTGTCGACAAGCCGCTAAGAAACAGGAAGAACCCAGGAATCTTCCTCCTCCTCCTCCAAATTTCCTAAATTTCTAGGGTTTCCAAATTCTCTCATGCCTCGATCTCTCCACCGCCGATGAGTCCGATCCTCCCGTCGATGTTCCTCTTCCTCCTCATCCTCGCCGGGTTCTTCATCTCCGGCGTCCTTACCCCTCCGGTATCGCCTCCTGCGTCGGCGGCGGCGGAGGACCCTCCGCTTCCTCTTTCGGCTGGGGGTTCCGGAGTCGGAAACGATATGGAATCTAGGGTTTCTCCTCTTCCTCTTGCTCTCCCTGCTGGAGATTCCGGCACCGGAGACGACGACGAGACGAGGGATACTCCGCCTCCGGTGCCGGTTTCTTATTACGGGAAAGGCCATGGATCCAGATCTCTACTTTGCTCCGATGCCGAGTAAGTGATTCTTCTTCCAAAAATAGTGATTGTTCTATTTTTTTAAGATTTAGGAGTTCTTAATATATGGAAGAGAAGAATGGGTTTGGTATCTGTGAATTTGTTAGAAAAAATAGGTGATTTTGAAGTCGGCCTCTGATTTGGTTAGTCCAAACTAGAAAAAATAAAGAATTCTTGGTCCTTGAGGGGGCTGTCTCGTCTTCCAGGTCTCGCTCGGGTGGGAATGCTTCGTCCAACCCTTCGTCGTCGTCCACCACTTCTGAAAGTAATTCTCACGAGGATGAGAACTGAAGGTGGTAGCTTTCCTTTCCCTTGTGTACATAACCTTTTCTTATTCGGATGCGGAAGTACAGACCTAGAGTTCCTTTTCCTGAATGCTTTATAATGCTTTCACTTTTTATGTGTTTGAAGTATACTATTGTTAACTCAAATAACTGGAGTTCCCATGTGTAATATTGCCCATCCTACAATTGATGTTTTCTTTAAAGAAGACAATTGTAGGAGTAAAAACTTGGGTTTGGAGAATCACCAATGGTGATGAACCATGTAGAGGTTCCTATAGATTTGGGCAGGGCCGGCCCTTGGGTAAGCCTAACAAGCCATCGTGACTCGCAAAAATTTTGAATATAGATTTGTGTTTAATTAGTTGTGGAAATGCTTCATTTAGTTGTGGAAATGCTTTATTTCGAATATAAGTTTCTTAGGTGAACCAATTCTTGAATTACTACTACCAGTTTCTTAGGTACTTTTATTTATGTTCCATAGACTTTCTAATTAATTGTTGGATACTTGGCATGTTGCATTAGGCGATATGGCTGAGAAATTAGCTATAAATTACAATGTTGATCGCTTGCCAATAGGAAAGTTAAGGTTTTCTTCTATAATCTTTTCTTGGTAATTTAGAATAGCTTTTTGTTTATGATCCTTAGAGATGTGCCATTTCTTGAAGGGCTTTGAGAATTCTAGAAATTCCTTGGGACAACATAATAGTATCAACTTGGTGGTAGTTCCATTTGGTGGTAGTAATTTTTTGGTTTTACTATTAATGTGTAGTTTATGTTTGAATAAGCATATTTGTGGAGATGTTGCATCTATATAGGACTTGCTCATATGTTTCTATATGCCATGTATATACTTTTAGAAAAGTTTATTTACCAGTTCAGTTTCCCTGAAATGTAATTAGCATTATTAGCATGCAGTTCGGTGTTAACTTGGTGGCTCATCAATGTGCAGAAGTTGCTCATACTTTTGAGTTGTAACCCTTTCAACAAAGTTTCAAGTAGCTAACTCGTCTTCTGTCATGCCTCACATTTGATTGCATTCTTTGAGTGGCCTGTTTCTTTCACTCTTTGAGTGGACTGTTTATTACTACAGGTAGGTATTTTAATGCATTCTTAGATTCAATGTATATGAAATTATTTTATTACATGATCCTCAATTGCTAGTTTTTTGTTGGAAACTTGGTACCAACTCTTAAGACATGAGGTGGTCTTTTGGTAATATTTTTTTTATCTTTTTCAGGATTTTGCTACGTGATGCCGACAGTTTTGATGTGCTCAAAGTTGAAGCCAATGTACTAATAGTTTTGAGGGTCTACTTACTAGTAGTAGTTGTAAATATATATATTTGGATGTCCTATTTTGAAAAAATGTAATGAAGATGGGGATATATATTATGTATATATTTGTAAATGGATTAAATGGTACTCTATAACATTTAGATGTTTTCTTGTGAATATGGTTCAAAATGAATGTTTTGAAATTGAATTGAGCAACATTGAGCATTGATCTATAATTTTTTGGAAAGTAACATATAAATGTGCAGAATTGAGCGTTATAAATATGCTGAATTGAGTCTATACAGATTATCTATTCATAACGCTTTCAAACTACGCTGAAAATAAGTGTAGCAGAAACTCATCATATTCATGACGTTTTTATTTATGACGCTTTTAAAAAATATTTATAACACCCGTTTTCATCACGCTTGCTTTGGAAAAAAAAAGCGTCATGGTTTGTCATTAATGACGGTTTTTAGCCGTCATTAAAAGGTATTTCTGTTGTAGTGTATTATCATTAGAAAAGTAAAAAAATATTTCGTCCGATCAATACAGATTTTTTTTAAAATATGTGAGCAGATGATCCGTCCGAGCTCAAAAGCATGTTTTCTCAGTTCACCACCACTACCATGACATGTAGCTTTATTAACAAAATATTAAATTATTAGATAAAAATTACGATTTCTGACAATGGCATGGACAGTAAAATTAGAGCGGCGCCGCTGGTACTTCTTCTTGCTCGAGGAGGTTTCGACGACGTCCGACGCGAACCGAACCGATTCTTCTCGGCGCAGCTGGTACTTCTCGTTGTTCTAGGAGGGCTCGACGATGTTCAATGCGATTCGGACCGATTCTTATTTCCTTCTTCATCTCCGTTTTTCTTTCCACCACCACCACCACCACGGCCTGTAACCCAAAAAAAATTACGAAATATTAAATTGGATGGACGAAAGATAGAGTAAATATGAATTAATTTAGGGTGTTCAATGAAAAAATTAAAGTGAAGAATGACCTGCTAAAGCAAGTTACCAACATGTCAAAAGTCTAAATCAGCATTAAATGATGCTTCTACTCTATTATTCAATCCGAACCATTGGATCAACATCCAACGGTCCAAATTTCGGATGTATCGATACATACTTTTTCAGAAGATGTATTGTAGAACGACCCACATATATATATATATATATATATATATATATATATATATATATATATATATATATATCAAAATATATATATCAAAAAAAAATATATATATATATATATATATCAAAATTTTATTATCCATTATATATATATATATATATATATATATATATATATATATATATATATATATATATATATATATATATATATATATATATATATCAAAATTTTATTATCCATCAAAGTAGGAATGATAATATACAAAGAAAGATGACTCCAATTAAGATGACTCATATGATTGTTTTATTTTATTTGATAAAAGATAATAAATAATTCACGTTTGATTTTAAAAGAAAACATCAAAAAAAGTGAACATGACTCGTATGATTGTTTGAAAGAATACAAAGATAATGATATAAATAATACATGTTGGTTCGATGAAAGACAACTTGGTCATGTTCTCAAATCAAATTTAATACTGGTTCAAGTAGAGCTGATGAGATTCACATTTGATTTTTAAAAACAAATAATAAATTAAGAAAATGAATTTTTGTCTTTTATAGGAAAAATTGGCCAAAGATAATTAATAATAGGGAGTAATGTGACTTGTCCATGTTTCTATTGTTCAAGTCTACTTGACGAGGTTCACGTTTAATTTAAAATTGGCAAAAAAGTGATGCAGCCGTTGAGTGTGACGAGAAATATTTTCTCCGATCCGCATTACATGCTCAGAAGGACTGGGGGGACCTGCCATGTGAGCTTTATGTATGCGACAATCGTTAACATGCACTGTGTGGTGACCATAATGTAAATGCAGACAAATGGATCAATTCTAATACCAAGAAAGGCCGAGTGACGTTACGCTCAGAATCTTGCTATTTTACGTACTCCACAAAATTGATAGATTAAAACGAGCTACTGAGTCACTCCTTATCCATCAATTTCAAGCACGTTGCTCCATTATTAGAGCATCTCCAACAAACTGTGAGTTTGAAAAAATAATTGTCACATGCGAATTACCATATTTATTTTAAAAAAAAAATCCAATGTAAAGTAAATTGTGAAGTTTTTTTTTTGACGGGGAAGCTCCAATTTTATTGATTTTCTGGATTTAATATAGCAGGGGAGATTAAAGACTCTTGATTCAAAGCTTGAGTAATATGCTCAGGGAGAGATAGTAGAGTGGATGAGAGATTGTGAAATAAATTATGAAGTTGACATGACGATAACAAATCAAAAACAATGTGAAATTAGTTGTCTAAATCTAGACAATAGACTTCACAATTTTTTACTTCTACATCATCAATTATGAATAAAAATACAGTTTAATTATACTTTGATACCCTCAAGTATTTTCGTTTTTCAATTTAATATCCGAACTTTTTTTTCAACTTTATATCCTAAATCTTTTTTTGGACAATAATGTCGCTGCTCAAAAAATTTGAAACTCCTCCCCAACCCGCACCCTCCCCCCGCTCTCTCCCCCCGCCCCACCCCCTTCGGCCACACCCTGATGGGAAAGAAGCGCGGAAACCTTTCCCCAAACCGGAGAGTACCTGCGAGAGGACCGAGCAAACAACGCACGAACCCAAAAACAAGCACACAAAAACAACCACGCAGACACAGAGAATTTTTGACGTGGAAACCCTTGCAGGAAAAACCACGGGACGATCGGAGTCCAACCCTGAGAAGCCTCCACTAATGGAATAGAAGAAATACACCCTCTACAAACTCCTCCCGATCCAAATCGGATCCCCACAACACTCAGAGATAAGAACAATGATTACAAGGCTACGAAGAGCGAGAACGACGAGTAGAGATTACCCGAACACGATCTCCTTCGAACAGCGACCTTCAATCCTCCGTCTTCTTCTCCGAAGTTGTAATGGCACTCTTGCCTCCTTCTCTCTCAAAACCTGTGTTGTCCAATGCGATTATACGATGATGAATTAGGGTTGAGAAAACTCAATATATCTCCCTAATCCCGCAACCAACCTGGACCGTTGGATTAGATCCAATGATGAAAACTCATCCTGAAATCCGCTTCAGCCCCTCGACACACTGGGGCAACCAGCACTGGGTGGCCAAACCCTGGAACGGCCAGACCGAGTTCGGCCAGAACTCGGCCTGGGACCGAGTTCGGCCCGAACTCGGCAGACTTGGTCCAGAACCCCCTTTGGGGCAGCAGCAGCAGTAACAACTGCTCCCGAGCTTCTCTGACATCGGACGGCGCTCGTCGCACTCCGGGATCTTCTCCACATAGGTTGGGAACCCCACCCACTCCAACAAATCTCCCCCTTCACAACTATGGGGAGGACGTCGTCATCCCGACGATCTGCCTGCAGTACTCAAACTTCCCCCTTGGTAGAATCTTCGTGAACATATCAGCTCCGTTGTCATCTGTATGCACCTTCTCAAGCTCCGCGTCCTTCTTCTCAACCACATCCCGTATCCAATGATACCGGGTCTCGATGTGCTTGGACCGGCTATGAAACGTCTGATTCTTCACAAGATGGATAGCACTCTGACTGTCGCAAAGCAAAGTATACTGCTCTTGCTTCAGTCCCATTTCCTGCAACAGCTTCTTCATCCACAACAGCTCCTTGCAAGCCTCCGTCGCCGTAATGTATTCCGCCTCCGTCGTCGACAAGGCAACACACTTCTGCAACCGCGACTGCCACGACACTGCTCCTCCCGCAAACATCATCACGTAGCCTGAAGTCGATCGCCTCGTGTCTACATCTCCAGCCATATCAGCGTCGGTATACCCAACCAGCTTCGGCTCGTCACCACCAAAGAAAAGTCTCCAACCAGCAGTGCCCTGAAGATATCGTAGAATCCACTTGACCGCACTCCAGTGTACCCTTCCAGGATTCGAAAGATACCTGCTAACCGTACCAACTGCATGAGCAATATCTGGCCTCGTACACACCATGGCATACATAAGGCTTCCCACAGCTGAGGCATATGGAACCCGCTCTATATCTTCCTTTTCGTCCTCGGTAGATGGACACTGCTCCTCAGTGAACTTAAAGTGAGCCGCGAGGGGGGAACTCACTTTCTTCGACCCGTCCATCCCGAAACGCTGAAGTACCCGGTGAATGTACTTCTTTTGGGACAAGTGTAGCAGCTTGGACTCTCTCTCTCGGCTGATCTCCATCCCAAGAATAGTCTTCGCTGTGCCCAAATCCTTCATAGAGAAGGCCGCGCCCAGTTGGCGCTTCAACTCCGCTATCCTAGTGGCATTCCGACCCACTAATAGCATATCATCAACATAGAGCAATAAGATGATAAAATCATCATCGGCAAAATACCTCACAAATGCACAATGGTCCGACGTCGTCCGTGCATAACCATGCTCCCCCATAAACGACTCGAACTTTCTGTACCACTGCCTCGGAGCCTACTTCAGACCATACAAGCTCTTCCTCAACCGGCAGACCAAATGTGACTTGCCCTTCTCACAGAATCCCTCCGGCTGCTCCATGTACAACTCCTCCTCAAGATCACCGTGGAGGAACGCCGTCTTCACGTCCATCTGCTCGACCTCCAAGTTGAAACTGGCTGCTAATGCTAGCACCACCCGAATAGACGAATGCTTGACGACAGGCGAAAAGATTTCAACATAATCCACGCCTTTCCGCTGACCGTAGCCCTTGACTACCAGCCTCGCTTTGTATCGAGGGCGAGTAGCATCATCCGTCTGCTTCACTCTGAACACCCATCGATTTTTCAAAGCCTTCTTGCCCTTTGGCAACCGCACCAGATCATAAGTAGAATTGGTGTGCAAGGAACTCATCTCCTCCTGCATAGCCACCATCCACTCCTACCTGTGTTCGTCTTCCATAGCCTCTGCGAAACTTTCGGGCTCTCCCCCGTCAGTCAATAGCACATACTCATCCGACGAGTATCTCGTAGATGGTCGACGATCCCTGTTGCTCCTTCTCAGTGGAGCCACTGGTGCTGGCTGTATACCGACAGCCTCCTCCCCTTCAGGAACTACCTCTCCGGCATGCTCATCCTCCTGAGGGACACCCTGACCACCATCAGCAGACTGATGATCAAGGTTGGGAGCAACTCCATGTACCGGCTCCCCCATAACTGGATCCTCTGCGATGTCCTCTGGAAACTGCTCGAAGCGAAATGACTCTAACTCAGGCAATTCCTCAGCCTCAGA
Organism: Iris pallida; assembly: GCA_029216955.1. Lineage (NCBI taxonomy): Eukaryota > Viridiplantae > Streptophyta > Magnoliopsida > Asparagales > Iridaceae > Iris > Iris pallida. The sequence continues at coordinate 74,514,287 of JANAVB010034417.1, forward strand.
AGGCGTCTCGGAATCCTGAGTGTTGGTCATGGTCTGATCCTCGACGAACACCACGTCCCTGCTTCTGTAGAGCTTTCCTTCCACTGGGTCGTAGAGTCTATAGCCAAACTCATCCCGACCGTAGCCGACAAAGACGCATCGCCTTGTCTTCGGCTCAAGTTTGGTCCTCTCGTCCTTCGGTACATGCACGAAGGCCTTACAACCAAACGCCCGCAGGTGACTGTATGACGGCTCCTTGCCGTACCATACTTTGTCAGGCACATCACCCTGTAAAGGAGCACTAGGAGACAAATTAATAATATAAACAGCTGTGAGAAGAGCCTCACCCCAATAACTGCCTGGCAAGTTTGCTTCTGACAGCAAACACTGCACCCTCTCCATCAGTGTCCTGTTCATGCGCTCCGCTACACCATTGAGCTGAGGTGTCTTTGGCGGAGTCTTCTGGTGTCGTATCCCTTGCTCTCTGTAATACGTATCAAAGGGACCGATGTATTCGCCGCCATTGTCGGACCGAACACACAACAACTTCTTGCCCGTCTCCCTTTCAACGGAGGCCTGAAACTCCTTGAAAGTAGGCAGCACCTGATCCTTGGTCTTTAAGGCAAAGACCCAAACCTTCCTGGAACAGTCATCAATAAAAGTCACAAAGTAAGAAGCACCACCAAGGGATTTTACCTTCATAGGACCGCAGACATCCGAGTGAATCAACTCGAGCAACGCCGGCTTCCTCGAACTTGGGTGACTCTGGAAAGACACCCTATTCTGCTTTCCAGCTAAACAGTGCGTGCATTTCTCCAACTTTGTAGACTTGAGCCCCGGAATCACTTTCCTGTTCACCAAGTAGCTCATCCCCTTCTCGCTAATATGGCCGAGCCGCCTGTGCCTCAACTCGGTAGACGCGTCACTGACTGCGTTCACCTCCTGTGCCCCCTCTGCGCTCCCCTCCATATAGTAGAGACCGGACTTCTTGCTTCCTCTGGCAATCACCATCGAACCTCTGGAAAGCTTCCACTGACTATTCTCGAAGAGACTGAAGAATCCCTCGTCATCCAACCTTCCAACCGACACCAGGTTGAAAAGAATATCAGGGACATGACGAACATCCTTGAGAACAAGAACCGCATCCGTCTTCGTTCTCAAATGCACATCTCCAACGGCAACCGCCTTCGACACATCTCCGTTGCCCATCTTCAACACGCCACAGTCGCCTGTCGTGTAAGTGGCAAACAGTGCCCTATTGTGAGATACATGTGCTGAAGCCCCTGAGTCCACCAGCCAAGAATTGTCATCGCAGGCAGGTTAGTAATGACCTCATCACCTACGACGATCACATCGCCTCCATGCACCGAGGCCGCCGCTGTAGTGTTCTCTTCTTGCTTCCCCTTTTCGCCCTTCTTCTCTCTCTTCCAAGCGAAACAATTTCGCTTGATATGGCCCTTCTTACTGCAATGATAACACTCTGAGTCCTCGTACCGACCCTTGGACTTCCCCCTGCTCTTGTCTCTGCCACCACCTGGACCCCTGCTTTTGCCCCTTCCGCGGCTCTCTGAAACAAGTGCCTCTGAGTGGTGGGATGTGGATGAAGTGCCCTGAGAACGTCTCCGTATCTCTTCATTCAACACCCCGCTCTTGGCAAACTCCAGACTGACCACGCCCTCTGGAGCAGAAGCGATCATAGATACTCGTGCGGTCTCCCACGAGTCTGGCAATGTACACAGCAGCCACAGTCCCTGAACTTCGTCGTCGAACTTGACTCCCATAGAAGATAGCTGGTCAACCACGCCTTGGAACTCACTCAAGTGATCCGAAATAGACGCCCCATCCTTGTACCGCAGACCCATCATCGTTCGGATCAGGAACAACTTGTTTACCCCGGTCTTCTTCGCATACAAGGATTCCAACTTATCCCACAACGTCTTTGCGTGCTCAATATTGGCAACGTGGTTGTACACGTTCTCATCAACAAACTGCCGTATGTACCCACACACCTGTATGTGCTCGAACTTCCAGTCCTCCTCGGATTTATCACTGGGCCTCTCGGTTGCAAATACAGGTAGATGCAGCTTCTTGACAAATAGCAAATCCTTCATCTTGCTCCGCCAATAATGATAGTTTATGCCATTAAGGTTCACCATGCGCACCGGCTTCGCGTCCATCTCTCCTCTCTGGTTCCTCTGTCAACTCCTGACACCCTTTGAACCCAAAGCTTTGATACCACTCTGATGGGAAAGAAGCGCGGAAACCTTTTCCCAAATCGGAGAGTACCTGCGAGAGGACCGAGCAAACAACGCACGAACCCAAAAACAAGCACACAAAAACAACCACGCAGACACAGAGAATTTTTGACGTGGAAACCCTTGCAGGAAAAACCACGGGACGATCGGAGTCCAACCCTGAGAAGCCTCCACTAATGGAATAGAAGAAATACACCCTCTACAAACTCCTCCCGATCCAAATCGGATCCCCACAACATTCAGAGATAAGAACAATGATTACAAGGCTACGAAGAGCGAGAACGACGAGTAGAGATTACCCGAACACGATCTCCTTCGAACAGCGACCTTCAATCCTCTGTCTTCTTCTCCGAAGTTGTAATGGCACTCTTGCCTCCTTCTCTCTCAAAACTTGTGTTGTCCAATGCGATTATACGATGATGAATTAGGGTTGAGAAAACTCAATATATCTCCCTAATCCCGCAACCAACCTGGACCGTTGGATTAGATCCAATGATGAAAACTCATCCTGAAATCCGCTTCAGCCCCCCGACACACAGAGTTCGGCCAGAACTCTGTGTGGGGCAACCAGCACTGGGTGGCCAAACCCTGGAACGGCCAGACCGAGTTCGGCCAGAACTCGGCCTGGGACCGAGTTCGGCCCGAACTCGGCAGACTTGGTCCAGAACCCCCTTTGGGGCAGCAGCAGCAGTAACAACTGCTTTCGAGCTTCTCCGACATCGGACGGCGCTCGTCGCACTCCGGGATCTTCTCCACATAGGTTGGGAACCCCACCCACTCCAACACACCCCCCCACCCCCCGAGCTAACCCCCCCCCCCCCGACCCTCCCTCCTCCAGCTACCCTCCAGCTCCCTCCCCTCCTCCGCCCCACCCACACCCCCCCTGTTTGCCCCTCCGGCCACCCGTAACGCCCCCCACCCCTCCCCCCCTCCGGCCACCCGCACCCTCCCCCTCCCTCCGGCCACCCACACGCCTCCCTCCAACTCCCATCGCCGCCCTTTCTCACCTCCACCCGCGCCCCCTCCTCTCGCCGTCGGCCGCCCTCACCCCCTCCTCCACCCGTGTCCCCTCCTCGCTCACCGTCGGAGGGGAGGAGGAGGCATCCAATTAAAATAGTTGAGGGTATCGAGTTGTTGAGTAAAAAAATTTGTATTAGAGAAAAATTTTGTCATGTGCTTTTATTGTCTTCTCAATATTTTACATTGGAGAAATTTTTTCCTATTTTATTATCTTATGTGAATATAAATTAATCACCTAAAAATAATATTATTTTGTGTCTCGTACCGCATAAATTATATCACATTACAAGATATTAAGATTGGAGATGCTCTCACATCGGTCTGTCTGCGGGTAAAGTGCAAAAAAACCCTCATTAAATATGTGTCTTTTGCACTAAAAGACCCCATGCTTTTAAAATACCAAAAAGTTTGAAATATGCTCATTTTGCCTCCAATTAACAATTTTACCCCTCCCTTCCCCCCCCCTCCTTCTTCGGCTGTGTTCGCCGGCGACGGAGGCAGAGGGGGGGGTGGGGGTCGGGGGGGAGGGGGGAGGGGCGGGCGGAGGGGGGGAGGCGGGGTCGGGGGGTCGCTCGCCGGCGAGGAGGAGCAGGGGGGTCGGGGCCGGCGAGGGAGCAGGAGAGGGGTCGGGGCCGGCGAGGGAGCAGGGGGGGTCGGGGCCGGCGACGGAGCAGGGGCGGTCGGGGCCGTCGAAGGAGGAGGAGAGGGGGGGGTCGGGGCCGGCGAGGGAGGAGGGGCGGTCGGGGCCGGCGAAGGAGGAGGAGAGGGGGGGGTCGGGGCCGGCGAGGGAGGAGGAGGGGGTGGGTCGGGGGGGGCGCTCGCCGGCGAGAAGGGTGGGGCTGGGGGCTCGCCGGCGAGGGGGAGGATCGGGGGGGGGTCGCCAGCAAGGGGAGGGGATCGGGGGGGGGGTCGGGGGGCTGGGGGATCGCCGGCGCCGGCGAGGGGGGGGTCGGGGGGGCCGGGGGATCGCCGGTGCCGCCGGGGGGGGGGTGGGGGAGGCGTTAGAGGGGGACAGGGGTAGTTTAGGTATAAAAATTTTAAATTTTCGCTGGAGGGGTCTAAACGAGCGAACTTGTTATCTAAGGAGGGGTAAACTGCCAAAAAATTCTAAAAAGTTTTTTAGTACAAAAGGCGTATATTTAACGAGAGATTTTTTGCACTTTACCCGTCTGTCTGCCACAAACATATTAAATTATTAATAGTAATATGATTGACATTGATGGACAGGGTCACATGGAGTGAGTCAGCAGCTGGTCATTTTTTTTAGTACAGTTACATTTTTTCCACACGGTGCATGCTACTCTCATCGCATACAAATGTAAGCGTGGTGGGTCAATGTCACATGGCAGGTCCCCATGTACCGTCTGAATGTGTACAGTGTATGTGGATCGGATAGATCACTCTCTATATTTATCTTCTCATTCCTATTATCTTATCATTCTGTTTTAAATCAAACGTGACCAAGCTGATTTTGATCGCACCAACCTGTATTTTTTATATTATTATAAAAGTACTTTTCCAAGCAATCCTATGAACCATCTTCACATATTTGTTGTTTTTTAAATCAAATGTGTATTCTTGTTATCTTTCATCAAATAAAATAAAACAATCATATCTGTCATCTTTTTTGTAATTATCTTTCATACAATGATGGATCCATTGAGCAAATAAAATATTTTTTTTATAGAAATTTACTACGGATCAAATTTAATTAATCAATATTCCATTATTTTACTACTGTATGATAAACAAATTTATAAATAATTAGTTATTATCTGAGGCTGGCTTTCAAAGTTTCAAACAACTATCATATCACGTTACTCCGAAAAAAAATATATATAATTATTTTGCTTGATCCCTAAGTTACTATGTATCTATCTATGTCATTGCTGAAAATCATCTTCTATATTTGATTTTCCACTTAACTATTTTAAAAAAATGCTATCCAAATTTCTTACATATTGAAATTGATGGATGATGAGCCACCAATTCATTTTCAATTGTCATTTTTTTGACATCACTCGAACTGTTTGAAATAATTATTTACACATTAATAAGGAATGAATTAACAATGGACAAGAATCGTCGAACTCAAGTAACTCTTGCAGTTATCAGGAAGAGATATAAGATCCTGACTGGACGGCAGAAGATTAGTGGATCGAATCACGGAGATATAATATTTCTTTCACATGTTCATTATTTTTTAAATCAAATATGTATTATTATTATCTTTCAATCAACTAAAATGAAACAATCAAATGACTCATCTTTCTTTGTAATCATCTTTCATACCATTGTGGATCCATTGAGCAACTAAAATATTTTTTTTGATAGAAATTTAATAGAGATAATTTAGTAAATACTCATATTTCAAATGTTAAAACTAGCATATACTCCAAATATATTTTTTAACTAGCAAATGTCCTCATTTTTAGTATGGAATAGTAAAAAACAAAGATATAAGCCCACTTTTTAGATTTTTTTTTTTCTACTGCAAAAAATAGTTGAGGTATACCCTAGTTTCAACATTTGGAATTAGGGTATTTGCTAAATTATTCTAATTTAATATGGAACAAATCTAGTCAATATTCTATTATTGTATGATAAACAAATTTATAAATAATTATTTATTACGTGAGGCTGGCCTTTCAAACAACTATTATATCACATTAGTATGGAAAAAATGACAGAGGAATATTCCTATGTTTTACACCTATTTGAGAAATTATCCCTAAAATTAATTACACGGACCACTCCTATAGTTTATATTTTCTATAGAAATATGACACTGACCACGTCTATGTTTATGTTAATTTTATATTAATGTTTATTTTAATACTAATAATAATATTTAAAGGGTTATTTAGTAATAGGGTCTCATACAATATGTGATATTAGGATTTGGGTCGCCAAATTATCGGCATTAGAGTATGGATCTCATTTTTATTCACGTTACCAATTTTGAGTCATGTGGAGACCCAAACTATAATGTCGGATAATTTGGAGACCTAAACACTAATATCACATATTATATGAGACCATATTACTAAATAATCCTTAATATTAATATTAGTTATAATTTTAGTGTTAATTTTATATTTATTCTAAAATTTAATGTTATTATTAAAATTAAAATTAACACTAAAATTGACATTAAAATTGACAATGAAATTAAAATTAACATTAATATCACTATTATTATTTTATTATTAAAATTAAAATTATTTTTTTAGAATATATTTATTTTGAAAGATTATTTTTTAGATTTGTTTTTCTCAAACATCTATCTATTTTTGAAAGAAAAATAAAACTAAATCAATCATCTCTATTTAAAAAATAATCAATTTCTATTTTAAAAATTAAATTTATGGATATGACTTGTTTCTTAAGATAGGGATATATTAGTTTTAAAGAAAGAGTTATTTAATTTTTTTTATAATAGAAATTTGGAAGAGAAACATGTATGTTTTGCGCTTTCATAAGTTTTTTTTTAAAGTATATTCCGTAAAAAAAAGCTTATATATATATATATATATATATATATATATATATATATATATATATATATATATATATATATATATATAATAGATAGAACCGCTCAGTCCAACTACAGCGTATGTCATGTACGGCCTATACTTTAAAAAAGCTTATAAAAAAAAATTGAACCGCTCAGCCCAACGGTCGGCTGGACCAGTCCAACCGGACCGGGCTTCGGGCCGGTCCACCCGGGCCGCGCCTACAACAGAATAAAAAAAAATTATCGGGCCGGGCCGGACTCGGGCTGGGGGGGGAGGGGAGGGCCGACCCGACCCGTTAGGGGGTGGGGGACCGGGCCGGTTCGGGCCTCGGACGGACCGGACCGGACTGGACTGATTTGACCGCGGGCCGGTCGAGGCCTGGGCCGGGTACCGGACTAACCGGCACAATCTACAACATGATCACATGGAGTGAGTCAGCAGCAGCTGGTCATTTTTTAGTACAGTTACATTTTTTATTCCACATGGTGCATGCTACTCTCATCGCATACAAACGTAAGCGTGGTGGGTCAATGTCACATGGCAGGTCCCCGTGTACCGTCTGAATGTGTACAGTGTATGTGGATCGGATAGATCACTCATCGGCTATATTTATCTTCTCATTCCTATTATCTTATCATTCTGTTTTAAATCAAACGTGGACCTCATCGAGTAGACTTGAACAATAGATATAAATCGTTTTTTTTAATCAAATGTGAATCTCATCAGCTCGACTTGAACCAATATTAAATTTACTACGTGAACAGAGAACGTGACCAAGCTGTCTTTGATCGTGTTGGGAAAGAAACGCGGAAATCTTTTCCCAAACCGGAGAGTACCTGCGAGAGGACCGAGCAATACAACGTACGAACGCAAAAACAATCACACAAAAAATAATCCACGCAGACACAGAGAATTTTTGACGTGGAAACCCTTGCGGGAAAAAAACCACGGGACGATCGGAGTCCAACCCTGAGAAGCCTCCACTAATGGAATAGAAGAATTACACCCTCTACAAACTTCTTCCGATCCAAATCGGATCCCCACAACACTCAGAAGTAAGAACAATGATTACAAGGCTACGAAGAGCGAGAACGACGAGTAGAGATTACCCGAAACACGATCTCCTTCGAAAACGACCTTCAATCCTCCGTCTTCTCTTCCGAAGTTGTAATGGCACTCTTGCCTCCTTCCTCTCTCAAACTTGTGTTTTCTTGCGATTATGTTGCACAATGAATTAGGGTTGGGAAATCCCAATATAACTCCCTAATCCCGCAGCAAACCTGGACCGTTGGATTAGATCCAATGATGAAAACTCATCCAGAAATCCGCTTCAGCCCCCGACGACACAGAGTTCGGCCAGAACTCTGTGTCGAGCATCCAGAACCTCACGCCACAATGCTGGAGTGGCCAGACCGAGTTCGGCCCGAACTCGCCATGGGACCGAGTTCGGCCCGAACTCGGATCCCCTGTTCCAGAACCTCCCTCTGGGCAGTAACAGCAGCAGCGACTCCGCGTCGCCTACTTCCCGAGCTTCTTCGACACACGAACGGCGCTTGTCGCACTCCGGGGCCTTCTCCACATAGGTTGGGAACCCCACCCAATCCAACAAATCTCCCCCTTCACAACTATGGGGAGGATGTCGTCATCCCGACGACCTGTCTGCAGTACTCAAACTTCCCCCTTGGTAGAATCTTCGTGAACATATCAGCTCCGTTTTCATCTGTATGCACTTTCTCAAGCTCCGCGTCCTCCTTCTCAACCACATCCCGTATCCAATGATACCGAGTCTCGATGTGCTTGGACCGGCTATGAAACGTCTGATTCTTCACAAGGTGGATAGCACTCTGACTGTCGCAAAGCAAAGTATACTGCTCTTGCTTCAGTCCCATTTCCTGCAGCAGCTTCTTCATCCACAACAGCTCCTTGCAAGCCTCCGTCGCCGCAATGTACTCTGCCTCTGTCGTCGACAAGGCAACACACTTCTGCAACCGCGACTGCCACGATACTGCTCCTCCCGTAAACATCATCACGTAGCCCGAAGTCGATCGCCTCGTGTCTACATCTCCAGCCATATCAGCGTCGGTATACCCAACCAGCTTCGGCTCGTCACCACCAAAGGAAAGTCTCCAACCGGCAGTGCCCTGAAGGTATCGTAGAATCCACTTGACCGCACTCCAATGTACCCTTCCAGGATTTGAAAGATACCTGCTAACCGTACCAACTGCATGAGCAATATCTGGCCTCGTACACACCATAGCATACATCAGGCTTCCCACAGCTGAGGCATATGGAACCCGTTCCATATCTTCCTTTTCGTCCTCGGTAGATGGACACTGTTCCTCAGTGAGCTTAAAGTGAGCCGCGAGGGGGGAACTCACTTTCTTCGACCCGTCCATCCCGAAATGCTGAAGTACCCGGTGAATGTACTTCTTTTGGGACAAGTGTAGCAGCTTGGACTCTCTCTCTCGGCTGATCTCCATCCCAAGAATAGTCTTCGCTGCGCCCAAATCCTTCATAGAGAAGGCCGTGCCCAGTTGGCGCTTCAACTCCGCTATCCTAGTGGCATTCCGACCCACTAATAGCATATCATCAACATAGAGCAACAAAATAATGAAATCATCATCGGCAAAATACCTCACAAATGTACAATGATCCGACGTCGTCCGTGCATAACCATGCTCCCCCATAAACGACTCGAACTTCCTGTACCACTGCCTCGGAGCCTGCTTCAGACCATACAAGCTCTTCCTCAACCGGCAGACCAAATGTGACTTGCCCTTCTCGCAGAATCCCTCTGGCTGCTCCATGTACAACTCCTCCTCAAGATCACCGTGGAGGAATGCCGTCTTCACGTCCATCTGCTCGACCTCCAAGTCGAAACTGGCTGCTAATGCTAGCACTACCTGAATAGACGAATGCTTGACGACAGGCGAAAAGATCTCATCATAATCCATGCCTTTCCGCTGACCGTAGCCTTTGACTACCAGCCTCGCTTTGTATCGAGGGCGAGTAGCATCATCCGTCTGCTTCACTCTGAACACCCATCGATTCTTCAAAGCCTTCTTGCCCTTTGGCAACCGCACCAGATCATAAGTGAAATTGGTGTGCAAGGAACTCATCTCCTCCTGCATAGCCACCATCCACTCCTACCTGTGTTCGTCTTCCATAGCCTCTGCGAAACTGGGCTCTCCCCCGTCAGTCAATAGCACATACTCATCCGATGAGTATCTCGTAGATGGTCGACGATCCCTGTCACTCCTTCTCAGTGGAGCCACTGGTGCTGGCTGTATACCGACAGCCTTCGCCCCTTCAGGAACTACCTCTCCGGCATGCTCATCCTCCTGAGGGACACCCTGACCACCATCAGCAGGCTGATGATAAGGTTGGGAGCAACTCCATGTACCGGCTCCCCCATAATTGGATCCTCTGCGATGTCCTCTGGAAACTGCTCGAAGCGAAATGACTCTAACTCAGGCAATTCCTCAGCCTCAGAAGGTGTCTCGGAATCATGAGTATTGGTCATGGTCTGATCCTCGACGAACACCACGTCCCTGCTTCTGTAGAGCTTTCCTTCCACTGGGTCGTAGAGTCTATAGCCAAACTCATCCCGACCGTAGCCGACAAAGACGCATCGCCTCGTCTTCGGCTCAAGTTTGGTCCTCTCGTCCTTCGGTACATGCACGAAGGCCTTAAAACCAAACGCCCGCAGGTGATTGTATGACGGCTCTTTGTCGTACCATACTTTGTCAGGCACATCACCCTGCAAAGGAGCACTAGGAGACAAATTAATAATATAAGCAGCTGTGAGAAGAGCCTCACCCCAATAACTGCCCGGCAAGTTTGCTTCTGACAGCAAACACCGCACCCTCTCCATCAGTGTCCTGTTCATGCGCTCCGCTACACCATTGAGCTGAGGTGTCTTTGGCGGAGTCTTCTGGTGTCGTATCCCTTGCTCTCTGCAATACGCATCAAAGGGACCGATGTATTCGCCGCCATTGTCGGACCGAACACACAACAACTTCTTGCCCGTCTCCCTTTCAACAGAGGCCTGAAACTCCTTGAAAGTAGGCAGCACCTGATCCTTGGTCTTTAAGGCATAAACCCAAACCTTCATGGAACAGTCATCAATAAAAGTTACAAAGTAAGAAGCACCACCAAGAGATTTTACCTTCATAGGACCGCAGACATTCGAGTGAATCAACTCGAGCAATGCCGGCTTCCTCGAACTTGGGTGACTTTGGAAAGATACCCTATTTTGCTTCCCAGCTAAACAGTGCGTGCACTTCTCCAACTTTGTAGACCTAAGCCCCGGAATCACTTTTTTGTTCACCAAGTAGCTCATCCCCTTCTCGCTGATATGGCCGAGCCGCCTGTGCCACAACTCGGTAGACGCATCACTGACTGCGTTCACCTCCTGTGCCCCCTCTGCACTCCCCTCCATATAGTAGAGACCGGACTTCTTGCTTCCTCTGGCAATCACCATCGAACCTCTGGAAAGCTTCCACTGACTGTTCCCGAAGAGACTGAAGAATCCCTCGTCATCCAACCTTCCAACCGACACCAGATTGAAACAGATATCAGGGACATGACGAACATCCTTGAGAACAAGAACCGCACCCGTCTTCGTTCTCAAATGCACATCTCCAATGGCAACCGCCTTCGACACATCTCTGTTGCCCATCTTCAACACGCCACAGTCGCCTGTCGTATAAGTGGCAAACAGTGCCCTATTGTGAGATACATGTGCTGAAGCCCCTGAGTCCACCAGCCAAGAATTGTCATCGCAGGCGAGGTTAGTAATGACCTCATCACCTACGATGATCACATCGCCTCCATGCACCGAGGCTGCCGCTGTAGTGTTCTCTTCTTGCTTCCCCTTGTCGCCCTTCTTCTCTCTCTTCCAAGCGAAACAATTCCGCTTGATATGGCCCTTCTTACCGCAATGGTAACACTCTGAGTCCTCGTAACGACCCTTGGACTTCCCCCTGCTCTTGTCTCTGCCACCACCTGGACCCCTGCTTTTGCCCCTTCCGCGGCTCTCTGAAACAAGTGCCTCTGAGTGGTGGGATGTGGATGAAGTGCCCTGAGAACGTCTCCGCATCTCTTCATTCAACACCCCGCTCTTGGCAAACTCCAGACTGACCACACCCTCTGGAGCAGAAGCGATCATAGATACTTGTACGGTCTCCCACGAGTCTGGAAATGTACACAGCAGCCATAGTCCCTGAACTTCGTCGTCGAACTTGACTCTCATAGAAGATAGCTGGTCAACCATGCCTTGGAACTCACTCAAGTGATCCAAAATAGACGCCCCATCCTTGTACCGCAGACCCATCATCGTTCGGATCAGGAACAACTTGTTTACCCCGGTCTTCTTCGCATACAAGGATTCCAGCTTATCCTACAACGTCTTCGTGTGCTCAATATTGGCAACGTGATTGTACACATTCTCATCAACAAACTGCCTTATGTACCCACACACCTGTATGTGCTCGAATGTCCAGTCCTCCTCGGATTTATCACTGGGCCTCTCGGATGCAAATACGGGTAGATGTAGCTTCTTGACAAATAGCAAATCTTTCATCTTGCTCCGCCAATAATGATAGTTTGTGCCATTAAGGTTCACCATGCGCACCGACTTCGCGTCCATCTCTCATCTCTGGTTCCTCTGTCAACTCCTGACACCCTTTGAACCCAAAGCTCTGATACCACTCTGTTGGAAAAGAAACGCGGAAACCTTTCCCCAAACCGGAGAGTACCTGCGAGAGGACCGAGCAATACAACGCACGAACCCAAAAACAATCACACAAAAAACAATCCACGCAGACACAGAGAATTTTTGACGTGGAAACCCTTGCGGGAAAAAAACCACGGGACGATCGGAGTCCAACCCTGAGAAGCCTCCACTAATGGAATAGAAGAATTACACCCTCTACAAACTCCTCCCGATCCAAATCGGATCCCCACAACACTCAGAAGTAAGAACAATGATTACAAGGCTACGAAGAGCGAGAACGACGAGTAGAGATTACCCGAAACACGATCTCCTTCGAAAACGACCTTCAATCCTCCGTCTTCTCTTCCGAAGTTGTAATGGCACTCTTGCCTCCTTCCTCTCTCAAACTTGTGTTTTCTTGCGATTATGTTGCACAATGAATTAGGGTTGGGAAATCCCAATATAACTCCCTAATCCCGTAGCAAACCTGGACCGTTGGATTAGATCCAATGATGAATACTCATCCAGAAATCTGCTTCAGCCCCCGACGACACAGAGTTCGGCCAGAACTCTGTGTCGAGCATCCAGAACCTCACGCCACAATGCTGGAGTAGCCAGACCGAGTTCGGCCCGAACTCGCCATGGGACCGAGTTCGGCCCGAACTCGGATCCCCTGTTCCAGAACCTCCCTCTGGGCAGTAACAGCAGCAGCGACTCCGCGTCGCCTACTTCCCGAGCTTCTTCGACACACGAACGGCGCTCGTCGCACTCCGGAGCCTTCTCCACATAGGTTGGGAACCCCACCCACTCCAACAGATCGCACCAACCTGTATTATTTATATTATTATAAAAGTACTTTTCCAATCGATCCTATGAACCATCTTCACATATTTGTTGTTTTTTAAATCAAATGTATATTCTTGTTATCTTTCATCAAATAAAATAAAACAATCATATGTGTCTTTTTTTTTTAATTATCTTTCATACAATGATGGGTCCAAATAAAATAAAACAATCATATGTGTCATCTTTTTTTGTAATTATCTTTCATACGATGATGGATCCATTGAGCAAATAAAATATTTATTTGATAGAAATTTACTACGGATCAAATTTAATTAATAAATATTCTATTATTTTACTACTGTATGATAAACAAATTTATAAATAATTATTTATTATCTGAGGCTGGCTTTCAAAGTTTCAAACAACTATCATGTAACGTTACTCCGAAAAAAAAAATTGACATGATCCCTAAGTTACTATGTATCTATCTATGTCATTGCTGAAAATCATCTTCTATATTTGATTTTCCACTTAACTATTTAAAAAAAATGCTATCCAAAATTTCTTACATATTGAAATTGATGGACGATGAGTCACCAATTCATTTTCAATTTGTCACTTTTTCGACATCATTCGAACTGTTTGAAATAATTATTTACACATTAATAAGGAATGAATTAACATTGGACAAGAATCGTCGAACTCGAGTAACTCTTGTAGTTATCACAAAGAGATATAAGATCCTGACTGGACGGCGAAAGATTAGTAAATCGAGTCACGGAGATGTAATATTTCTTTCACATGTTTATTGTTTTTTAAATCAAATATATGTATTATTATTATCTTTCAATCAACTAAAATGAAACAACCATATGACTCATCTTTCTTCGTAATCATCTTTCATACCATTGTGGATCCATTGAGCAACTAAAATAATTTTTTGATAGAAATTTAATAGAGATAATTTAACAAATACTCTCATTTCAAATGTTAAAACTAGCATATATTTCAAATAATTTTTTAACTAGCAAATGTCCCCATTTTTAGTATGGAATAGTAAAAAAAATTAAGATATAAACCCACTTTTTAGTTTTTTTTTTCTTCTGTTTTACATAGGAGTGGAAGTATTTACTAGATAAAAAAAAATAGTTGAAGTATATGCCAGTTTCAACATTTGGAATGAGGGTATTTGCTAAATTATTCTAATTTAATATGGAACAAATCTAGTCAATATTCTATTATTTTATTATTGTATGATAAACAAATTTATAAATAATTATTTATTATGTGAGGCTGGCGTTTCAAACAACTATCATATCACATTAGTATGGAAAAAAATGACAGAGGAAATTGCATTAACTATTCCTAGGTTTTACACTTATTATATAAATTATTTCTAAAACTAATTACACGGACCATCCCTATAGTTTATATTTTCTATAGAAATATAACACTGACCACCTCTATGTTTTATTAAATTTATAAATGAGAGGGGTGGTCAATGTAATTATTTTTGGAATAGAGGTCGTCCTATTAGTACTCATAAAATATGGAGGGTCAGTGTATTTTTATGTTATTTTGGCATGATCCCTACGTTCCTACGTATCTATCTCTATCATTGCTAAAATTATCTTCTATATTTGAATTCCCACTTTATTATTATGAAAAAATTGTTATCCAAAAATCCCTAAATATTGAAATTAATGAATGATGAGTCACCAATTGCTTTTTAATTTGTCATTTTTATGACATTCGAACAGTTTGAAAAAATTATTTACACATTAATAAGGAATGAATTAATACTGACGATAATCATGGAACTCGAGTGACTCTTGTGGTTTATAGGTGGTAAAAGATCAGTGGATCGAGTCACAAGAACGTATTATTCCTTCCATTGTGGACAGTTGCTCAAAAGGCATGCAATGCAGCATCACAAAGTCTCGTGCATAATGTCGGACATCTAAAAAAAGACATACGATGCTACGTGCACAAAGTCCTGTACGTAATGCCGGACATTTAAAAAAAGACATGTAATATAGCATGCACAAAGTCTCATGCGTAATGTCGGACATCTCAAAAAAAGTACTGGAAGACGATCTCAACCATGGGTTAGATAATAATAATAACTCAGAGTTTGCTTCCATCAATATAGCTAATATTTTGCACCGCATGTAATGGGCAAGTTGTGTATCGGGCTGGGCCGGGTCCAGTATTGACCAAATTTGATCGGTCCTGGATTGGGCTTAGCCCTAGAAGAGAGTGGGCTGGGAATGATGACTTGGATTAAAAATAAATAGACTTAGTTTGGACCCGAACCCGGATAGAAGTGGGTCGGGCCTAACCGGGCTTGGTTTAGGCTAGTTCAGGGTTAGGCCGAGTTTGCCATAATTTTTGTAAAAAAACATATGAAACAAATGAAAGGAAGAAAATAAGAAATTTTTATAAATTTAACTACAATTAGAATTTTGATATAGCATTAATTTTTATATTATTTTGAACAACTACTAATTTAATTAAGTTTAATTAAGTCATGTTTTGAACGACTACTAATTACTTGTTATATTATTTTCCATATTAGCCATTAATAATTTTATATAATTATTTTACATATGAATTTTTATTGTAATTAGATACTACATAGTGGGTTGTGTATAAGTATATACTAAAAATACATTAACATGATAATACTTTCATATTAACTATATTAAAATTTTAAGTATATGATAAAAAAAATTTAGAATAAAAAGACAAGCAAGTAACTTTCTTTAAAGAAAAAAAACATTAAGAACATCATATGAGTACAACAAACAACCCTACAAAATTGGAGTTAAACTAACTACCATTATACTACAAACACAACTAGTTAATTAAGCAATATATATATATATATATATATATATATATATATATATATGAACCAGGCTTCGAATCGGGCCTGACCGGGTCCCCAACCGGACTGGGTCAACCGGGTTCGGGGGTTGTTCGACCCGGATTGTGTATCAAGCCGGACCTACGAGGCGTAAAATGGTAATCCAGTCCGAACCCGAAACTCCTGCAGATCTAACTTGATCGGCCTGTTGACCGGGTCCGGACCGATCCAAACCGGCATTGACCAGATGGGCTGCCCGGCCCACTACATATATACCTTGACATTTTATATTATGGAATATGTCAATATATACTTTAAGAATACATGTTAAAAAATTAATAAATATATATTATATATTAAATTTTCATCAACTGCTGTAACATGATGGGCCCTGGATCCTGGCTTAGCAATCCCTTTCCACTTCACTCGACTTGTGAGTCAAAGTTTGGATCATGGTTAAATTATATTAAAAATTATAATTTTTATACACACATTTGTTGAATTTCAAAGTTACATATAAAGTTAGTTGTTAAATTATCAAAGTTGTAATTCAAAACACATACATAGAATTGTTCATTTCAAAATATACACATTTTTAAATTGAGGATATTTATATAATTGTACAATCCTTATTCGATTTTCGGTTTTGGACCGAAACCGAACCCAAAATCGAAACCGAATAATTTTTTTTGTATTTCGAAAATCAAAATAGAATTGAATTATTTTTAAACCGAACCGACTCTCTTGTTCGGCTCAATTCGATTCAATTTTCAGTTCAAAATCGAATAATGCTCACCCCTGGATGTGACACACAATGATTATATTACTTACTTCAAAATTAATACGAAATTATTGCGTCCAGCTACTTTGCAATCCTAATCCACTCAACGTGTGCCACATTCATATAGAAAAAACAAAAATCAAACAAACAAACAGAATTACAGCGTGTGCCCCTCACATCCTTACGCTAGTACCTCAGATCCTTATGCAGGCCCCTCATATCCTTACGCTGGTACCTCAGATCCTTATGCAGGCCCCTCATATTCTTACGCTGGTATCTCAGATCCTTATGCAGGCCCCTCACGTCCTCATGCTGATACCTCGGATAGTTATGAGGGGGCATCCCAGAGTTATCATGGAGCATCCCAGAGTTACGAGGGCACGCCGCAGGACACTTCTCATGCCTTTGATTGGAATTATTACAAGGAGACGACAGGGTATTCATTGTTTGGTCCAAGCCATCTTGATCCAAGTAGCCAATTTTATTCGACCCCATCAGTGCTACCTTCACAAGTGGAGGAGCCACCGGAGGTCACCGAGGAAAGAAGAAGAAAAGGCTAGGTCTAAGACAAGTAGACCGCAGAGACTATAGAAGGGATGATAGAGGCAGGTAGTTTATTTTATTTCTTTGAGAAATCATGTATGAAGGGAGTTGTTGTTATTTCAAATAATAAATTATGTATGAAGGGATTTTATGTTATTTACTGTGATCATGTGAACCATATGTTATCTACTGTGATCATGTGAACCATATTGCACACTCCTACTTCATCAACTTGTCCCCCTGGTTATATACTGTGATCATGTGAACCATATTGAGGAGAAATAATTTTTAGTTTACAGTGTGTCGAAAATGTTGGTTGCAAGATTTGCCAACATAGATCAAATGAAACATTATTAAAATTAACTCAACAAAAAAAATTTGGTTACAGATTGGACAAAACTGAAACGACTAAAAAATTTGAAAGAAAATTAAATTAAACCTACACTTCAAACTATATCATTATTAGGAAAATTACAATAAACAATAAAAATGATAAAAAAATACTCCAAATACAATCACTCAAGTTACAATAATTACTGCATCGGTTGATTTTTGCATGTTCTTTTATTGTGTCCTATCCCGCCACAAATCGTGCAATGGAGATCCCTTGTCGCCAGCTCTCGCGTCATAATACGGTTCTTCTTCGGTCTTCCATCTCTGCGTCCAACAAGTGGTACTCCGATTTGACCTCTTACCAATTCACTTTGAGGAGTGTAGGGGGATGTAATTGGTTCCATACGTGGCAAATATACACTTCTAAGTGTTGTAACTGAAAATTCAACAGGATAAAAACTTTCCACTGTAAAGTTGGATGAATGACAAGCATAACAAGCATGTACACATGGTAGTAGAGTATGTTGCCACCGACCACATGTGCAACATTTACGGTCTAGCTGAACCACATAGCATCTACTTGTTGCATGATCAAATATTTCAAATAATAAATTATCAAAACGCAACAACTGTAAATGGTGTGCCTCTCTCATGATACGTGTCATAGTCTTAAGCATTCTTGGACAAAAGTCTGTATGCATATTTTCAGCATTTATTCGATGCTTGTCATGCAATGTTATAATTTTAGCTCTAATGCCATCAAGCAAAGTTGTTATCGGTTTATCACGCAAATTTTTTATCCAACCGTTAAAACATTCAGCAATATTTGATGTGTTGATATCTAATCGTGGACATGGTGCATAAGCAGTGATCCAGTGCAAAAAAAATACGATTTTCATCATTTGAACCTACAAGCCAATTGAAAACATTTATATCTGCTGATTTTATTCTTTCGAACCACTCATTCGCATCAACTTCATTATAAGATCGGGCAAGTTTATTTAACCATTCTAGATATTTTCGCGAACCCGAACTAGGAAAATGACCTTTAATATTTTGCTTGAAGTGTTGGATGCAAAAAAAAAATGGGGAGAGTTTGGAATTTTTTTTCGCATTCCACGAATTAATCATTTCTGCTTATCTGATATAAATGAAATACTATCCCATCGTTCAAAAAAACTTTTAAAAGACATTTTCAAACAGTTTAAAAACTATGTCCATGAATCAGTATTTTCTTTTTCAGCAACACAATAAGCAATGGGATATAATTGGTAGTTTGGATCATGAGCACATGCAACAAATAAGTTACCTTGATATCTAGATGTAAGAAAAGTAACATCAATGCTAATAACAGGTAAACAATCGCTTAGAAAACCATCCATGCAAGCTTTGAAACAAATAAAAATCATTTGAAATACATTATTTCCTACTGTTTTTAGAAAATATTTGCTTCCGGGATTGGTTTCCATAATTGTAAATCCATATTTTTCAAGACTACCATACGCATCAATGTAACTACCGTTAATTTCTGACAATGCAAGTTCCTTAGCTCTCCAAGCTTTAGAATATGTAATATGCAAACGATGGTCTCTAAGTATATCACACACAATGTTGGCTGGACTATAAGAGTTGTCATCTCTAATTTTACCAATTATTTTAATTCTTACCCATGCAGTAGTAGCCAGTGGATGATGTCCTCCTGTAAATCCACCTGAACATGAATGCCTTGCTTCAAATGTACGAATTTTAAAAGAATTACCGTTGCCGACGGCTCTAGCAAATGCTCTCCAACAACAATTTGGGGAATCACAAGTATATACAATTCTATGGGGATTATTATGTTTAGATGAACAACTAAAATTATATCTAATTGCTAGGTCACTAATAAAATTTCTAAATTCATATGGAGAATTAAATGATTTACCAACAAATAATTCGGAAGTGAAAGAATCTAAATTATCATTATTTGACAAATAATAATCTAAATCTTCTACTAAATCATCACTATTTTCATCGTCAATATCCCTATTTTCAGTCTCAACGTTCTCTTCAATTTGGTTTGTAGCGCTAGGGCCGGCACCAAATTGATCTGGGTTATTACAAAAACGTTGACTACTGAAAATGATATTTGCCCTAGTACTTGATACTGAGAGATTAACGTAAATTTTAATACAAGATGAATCTAGACAATTTTGAACAACAAAATTCCATGCTTCTTCACTATCTACTACTAAAAAAGTATCTGTAAAAAACCAACTTATGGTAAATTCATAAGTAATGGAAAACCGTTCACTAATAATATTACGTAAATCGTCTAATGTGATATTATAATAAGTAGAAATTAGATGAGTACTACCTCCTTGATAAGACAATCCATCTAGTATACCTCCATGATTGCAAATAATTGTTAAATTTTGATCCATCGTCACAAACTTGTAGCTTACTAATAGATGTTGGAAATGAAAGTTGAAAGCAGCTTCCAAAGAGTAGGATCGAAAAAAAGCTTCTGTCTTTCTGTAAGCTTCCGTCTTTCTTTCTCTTCTGTCTTTCTGTCTGCAATAGAAGAAGAAGAAGAAGTGGGAGAAAATGAAGAGGTGAATGAGAGCTGCTTCTTCTTCGAAATTGAAATTTCTATATAAAGTAAAAATCTATCCGTTATAAGAACGTTACCTATCCTATTTTGAACGTTAGCTACTACCTATATTTTTGAACGTTATGCAGTGATAGACAGTGGGTTCACATCAAATGCCGAGCGCAGATTCGTACGTGAAAGTGATGTGAAAGTGACGTGAAAGCGACTTTGGCGGGAATAATAATTAAATACAAAACGTCCTAACGATGGACGTTTTGCCTGACATATTCTCTCACGGATTGGACGGATTGGACCCACGGATTTGACGCAGATTCGAAAAAAAAAATAAGAGCTGATATTTGGATGACACGTAATAATGACAAAAAATAAAATTATTTCCACTTAATGCCGTCCATCTATTCCTCCGAAACCGTCACTAGATTTTTAAAAAAATAATAAAATAACCAAAATGCCCTTCGGATGGGCGTGCTAATGCTTTGTTTGGAAATTTTTAAAAAGTTGTGCTTTCTATAGAATTTAATATACTATCAGTGCTTTAGGTGAAAATTTCTAAATTTTCTTAAGTTTTAACTCGTCCCCACAGCGATTATATTACTCATTCTCTTCAATAAATTAATTCGAAACTGACACCATTTAAGCTGCCAACGTTGTTGCTTTAGCTGGTTACATGAATCATCTTCTCAATTTTAGTTTATATTCAAATATGGTCTTTTTTATAACAAAAATATAACCAACTGATATATAATAATAATAATAATAATAATAATAATAATAATAATAATAATAATAAGATGAGTTACTAAAATTATCATTACTTGTGATACATCACGAAGAAAAAGAAAAACCTACAGCGTACGTGGATGGGTCCACACAATGATTATATTACTTACTTCTAAATTAATGCGAAATCGACTGCATTTATTGCATCCATGTGCTTTGCAACCTAATCCACTCAACGTGTTCCACATTAACATAGATAGCACTAATACTATGGTTAGGAACTGTGAGAGGAAGAAAAATCGAGAAAAATAAAAATTTGAGAGAAAGAAAAATGGAGGAATTTTTTTTTTTTTTTACCTTTTTTTGTTTGGATAACAAAAAAGTAATAAAAGAAAAGTAAATAATTAAAATTTTTTATTTTTTGTGGAACATAGATAAGATTATTATTTAACCTTTGCTTTTCTTAACATAGAAAAATGCAACAAATTAAATGAAGGGTAGTTGGATAAATTTATCAAGATTTTTTCTTGTATGTTCATTTTTCTTCCATTCTTGGGAAATTTTTTTTTGGTTGGGATCTACATAAATTTTCCTACCAAATTTCTCTCCTCCAATTTTCTTTCCCTCTTTCCAAGCATAACAGCTTTTAATTTTCCACCTCCTTTTTCCTCAAATTTTCTTTTTTTCCTCTAATTTTATCCCTTTCCAAACATAGCATAAAACAAACAAATAAAACTTTGCGTATGTCATGTACGGCCTAAAAGGCTATAAAATTTTCTTTTGACTCGTCCCCACAAAGATTATGTTACTCATTCTATTTAGTAAATTAAGAGTAATACCAGGGAGACACTTTTTTTTTTGATATACTTCATAAACATATTGATTTGGTAATACATTATTTGATGTCAATGATTACATCTTCTTGAAGACTTTTTTTAACATCCAATAATATATTGTCACATTAGTGTGACTATAGAGTGTGTCAAAAAAAGTGTGTTCCTATAGCATTACTCATAAATTAATTCGAAACTGCCACCATTTAAGCTGCCAACGTTGTTGTTGTAGCTGGTTACACTAATCATCTTCTCAATTTTTAGTTTTTTATTCAAATATGGTCTTTTGAATTCTTTTTAACAAAAATATAACCAACTTATAATAATAATAATAATAATAATAATAATAATAATAATAATAATAATATTATTATTATTATTATTATTATTATTATTATTATTTGTCATGGCTATTCTGTATAATAAAAGTTCTTACTTTACCTATCCATATTAGAGAATTAATTAAGGTATTTGTTTATCCACTTTTTATTTTTATGAGCTTTGGACGACTTTATTTTTTTTTTCATAAATTAAAATAATATTTTAGTAAATGTCCCCACTATAAATATACAAATTAACATATGCCCTCACTTACTGAAAAAACTAGCAAATGCACCATTATGAGTAAAATAAGCAAAGTTTTGGTTAAATAGTGGAGGGTATATCATAAATTTTAAAATGTTGTATGCAAAGGAATGGCAACATTTACTAATTTTTTAATTAAGTTAAGGTATATGGTAGTTTCTCTATTTGTAATAATGGTATTTGCTAAAAGCCTAAATTTAAATTTAAACTATCATTTTACCTCCACAACTATTTTTCTTAAAAATAAAGATATTTTGGATTTTTTTTCAGATTATAAGAGTCAAAAATTCAAAATCTAACCTTCACCATGATTTGAGAATTCATTATATTTGGGCTAGGATTTTTCGTATGGAATTCGAGAGACCACTTTGCGAGCGGATTAAAAAACAAAGAGAATAGTTTTGCTCGTTTGTAGATCTTTCATTCTATCTTTACTCAATATTTCCTTTGATTTTGTTCTAGAATTTACTGTAATTGTTTGTTAGTTTCTTTGTCGGTTCTCCTTCTTATTTTTTTCTCTTTCTCAAATTTTAAGTTAGCATGATAATAAAATTATTTAATTAATTTAAAGAATTAAGAAATATAGGAGGTAAGAGAGAAGGTAAAGTAAAATTATTTTACAAGGTAAATTTGACAAAATCAATAAAAGAGGTAAAGTAAAAAAAAGGGGGCACATTTAACAACATTAATTAGTGGTGGACCCCTGTTTAAAACACAGATAAGACTGACATAACTATTTATCTTATCTACTTTCAAGCCTTTAGGTCTCGTTTGGTTCTCAGAAAGGCAAGAAATGAAATCAATTCTTTGCTATTTTCATGGAGATAGAAAATTGTAATTTCTATCTATATTTTTAGTGCTTAAAAAGACCAAGAATACACTCAGAATATATGTTTGGGATAGTTTAGTCATACTTTTAATAAATGTAAAAAATTTGGAGGAAAAATGAATCTTTCGGATGGGTAGGGAGAACCATGTCTTCCATATTTTTCTTTACTTTGAGAATCATTTTACTTTCATGCTCATTTTCTTTGGTATCCAAATACAAAAAACAAATTTCTTTTCGAAGGTTATGATTCTACGAACCAAACGTGACCTTACGTAAATCTAAAAATCTATCAAATGTGTTGGTATATCTTTTAAGAGATACTATCAAATATACTAATATTAAAAAGTCAAATAAATAATATTTATATATTAATATTAAGAGTTATTTGTATTTATCTCCCCCAATTGTTAATCATATCTCTATTATCTTCCTATTTTTTATTTTATTTAGTACTACCCCCAAATTCTAAAAAATTAGACATTTTTTAAGGGGTATCTATAATTAAAATTAACAGATTATGAAATAATTCGGAGGAGGGTTACCACTAATTAAAATAAAAATGAGAGATAGTGGAGATATGATTAACAAATGGGGGTAGAGAAAAAATTAATAGGGAGGACCCTGCTGTTGGAAATAATTGTCTTTTCTCCTTTTGAAAACTACAAACAAAATAAACAAAAAAATGTAAAAGTTACCGGCCTCCGTGGAAGTCGCGCACGTAGCACTGCCCTAAAAGTTAATCCGTGTCAATGTGCAGACTTTGTCAGAATGCTCCTAGTGGTAAAATTTTTCGCTCTACCGATATCTCCTCGTCGCACACAACTCGAAAAGAACGACCCTGACTTAGCTCTACCCAGAACAAGAAAGAAGAACATAAGAGTTTCGTAATAGCAAGAATTGAGAGAGAAAATTTTTGCATACAATTTTCTGTGTCAAGAGAGGAGATGAAAGGGTGTATTTATAGGTATAAAACTTGTATCGAAGGCTGAATCTAAGGACGTAACGGTTGCTGAATAAAGACATAAAAATGTGGTTCAATGTATTTGGACAAAATTAATTGTGTCCAACGGTTTAACAATTAAGTAGAAATTAACGAGGTCAAGTGTCAAAGAGTAGTAAAAATTTTAGGGTCTCCATCCGAACCCGAAGAGTCAATTGGATCGGCATTCGACGCCCACAGATGGGGGCACGTACCTGCACCCGTTAAACCGAACCAAGCCGGGCCGGGCGGGCGGCGACGGAGCGCGCGTGTGGCTGACGTTTCTACCTACATCATGTTATGCCCCGATTTCGGAGGATCAAAAATTAGCCACCGGGCGTGATGCGGTACAAGTCTAGATTGTACTTGTACAAGGCAAAAATTGTTACAGTTCCTAGTATTTCTCAGAAGACAACGACAACGCAATAAAACCAAGTAGATAAATTAAAGTCAAAACAAGATATGAAGAAATGTATCTTTTTATTGATAATTGCAATAGATTACAAGACTTGCAACTGAATACAGAGTTTACAACAGATTACAATACTCTTGAATAGCCAACTGAATATATACTTGCCATTTAAGCTTTACAATTGAACATGCCGACTTTGCATACAATCTCACTGGTATAACTGAGTTATCCTGTTCCATACATTATGTCCCGTATAACAGAAAGCATCGTCTTGTACAAAAAGCTTCTACACACCCATCCGATTCATCAATGCCAAGCACTGATCAAATGATTTCTTCCATGCACGAGCACCTGAAATATTGCCCACAATGTGGGTCAGTACATCATCAATATACTGGCGAGCGGTGCTGGCCCAACTCACCTAAGAAGACAACACTAAATAATCATGTTATAGAACATTATTAAAAGTGGTCTTTCTCGTTGCCTTAGAGTTAATTAGCAGTTCATATCGACAGAAATAAAGCATGCATTTGTTCATAGCCAGCATAATATAAAATGATATAATATCACCCTTAGTGATTCTTACCCATGGTCATGTAGCCATCGTTGTATATTTATAATACTTACTCTGTCTGCATAAGACATTGTTAGGAAAAATATCATAATTCAATATATTTGCCACCGTTCATATGATTTTTTACCAACAACCGACATCCTTCCCTGTAATTGAGTAGTAACTTACTCGGCATGCATAAGACATCATTAGCACTGGACCTATCTATATGAAGGTTACCGGCAACACACCATCTTGGACCATCTTTCTGGTATAATGATGTCTCTTGCAGTACGGGTAGCTAGCCCCACTGAAGGTCCCGTATACCGATGCCAGTACGTTAGCATCAATCCTTGTTCCCCCTAGGACGAACCGGGTCCGTGGCCATGGAGGGGAACTACCTTGTGCACAAGTTGTCCATGACCACGCAAGTATATGCAACTTATCTATTAAGAAAACATATAATGCATGATAAGAAAAACTAAGTAATCAGCTACCATCCTCACTCGTATTGCCATCTTGCCTTGAGCTGAGCTTACAAATACCAACTGTCCAATCCAGGATCTTAGTGTAATCAACATTCCACATCGACGACGGGATAATAGGCTGTTGATTACTCAATCTCTTTCCCATGTCTTTGATACCATATGTTCTCTCGATCATAATTCAAACATACTCACTGCCCAATTCTTGGGACTTAGCATCTGTGTTATCATACCTTCATCGAGCTGAGGCTCGATATACTCACCGTCCAAGTATTTGAGACTTTTCTTCACTTTTCATGTATTTCATTGCAAAGCATGCAAACACACGATTTATCATTGAGCAACAATAGTTTACGGCTCATGTGATTATTTATCTTTCTTTATCTTTCTGGGTTCCATGCAAGGTCATATTTAGAAACTCATCAAGAACATAGCATACTATCTTTTTTATTAAGTGTGAAGCTAAAGGATCTTCGAAGGGTTCAACACTACTCACATTTAAAGACAATTTCCGCCATGATCGCATATCCTTCCGAGTGATCCTTCCGTATATTTCCAAGTCCAACGTGGCTTCATCGAACCAACCAGCCATCATAAGGCATCTTGCGGGTCGGGGCACTACAATATATACTACTCAGAAAAAGTTTCATCCTCGAAACTTAAACAAAACTCATCCCCATACTTCAACAGAATTTATGAACTTCCCATTGATCAACTTGCACTATGTAACATTTCTTCACAAAATCTCAATTGATTTCAAATATTGTACCACCTGGCCACAACATTCAAATTGATTCAAAATAGTTTATCATTCTTATTCTTTCCTCTAACACTCGTGCAATTACTTAGCACATGATAATCCTCTCCCGCGGCTTCGTTTGAGTTCAGCATACCACTTAGTTGGAATCATAAACATATTTTAGGTGTCCCAGAAATATATGCATTTCAACCCAATTCAGTGATAGAGAAGATGAACGAGCTACATATATAACTTCATTCCCGAACGTTAGTAATTCCTCTTGAGTATCTCATATTGTCTCAAACTTATTTATTCCATCTCCCATCCAACTATTAATACAGTAATGTTACTAATTCCAACTCAAATAATTTCTCACAGCCGATCCAAAGTATCCCGACATAGTTTTATCAAGTTATCCAACGAATCCAGAGTCCCCTTTCAAGTCCATTGTTATTCATACCACCAAAATTGATAAAGCCAATAGTCACATTTCATTTCGACATTACGATTCACATCGATCAACTCATATACTCATTATTGTTCGCATCCATACACTTTGTTACAATTCGTAGATATGTCGACTATGATCCATCCTTTAAGTTGTACCATCATTCACTCTAGCAAATTTGTTCGATGTTCTCAAATATTTCTCGTATTGATCAACCCAACATATTGTCATCTCGCATGTTCAACTCTCATTTCCAGCAACATTAATTCCAAGGGTCATTTCTAAATTGCATTCGCTTTTCGTTGATCTCGACTCATTCAACTATCCCATCCCGTTGTTACACTTTTTTCTTAATTCCGATCTTGATTATCCATCAATAAATTTATTCTGACTGTCTTAAGGCACTACCATCAATTTAGGCATCTCAATATGATTCAACCAACCAACCAAATCCAACCAGTTCTAACAATTTTTGACATTCCAACAAAGGAAACCAAGTTCCGAAACCAACATGATCCGTCATTCTATCCAATATTATAACATCAAAATTTCCAATCTTCATTCTATTTCGAAGTTTACTTTTCGACATATCTTAGTCATTCCGACTATACCCATACAACATCAATAGGGACATCCTAAGGTGTAACACCCACTTTTCAGAAATGAGGGTAATTTTGAATTTTTGTAATTATAATCATTTAATAATGATGTTTAAATCATATTGTGATTTTTGGTGATTTTTAATCAATTTAAACTATTTAAAATATTGAATTGCAATTTTGATGGTTAACTAGTATAACCCTAGAATTGCTAAGCCCGGAGACTAACTATGACCATGGGAGCCTAGTCACGTGATTAGAATTTCAAATTACCAATTTTTAGCCTAGGGGTATTTTGGTTATTTTGACAATTTTGTGAAATTGTAATTTTGATTAATTAAATATTGTGCTAATCCTTTAGTTAAGCCTTAACCTAGGAGTTTAACCTAACTTGGATTAGTCTTGAGGTTAGAATCATGGTTAGAACATTCCTACTAAGTGTCACGCCCCAGAACCAGAACACTGGAGAGCGGGGGCAGACATAGCCAGCTACGTATAATGAAATGGGATCCACTCTACTATACGGTCACGGCTGTCTAGATATATAAGGGTTTATCTACAAGCCAACGGTCTCTTAAGGTCATGAACAAGCCTAGTGTCTCAATCACAAGCAAGTAAGTAGATGTTACAAGATGTACGATCACCAAATATACAATAGTAAGGCGTCTCAAACATTACATATTCAGCTGATCATGAAGCTAGTCGTTATAAAATGTGAGGACTAGCAAGAGTTTAGTCATACATGATCAACCCTAGGTTGCCAACTATGTTACAACCCGTAGGCAGACATCAAGTAAAAATGTACACGAGCTAACACTTGCTCGGCGGCCAAACGTCTCAAAAGAATAATTTACAATAGAGTGGGAGAGCCAAAAATAACCCACTCGTTGCTAGGATTCCGTCTAG
This sequence comes from Iris pallida, assembly GCA_029216955.1. NCBI lineage: Eukaryota > Viridiplantae > Streptophyta > Magnoliopsida > Asparagales > Iridaceae > Iris > Iris pallida. The sequence goes on from JANAVB010034417.1 coordinate 74,542,771, forward strand.
TAGTCACCATGTGGCTGGAAGGTCGGTAGATCCTCTGGTGTTGCTCTGGTATCTGGCCATACAAAACCTGCTGGGTCAGACCCCAGAAAGAGCAAGTGCCACAAAGGAGGCTTCACTTAGGAACTAAAACCAGCAATTAGCACAAGAATATAAATAAAAGACAGTAATTAAGGAAAAATATGACAGGTGATAAACGATGAGATAACCAGGGGACTATTCAGATAACCAGGTTACAACCCGTAAACCAAATAAGGACCGGGGTTGTAACCCTTCGTCTGAACATAACTTGGCTTCTTCCACCATTTATCTGCAAGATAAATACAAGAAATCAGGACATGTAACAATCTTGTATAGGATCAAGACAAGACTAGGCTGATTGAACTCCATCCAATATTTTACGGCCAAGCAATAAGTACGGCTTGATACTTTAACTAACTAGGGTTATCACAAGCCTTAGTTACTAGCAAGATACAGCGAGATTACTCACAGCCACAAGCCCTGTAGACCATCCAGGTTATCCAGGTCGAATATTAGTACAATAAGGGTGCAACACATGACAGTGTGCTGGAAATATGCCCTACTCGTCGGCAGGCTACAGATCCCAAGTGGAGCGCCCAGATAACGGGATTACCTGTAGCTGTAGAAATCTCTTCATGACTACTGGATTATTATAGTAATTAACCTTAGTCAATTTATCGTAGGTACCCTGACCGTGGTACTCAGGGGTCCCCGTCCTAGACATGATGCAAGACAAGACAGGTTCATTTGTACAAGCACAATCGTCCACGGTGTCCAGGTCATTCATACTTGTCAGGTCATGTTAGTCGTCGCAACAACATTACAAGAAGTATCATGTCAGGTTTATCATGTCAAGAGTGCGCCACATCGGGCCACTATCAAGAATTATCATATCAAGTTATCATGTCAAAATTTGTCATGTCAAGTTATCTTGTCAGGAGTGCACCACGGCGGGTCACTATCAAGTCATGCCATTTATCAAGAAGGAGAAAAACTTGCACAATTAAATAATAATATATTTATAATATATATATTCTTGAAGTCCAGAAGAAACTCTACAACCTTTATGTTGGGAGTGGAAAGAAATTTGGACCACAAATCAGACAAATAAAATATTAAACAATCAAAGTGGACCATATGCGGCCCAAAAGTGGGACTTCTACGTGGTCAAGAGAGTGGGTGGCCGTTCATGCGGCCCACAAGGTATTAGCAACTAACTAAAATAATGCAAGCAACTAATAAATGCTTGCTGATGCAAGCAACAATCTAAGCTTATGCATGCGGCCACCAGCTCTAAGCTCATGCGGCCATACAAGTGTGGGTCATACAAATATTGGCCATGCGGCCAATACCACACACACACATATATATATATATATATATATATATATATATATATATATATATATATATATAATATATATATACATATATTTTCATGTGGGACTCATCTGTAATTAATGCTCCAATCAAATGTGGCCATGCAAGGGTCATATGGCCAAGGCCATGCGGCCAACTAAATTATGCATGCATGCTAACTAAAGCATACTCGCATAGAGCACAATGCACTAAGCATAATGCAAAATATGCATCAAATATTAAATATTAGCATTAAGCATAATACATGAATGCTAGTATAAGCATTAATGCTTAGGCATTAAATATTAAATATTAGCATAAGCCTTAAGCATTAAATATTAAACTCTAGTATAAGCCTTAAGCATTAAATGCTTAGGCTTTAAATATATTGAATGCCAGGACAAGCATTAAGCCTTAATGCTTTAGGCATTAATGCTTAGACATTCCCATGCGACTCTAAGCCTTAGGCATTAATGCTTAGGCATTCCCATGCGGCTCTAAGCCTTAGGCATTAAATATATATTAAATGTTGACATTAAGCTTATGCGGCTGGTGCTTTAAAGTAGCTTAAGGAAAATGCTTTTAAGCAATGCATTCTTGAATGCATTAAAGTAATGCATTAAATTGCATTCGTGAATGCCTATGCGGCTAAGTTGCTAGCAATGCTAACACATGCAGCTAAGTTGCCAGCAATGCATTATACACCAATTCTAACAAATGTATTCTTGAATGCTTCTAACCCATGCATTAAATGCATGCAAGAACACCATCTCACAATTGCATTAAATGCGGTACGTAAATTAACATGCACCATTAAATAATTTAGCATGCAAGCATTTTGCTAGGCCATGCGGGTCACCTTGGCCAATGGCCTTATGTGGCCAAACTTTATATGTACACGTGGCTCACTAATGCAAGCTAATGCATAAATGCATGCAATAAATAATAAAAGAAAAGAGCATGCACGTGAATGCTAAGGTCATGTATTAAAATATACATGGCATTGGCCTATGCGGCTCAGAGCAAGTATGCTCATGCGGCTCAGCAACTCAACGTTGCATGCGGCCAAAAGTACAATTAATGGCTCCCACAGAGAACATGTCCACGAAAAATACCATGGCCTCTATGCTCCTCCAAACAACATCAGAAACCCAAATCAAAACTCCCTTAGGTCATATTTGGACAAAATGGAATTCTCTACAACATGGAACCATCGACTAGCAAAAATATGCAAGTTGTTAGAAAAAAATTCATGGAAACCGAAAATACCACAAAACTAGATCTGCAAGAATTTAATCATGGAAATGAAAAATGCTAAGTACTAAAGTGGGTTAGAAACACATGAGAAAGATAATAAAACAATAAAAGTGAGATTCCACCATGAAGCAAGATGCACTTGCCTAAGCTCTCTCTCTCTCTTCTGGTAGGTGAAGAGTAAAATTGGAGAAGAAGAAATGAGTAATGAGTAATAATGGAAGAGAGAGAGAGTGGGATTGATATTTATGGTGGGAGTGGTAGTAGGTGGGAGTGGTTCTCCACCAAAACAAGCAAGGTCAAATAAACCGAACCGAACCAAGCCAATGCAATTACCATGATGAACCATAAGCCAATTAAACCAATCAAAACAAAATTAACCAAAATTAACTAATCATGATTAACAAAAATACGGGTCCAAAACACGTATACGTACACTAAATACGTATAACGAATTTGGGTCACTACACTAAGTGCCAAGGTTAGTAATATCTAGATATTATTATGGTAGGATATTTTTCTTAGGATATTTGTGAAAAAGAAAGCCTTGAACCAATAGGAAGGCTTGAAATTGGGTGGAATGATCCTAGCCACTCATCTATACCTAAACGAACCCTAATTTCCTTAGATGACCAGCCATACAAGCCCCCTTCCTATAAGTGTCACACTTAGAAGCCTTTGCCTCATTTTAAAAACCTAGAAGAACCCTAATTTGTTCTTTCCTAAACTTCTCCCAATTAATCCAAATTGAGCCCAAATTGATCCAAATTGAGCCCAAATTGAGTCAAATAAATTGCGTTATCATCCCCAACATTAGAGGAGACTTGTGGGTGTTTGCTAGCGAGGTTGGAGGACATTTGAACCGTAGCAAATCAAGGAAGACGTCGAGTCGAGGCTCTTTACATTGAGTTTGAACACTCAATAGGTAAAACCCTACAAACCCTAATAAATTTCTAATTTATTTCGATAGATGCATTTATTTAGGATTCCCCTAGGTGTGGCCCATGTTTGGTAGAAAATCGTATCCATTTCGTGTCCGTATCGGACACGTATTGGTGTATTTAATTGGATGTTCGATGAAATGCCACATAGAAATAGATTTTAGTATTTTGTAAAACAAATTACATGGTTGAGTAGCCCTACATATAGGGATTTCAAAACTATAACTCTGAGCATGATTGGAGACGTGTCCGTGTCCAAAATTGGACACGAATCTCACCAAGATGCCCCGTACCCATGACCTGCTATTACCCACTATTTTCTCAATGCACACACCACTTGGACACGTACAAACTGGCACGAGGGTGGGGGCAGACACTTTCAGGACCCCTCTAAAGTTTTATAATATTTTGAGTCATGTCGGACACGAAACATGAGCTGCACTGGTTTAACACTGCACAGTATACTATTTTTTCGACTCTCTGACACGATTTTAAAACTTGGACATAACACGTTTTAGACTTCGTGCAGGCACCTAGAATCCTAGCCCTAGTCCCCCTCTACCCCTAGATACGATCACGACGTGTCATGTATCGTGTGTCACGTGCACGAGGCACCGCACTGTGCCCGTGCTTGCCCCTGCTACTCGGGCCCTCTGTAGGACATGACACGAATTCTCTTGACACGAGTTTTGGTTGACACGAGGGGGCGTACACTGACAGCATGCCCCCAAAGTTTGGGTCGATTTGGTTTGGTATTCTAGATGTTTTCGAGCTCACACCGATTTTGTACAGACACGCACACACGCAGAAAACCCTACTGATAAGCACTTTGTGCGTTGACACGTGACTTCGTGGACACGACTCATACACTTAGTCATATACCCTGACAACCCACCTAGCTACTGACACGACCACGACACTTGTGGATGGACACACGAGTCCCTAGGCCAGTCGACACATGTGCACGAGCCTGTGCATAACAGGATTTCTGAAGCCATGTTTCACTGTATTGGACACCTTCGTGTGCTGATTTCTGGGCACGAATGGACACGTAGACATGCCTGGTATGTTCATAACTCTGTACACTATATATTTCTAATTAATTTCGAGTTTGGTTGTGTTGTTGGCTTTTCAAATTGGGGAATTTGGTGGAACTGTCATTTCTAGGTTTGTGTTCTAAATATTTCGAAATGTTTTGATTCCTGAGTTTGTATTAGAGTGAGGTAGGTTAGAGAAGGGAATGGTTCATCTCTACAGTCAGTCTTATTTTCCTGTTTTCCTTCTTCCATTCTTTCCTTCTTTATAATTGAATAATATATGTATACTGTAATTCATTAATGTATATGTGACTGAAACATAGGTATACATGTATGTTTCTGAGATTAATATTAACTGTGAACTGAAATCGAGTTCAGTTTGGTTGGGTTGAATATTAGTTAGATTTTGGTTGATTAGAAGTTAACTAAGATTAGGTTGGTTTGGTTGATACGTAAACCTGAGATTGGAAAACTGAACCCTGAGATGGTTTCATGATTTTGAAACCAGGGTTTGAATTCCAGGTTGGGTTGTGGTGTGTGACCCCCTTTTCCCCCCAAATTGGTTCACTACCTATCTATTGTACTGCTCAGTTCAGTCCAGGTTGACCCCCATATTCCTGCAGGTGATGTACACATGTGTGATACATGGTTGAAAGTATATGTGTTGAGGAATAGGTGATTGGACATGTTAATTTAGTTATAGGTTATTAGGGAGTGGGATGCATGTATCAAGTACTTAGTTAGTGAGTCAGTTGGATGTTGAGATGGGGTATTTAGGTACAGTGAAGATGGAGGGAGTGTTAGAGTTTAGGAGGTAACTTGAATAGGTAATGTGTTGGGGTAAAATTAGATAAGGATTGGTTTGACACTTGTGGATTCACTGTTTTAAAACTGATAAATGATCAATGAAACTAAAACCTGGAAACTAAGTTTTGGGGTTGTATGAGACTGAAAACTGGGTTTATAGACAGGTAAACTGAGACACACGCACATATCACTCATGCATACATACACACACTCTATCATGTGATTCACTATGTCCAAACCCACACACTTGTCCTTCACTCTCACAAACACACACTTATATATATATCCCCTTCTCTTATATATATATATATATATATATATATATATATATATATATATATATATATATATATATATATATTAATGTATGAAAAAAAATATAATGTATGAAGTGTGTGTGCACAAGTACGAAATGAGTATGATGTAATGTAAAATTGCATGAATGTGATACATGTATGTAAGAATCCATGTATGTAATATAATGTATGCAATGTATAAGCAAGCATGTAGGTAATGCAAATATGTATGAGATGATGAGGCATGAATGTATGCAATGTAGGTAAGGTATAGATGCAAGTATGTATGTACCTATATATATTGTATCTATAGATGGCATAGGCCTTGAGAGTATATATGGCTTACATTATAGACTTATTTTTTAGACTTGTGAATGACCAACCCTAACTAGATGACCAAGATAGCCTTGTTGTTGACCTAGTTGACTAGATGTTGACTTAGTTTGACCCAGAGTTGACCAAGTTTGACATTGACCTAGATTAGCCTAGAATTCATGTAGATTGCATCGTAAACTTTATTTACCTTATTTTAAACACATTATAACCCATATTGCTCTATTTAGGACATTGTGACTCCGGTTCAGACATCTGATATTATACTACTCTTTTCAGAGTGACAGACGAGTACATTCTCTGATAGTTCTTTCATTTACTTGTCAATTACTGTACTTCAGTTCTAGTTAGTTCTATTTGATTCTTGTTACAAACACGTATTGTTATTACTGAATCCATGTATACGACACACATATTTACTCGTCATGCCTCTATTATTCGAATCACTATTCGAACTATTCGAACTATTCGAACTACCTATTCGCATCTTCATGTGCTGGTTGGACTTGTATACGTCTTATGTGTTAGATTATGGATTCATTTGTGTTAGACTGGGTGAAGAAATACTGATTAGACATGTAGACATATCCCCCTATTCGAATCACCCCTCTGTGAATGATATTCGAACGATAGCCATCCCTCACCTGATCTGTGTGTGGTGTGCCGTATTACCTACAGCCGTTTACATGTCGAACTCGGTATTTTAAAACAAACTTGGAGAATTTATTCGAATCATTGTTAGATCATCATGTGAATCATTATTCGTATCACCTTATTCGAATCACCTTATTAGAACAATGATTAGAATCACATTCGACTCATACTGTACTGGAATCACATTCGACTCATCTTGTATTAGACTCATATTGGGAATATACTGGACTTATATTGTACTGTCTGGACTCATCATGTTACTCTAGTTCAGCTAGATCTTATTTTACAGTTTTTTTGCCATGTTTCTTCTCTTGTTTATTTACCTTACTTTCTTTGTACCTTAACTGTTTCTCTACATCATTACTCGTACAAACTGCCATGTTCATCAATACAACTGTCTATAACTGCTTTATAGTTCTCTATCATTTACTTGAGATTTCTTGATGAATTGTACTCGTTCCTGTCTTGACTGGACCTGTTAAAAATATTACAGATAATTGCCCTGAGGACATTTGCCCTACTTGCCTTGGAGCAGGAGATGGCTTAGCTACCTTTGGCCCCGACACTCAGGAGTGATCAGGAGACTAGCTAGTAGACTTGGTTTAGTTTTCATGTTTTAGAACTTGAATTGTAAAAACTTGAGATATGAGTTTGTATTTGAGTTTGTTTGAGATATTATTATTTAGTAGTTGATAATTATTGTTGTTTAGTTTTTAGTTATAAACTTCTATGTTATTATATCGTTCTTAGACTATAATTGAGATTTCATTATATCTATACTTGTCCTCCGTTCGGAGTTGAGATTTGACAAGTACATTATATAATTGCGTGAGTTGTTGATTAGATAGTAACCTAGGACAGCGTTCTACCGCCGATACTGCGGCATAGGCTGGACGTACCCACTTGTCGTGCCCCTACACTGGTACGGGTTGTGACACGTTTTTAGTGGTGGCCCATGCAGGTCGAGTTTATGTAGTGGTATTCGAACTAGAGTACCACTACAGCCTGCAATAGGAACTAAGGAATAGGCTTTAGTTGAGAGAGTACTCAATCACAGTTAGGACTACTTGAGAAGATTCCTGGGATAACCCTTGAGAATCTCATTATAAACTATCTTAAAATTCGATTCTGACAGTATCTGTCTATCTTCCTTGTTCATCGTTGAATTTGATTCTTGGTATTCATTATTGACTTAATTTTCTACCAAGATAACATTATGGGCTAGGTTGCCTCAGTCATGGAATCTAGAGTCTTCTACAGTCATATTAGCTAGTTTGGCGATGAGATAGAGTCTAATTTTGGATGTATTTCCCGGGTGTGGAAATTTAAAGTTTTTGCAGCCAAGCTAGCGGCAATACGAAAATTTTAAATACCATGATTCTAGAGGTATGTACCTTAGTTGCGGACTCTATGGATTATCGCTGTTGTACTTACTAGCGTAACGAGGATTATGGTAACATGGTTCTGAATAAACGGGTATGATTATCAGATTGCAAAATAAATACCATATAAATGGTGCCCTAGTATGATGGAGTGGAATATTAGTGTGGATGTCACTTGAGTATCATGGATTAGATAGAGGGAGTTAGGCCACCTGTAGCGTAGCACCATGCCCCGCACCATCAAAAGGATATACCCCAGAGGGGTAGGGCTTTTGCACTGACGGTTGTGGAGACCGACGCTATGAGTGACGAGTTAGCATGTCTGTCCTTCTTTTCCATCTTGTTGTGTGATTCCATTAGTACCTGTCAGGATGTATTTTGCTATGATAGATAGTATAATGACCCTGTTTGAGACTATGAAATCATGACCAGTAGGACTATGATTGCATGTTATTTATTGACCTTGTTTGATTGGGGGTTTAACCTAGGAGGAGTACGATCATCTTAATTTCGAAGACGAAATTCTTCTAAGGAGGGTGGACTTGTAGCACCCACTTTTCAGAAATAAGGGTAATTTTAAACTTTTGTAATTATAATCATTTAATAATGATGTTTAAATCATATTGTGATTTTTGGTAATTTTTAATCAATTTAAACTATTTAAAATATTGAATTACAATTTTGATGGTTAACTAGTGTAACCCTAGAATTGCTAAGCCCGAAGACTAACTATGACCATGGGAGCCTAGTCACATGATTAGAATTTTAAATTACCAATTTTTAGTCTAGAGATATTTTGGTCATTTTGACAATTTTGTGAAATTGTAATTTTGATTAATTAAATATTGTGCTAATCCTTTAGTTAAGCCTTAACCTAGGAGTTTAACCTGACCTAGATTAGTCTTGAGATTAGAATCATGGTTAGAACATTCCTACAAAGTGCCAAGGTTAGTAATATCTAGATATTATTATGGTAGGATATTTTTCTTAGGATATTTGTGAAAAAGAAAGCCTTGAACCAAAAGGAAGGCTTAGAATTGGGTGGAATGATCCTAGCCACTCATCTATACCTAAACAAACCCTAATTCTCTTAGATGACCAGCCATACAAGCCCCCCCTTCCTATAAGTGTCACACTTAGAAGCCTTTCCCTCATTTTAAAAACCTAGAAGAACCCTAATTTGTTCTTCCCTAAACTTCTTCCAATTAATCCAAATTGAGCCCAATTTGAGTCAAATCAATTGCATCATCATCCCCAACATTAGAGGAGACTTGTGGGTGCTTGCTAGCGAGGTGGGAGGATGTTTAAACCGTAGCAAATCAAGGAAGACGTCGAGTCGAGGATCTTTACAATGAGTTTGAACACTCAATAGGTAAAACCCTATAAACCCTAATAAATTCCTGATTTCTTCCCATAGATGCATTCATTTAGGGTTCCCCTAGGTGTAGCCCAAGTTTGACAGGAAATCCTGTCCATTTCGTTTCCGTATCGGACACGTATCGGTGTATTTAATTGGGTGTTCGATTTAATGCCACATAGAAATAGATTTTAGTATTTTGCAAAACAAATTACATGGTTGTGTAGCCCTACATATGGGAATTTTAAAACTATAACTCTGAGCATGATTGGACACGTGTCCGTATCCAAAATTGGATACGAACCTCACCACGATGCCCCGTACCCATGCCCTGCTACCACCCACTGTTTTTTTTACTACACACACACACCACTTGGACACGTGCAAACTGGCACGAAGGTGGGGGTAGACACTGTCAGGACCCTCCTAAAGTTTTACAACATTTTGAGTCGTGTCGGACACGAAACACGAGCTGCACAGGTTTAACACTGCACATTGTACTATTTTTTTGACTCTCTGACACGGCTTTAAAACTTGGACACGACACGTCTTGGACTTCGTGCAAGTGCCTATAATCCTAGCCTTAGTCCCCTTCTGTCATCCATAGTTTTCATGAACAGGATTATTTTGGTAATTTTCCACTTTAAAATTATTTTGGTATTATTTATGTATTTATTGTATTATTTTGGGGTTGTTTGAGTCGGGTTCGAATTTTAACTCATTTCGACTTGTATCGGGGACCCGGGGTAGTTTTGACCTTAGCGGGCCCATACACTAGTTAGCCATGGCCCACATGTTAGTTATTTTAGTTAGTGACTAGACTAATTATTTTGGTTAGTATTAATTGAGATTAGTGATTTAGGATTGACCAAACTACCCCCGACTAAACCCCTTACCAATGTATTAACCAATAGATTAGTGTAGGTTGGTTTTGGACTTTTCCTTAATAGGACAAAAGCCACTTTATGGCCGGCCACCATGTAGGGATAGGCTCTAGCCACTTATCAATATCTCTTCTTTTATTTCTCTCTCTTGTTCTTCCCCAATTTTTTTAGAGAGCAATCCCTAATCAAACCATCACCAAATCCTTCCATTTCTCCTCTAAATCTTCTTCCTTCCTTCTCCATTCAATCCAAGGAGGGAGCTACTCAAGTTTGAGAGGATTCAGAGCTTGTTCGTGTCCGTTTGGGATTCCTACGTGTCGGTTGTATTTCGGGATCGATTCGAGTCACCGGGAGGTATAAATCCTTTCCCTCTCTCATTTCTCTCATGCATTAGATTCATTTTGACCTAGAGGAATGACCCCCATGGTTTGGTGCCCATTGGTATCCATTTCGTGTCCATTTGGACATTTGTAGAGGTGTCCTAGGAGTAGGATCGTGTCCTAATGGAGAAAATTCTATTCGGACACTTGTAGAATTATTTGTGTATTGTTTTGATGTTGTTCTAATATTAATTCCAGATTTTTCATGTGTTTAGATTTGTGGTTTCCATAGTATCATAATGTATCATATTATCTAGATCTATATATATGTATATATATGGTTATATATATATATATATATGGTTATATATATATATATATATATATATATATATATATTTTTTTTTATATGGTTATATATATATATGGTTATATATATATATATATATATATATATATATATATATATATATATATATATATATATATATGGTGGATTATATATGTGGATATATTTAATGGTGGGAATGTGGTGTGTATATTGGTGTTTGAATGGGGGCAAGAGGGTCGGCCAAGTGATGGAGTGGGAGAGTTAGTGTATGTGTAGTTTAGAGAGGAATTGGTGTGGAGGGTGTTTGATTATTTGAGTGTGAGAGTGTTGAGTATATAGAGAGGGGGGATAAGGGGGAGTCCTGCTGCTAACAGCAGCAGGACAGTGCCTAATTGGTTGTCCAAAACAAGACCTTAACCTGCCCCCTTTAACGCTATAGTGGCTGTTCCAACTTGTCCTAAAGCCAGTCCTATTTAACCACAGAACAGTCCATTAGCCTCCATCTTTTGGCTGTCAATACTCCCAAATTTCTGTCCCCTTTTGCATCTTTGAAAACCCTTTGTTAACCCCTACTAGTGGCCGACCTTACACTGTCAACCAACCCAAACTCCTGTCAAGACAGTCCCCAAAAGAACCCTTTACTTGCTGTCCAAATGACAGCCCTAACATCCCTTTGGCTGTCCCCTAAACCCTCACACATCTGTCCAGATTTTCCACTTGTGGCTGTCCCTAGATACCCCACATTACAGTCCTAACATAGCCTCAAATTAGTCCAAATTTTCCCTTTACATGGCTGTCCCTTTGGACACATTTCAACCCATAGATGAGTCCCTTACACCACCACCAAAAAATCACTTCAAATCAGCCATGTTACTGCCCCATATGCAAGCCCAAATACCTGTCCCATTGACCACATTACAGTCCCTATATCCCCACAAAACCTGTCATTATTCAGTCCACAAATGAGCCTTGTGTGTGTGTGTATTGTGAGTTTGTGTGTGGGTGTGTGAGAGCCTAGAGTGCAGAGCTAGTGGCCTATAGGTTAGCCTATATGTAAACTAATAGGACACCTATAGGAAAGGCCTATATGAGTGTATTATGTGAGAGTGAGTGGTGTGGATGAGTGTGAGAGTGTTGTGAGGGAAATTCATGATATGGGTTAGGTAATAGGGTAAACCAATACCCATGTATCCCGACATAGCCTAGATACCTAGGATACCTATTTTCCTTGGTAGGTAAACCTTAGATAGATTGGTATCTAGCTACCCTAAGGAGCCTAGGCTAGTATCTTGGGTATTAGCGGGGTTTCCTTGGTGTGGGGCAAGGTATCAGGATTTACCTTGGTAAGGTAATGCTAGTTTTGCCTAGGAATAGGGTATTAGTGTTTGGAGTCTAAGATAGAGTTAGAACTTGATTTCTTTGGTTGGTAATAATCAAATATGGTACTCATAGACTAGTTTTGACGTCGGTTGACCTTTTTGACCAAAAGTCAACAAAAGTCAACCGAGAGTCAAACTTAGCCTTTAAGCGACCAGATTTGACCGAAACCAAACCAGAGTTGACCAGTTGACTGAAAGTCAACAGTTGGTCAATATTAGACTAGTTTGACCTAGGGTTGACCTAGAGTTGACCAGAGTTGACTTTTTGACCAAAAGTCAACTGTAAGTCAACCTTTGACCCCGTTTGACCTAGTTTGACTTGGATTGACTCCCAGTGACCTAGTATGACCTACTATAAGCCAGTATAACCTAGTATGACTCAGTTTGACCTAGATTGACCTAGTTTTGACTTAGACTTGCATTTATGACTTATATTAGTTTCCTTTTCAGTATAAAATCCTGTTTAACTCATAGTATCTTATTTTAGGTCTGTGATCACTCTGAGCGTCTGTTCACCTTATCAGCGCAGGACCACAGGCGAGTACATTCACTGATAGTTTTTATTGTCTTGATATCTACTATATCCGATTCAGTTGTAGTATTTTACATGATTTCCGATACGACGGTTCACGGACTAGTATACGTCGGATCCTGTCATGAGATGTTATTCCTAGACTCCCTTGGTATATGAGTATGTGATATTTCTGTGTTCCTGTACTTATATAGACACTGATTTAGGAATAGACTGGCCTCCTGCTCTCGAATCCCGTGTCATGATGTGCCATGTCCGGATCCGTGATACCATTCAGGGATGGAGGAATTATTAGGGGTTTTGTGATCAAAGCCTCCCTGTAACTATATTTTGCTTACGCCACCCTCACCTCACGTAGGGTGTAATAGACACCCCATTACCAGTTATCTAGGTTGGACGGCATGACTCTCCGTTGAGGACACCTCGGATTGCCGGGCCAAGTGGATAACCATCTCTTGCTTCCCTAGCCGATCACATATCGCTCTAATAGTTCAAATCACCTTTTATATTTATTAGCGTATCTTATATTTCCAGTTCACCTTTACTTTTTGTACTTCTCACCATGCTATGATTTTTATTTCTCACATGCTCTATCTGTCTTTATACTGTGCCATAATTGAGACTAAGTTCTGTTTGAAAGAAGGGTTACAACTCTGGTCCTTGTTTGGTTCAGGGGTTGTAACTCGACTTTCAAATGGTTCCCAAGTCGCCTATATCTTTGTCTTGTATTTCATTATTGCTGTCTCTTATAGTATTTCTCAATTCATATGGAACTGCTGTTGGTGTTTTGTACTTGCTCATTTTTCTGACAGGCTACCGTTGACAAATTTTACAGATGACTCTGAGACTGATTGCCCGACCTACTATGGGGTTGAGTCTGACGGAGTAGACTTAGACCGTGGCTTATTGGTAGAGCCACTGGACTTTGCTCACCCTGAGTAGCATAGTTTAGTTAGGTTTGCCTGGCCTGCGAGCCAGCTAGTACATTTCAGTTTGTAGTATTATATATACTATCTGAGACTTGGATGTTTGTGTTTAGCTCTGACTTGTGGATTTTGGACTCGTTTTCTGTTTATCTATCATATCTCTTTTCCATGCTATCTACCTTAGTTTGATATATGTGATTGAGACTGTATTGCTGTCACCTCCATTCGGAGTGTATATACTGTACAGGTATATTTATCTGTTTTAGTCGTAGTATTTACAAACCCTATATACAGCATTCTACCGCCGATTTTGCGACGTAGGCTGGACGTAACCACGTGCTCGTGCCCCTCTTCAGGGTGTGGGTCGTGACACCCTCTACCCCTTGTTTGCCATTAAAATCTTTTGATGTAATTTCAATACAAACAGAACAGTGTTACAATGTAGGACTTAGACGTAGTCCTAGGAGTACACTTTTGTTTATCAGGGTCCTTTTTGCCGATGGAGCGAGTGGTAATATATTGACTCCATTGACGATCTGACAACGGTTATCGGTTCTCTGAAGGTCTGAGTTGCTCTGGGTGCTGGAGCTTGCAAAGAGGAAGAGTGTCTGTATCTGCCTCGGTGGTTGTGCGATGTCTCTGTCTGTCTATGTATGTTCGTGTGTGGAAGAAGGAAATAATCCCTCTATTTATAATCTGCAGGCTGGCTGCTCATGTGCGCATATGTAAGATGCATCTTTTTGTGGAGAGGCTATGTGGGGATTACTGATGGAGATGCATGGACGATGCGCTTTGATTGAGGAGTTGAACTCTTCGTGTAGCATTTGTGGGCTGCGGCAGAGCTGACACGTAGCAACAGAGAAGATCTTTCAGTTGCTGAGATCTTGGATGATTAGCACCCCTTTATAGGCTGAATCAAGTTAAAGGACGCATTTCGTAGGTCCATGGCTCAAAGATCTCAAATTTGGTGGGGAGTGATCTGATAGGATGCGCCTGGGATTGGGTGCATGAGGAGGCTTTAGCTCGTAACCTTTAGGAGTCACAAACCATTCGGGGCGCATGGATTTTGAGGCGCATGCGAGACTTCAGTAGTGACTTTACTTCTGTCTTTAGGGATCAGAGAAAAGTCTGAGGCGCACGGCTTTTGAGGCGCATGCAGAGATTTAGGCGCATGGCTACGGAGGCACATGCGAGGTGGTTGGACGGCCACGTGGCTTGTAACCGGCGGAGGGGAGTAATGATGATGCTGACGTTGGCGACACTTCGTCTTTCTGAAAAAGTTGTCAAGTTCAGTCCTCGGAGGACGTGCTGCCAACTCTGTCAGACTTCAGCATTTAATATTCTTTGACGGGTGATGGGCTGTTGAGTGGGCACATCGATCGACGTTCCAATGGACGTATGGGTATGCATGTGGACACACCCTTATGAGACGCTTGGAGCTGATGGGCGTGTCTGTATGATGCGCGGTCTGACCGGCGCATCTGCTTTACGTGATGCATCTTTATTGGTCCGACTGTTGCGTTCCTTGAGTGCTTTAAATAGCCGACTTGGCTGAATTCGAGGCGTCAGGTTCATCACCATTTACGACAAATTCATTGTACGAGATTCGGAGAGCCCACCACTTGGCGCATGGGTTTGATTTGCCCGACCTATAAATAGTGGCATGGAGAGAGTTTGCTTCTCATTCTCTTACGTCTTCCCGGAATGAATTTGTTTGCTCGAGCATATTCTGTTGATGAGATGCTCCCGAGGGTGAAGATGCGACGCACTGTCTTCATTGATGCACTTGAAGGTGACTGTTACATCCAAAAGTCGGAGTCGAGGGCTTCTGAGGCAGACGAAAGATGCCTGTTGCATCCAAAGGTTGGGATGCTCGAGCCTCGTCTCTGTTATGCTGGAAGAACCACAGATCGGAATTACGGTGCTGCGATCATCTTCCCTGGGGTTTGGGAGAGCTCCTCCTCCCGCTAGAGTGGGTGTTGCCCATTCTGGTTGGGTTGAAAGCTACTCCTTTAGACGCAGGTTGATTTACGGTGCTCTTCTCTTCCTTGGTTTGAAGAGCTCTTCCTCCAGCTAGAGGGTTGATTTCCACCCTTGTTCTGCTCAATAAATGCTTCATTAGTCGAAACATTTGATGGCGCATATGCTGACACTTCATGATGCGCCTGACTGGGACGCTGAAGGGCGGCACATAACTAAGCTGCTGAAGGGATGCACATAACTGAGCTGCTGAAGGGATGCACATAACTGAGCTGCTGAAGGGATGCGCCTATTTGAGAGTGCATGGCGGGATGCGCCTGTTTGAGAGCGCATGGAGAGATACGCCTGTTTGAGAGCGCATGATGGTTGCTGCGCCTAGCTGTAGACTTAGGATCTTTTTTCTGTAGAAATTCTCCTTTGTAAAGACATGTAATATACTTTTATATGAAATAAAAATCCTCTTTTAATATCTATTCTCTTGCTGTGCCAAGTACTTCATCTGAGCTTCCTGACGCATGTGATGTTAGGCGCATAGGATTCATGGTCCTGAAATTCCATGCTTCTAGAAGACCCCCCTTCAATGTTTTCAAAACTTTTTGTCAAGTTTTGGAATACTTTGAATAAGAAGCATGGTGGCGTCTTCTACGGGGAGCATGACTGTTCGGGCGCATGATCACTCCTCGAATCAGAGATGGGACGCATGCTCCTCTCAGTTAATGCAAATGATAACGCTTCGATAACTAAGAAGATTAATGATTATCTTTTTAGATTTATTTGCAATTATCTTTTCACAGAACCCGAGGCGGCGGTTGAGGTCACACTTCATCGGTTCACGAGTGCGACCGAGCCTATAAATAGGCGTGAGATGGAGCGAGAGAGAGATTTCTTCCTCTCTTTGCTCTCTCTTTTTAGAGTTCTTCTTTTTGAAAAACCCTAACTTTTTTCTTTCAAGAAATGGCTTCCAAGACTCCTCGCGGTGGTGCTGGCAAGGGACGAGGCAAAGAAAAAGAGCCTGTAGAGGCTGCCGCGGGTGACGTCCCCCGTCCGCCTGTTGATGTTCGATCGGCGATGGTTGGTGAGTTTTATTATCCTTTACCATACGCCAACGCACATGGACCTTGTGTCGTGATGATTTGCTGAGGTTTTTCCGCCGACGCGCATGGGTTTAAACCCTGATGATGCGTCGAGGCTCCACTGCTAACGTGCATGGGTTTAGACCCTGATAATGTGCCGAAGCTCCACTGCTGACGCGCATGGGTTTAGACCCTGATGATGCGCCGAAGCTTCTTTTTCGGATGCGCCTGAGCCTTATGCGCTTTTGATGAGAACGTGGCTCAGATTCTTCTGTTGTTTCTAACATCTCTGAATCTTTGCCCTCTTTTATTGACCACCAGGGCCGATGACTGTCCCGCTCTTGAATGAAGTGCTTCTGGACGCTGTCCTCTGTCAGATGGTGGTGGATTATAATGAGGAGGTGATAAACCCTGCCTAAGTCGCCATTATGTTGGATCAGCATCCCGCAAGAATGACTCAAATCCGGGAACAACCGCATGGGTTCCTTAAACGGATGATGAAGCGTGGCATTTTAAAATCTGCCACTTCTGATAATGTGACTTTCTTGAAGCCTGTGTTCCTATTTGGGGACCGTCTTACTTCTATTGAAGCAGAGGTGTTGAAGGTCAGGGAAGATTGGTTCTTTACAGCAAGGGGGTGCATATGACTGTTAAGCAACTTGAGAGTCAATGGCCTTTGACGGCTTTCTGTCGTCTTGCTTCCAAGAGGAGGATGTCTTGGGAGCTAACCCTATCTCAGGGGGGAGTGGTGGCATGCATCATCAAGATCGACTCTACCTCCGATCAGAGGGATACTTTGACCGCCGTACGGGCTGGGCCTTCTTTCACCTGGCGGACTCTACGTCCTGGAAGCATTTACAGTGACGTTTCCATCAGTACATTTGCTTTTGGTGCTTCGATTTTTGCAAATCGCATGCTGTTGTTGGAGCAATCGTACCCGAAAGATGAATTTCGGGTAGAGGGTTGGTGTTATTATGTTTCCAAATGAGACAAACTGACACTCTGGATTCTATCGCAGTTTCAAATCGAACTCCGAGAGATTGGGCTGACTGCCGCAATCCGTGCTACTCAAGCAGGTGTCAAAATTAACATGCATATGTTCCTCGTGCTTCTAGAGATGTTTAACACCCAGACCGGGACTTTCTTCACTCCGGTGGGGGAGTTGGGACTCGCACTTCATGAAATGTACGAGGTGTCAAAGCTCCCTTGGGGATCAGAACCTTATGAGGAATACTTCCCGACCAACGAGGAGTTCCAAGTCCTGGGGGACAAAGCCGAGGAGATGATAGCTGTCTTCAAGAAAGTGGTGAGTCATGATTATTATATGCAGAAGAGGGATAAGGGCGGGTCACAACCTCATGTGACCGCCTGGAGAGATTACGTCTTTAAGCAAGACAAGGAGGATCCCTCTCAGTTTACCACTCCGTCAGCGCTTTTCCGTAGCGAGGTGCTCTCCGAAATGAGCAGCTTAGGTGAGAAGAATCTCCGACAAAATGAGGACCGGCAATCGGATGAGCGCACCTATAGCTGTTTCTGGCACCTTACTCATCGGATGCCGTCAAAAGCAGTATTAGCTGCGTATCTGATGATTTGGCTTCGGGATTATGTCTTCTCGGGCGGGTCAGGCTCTGTGGAGAGGGTGACCCAAAATCTAATCCTGCCAGCTGTGAAGTTGGTTTTTGGCCGGCGCCTGGCTCTACTCCCTGCAATGGTATGTAACCTGCTGTGAGGTTTACGAGAATTTACAGGAAATGTGGTTCACGAACGAGGCAGGAATGACAATTTCCCCCGTGCCGAACTGCCATTTCATTATTTGATGGGGTGGTTAATTTTACACCATCCCAATGTGATGAGTCCGGGCTCGGAAGAAGACCACAGGCTGGAGATGCATTTCTCTGCCGTTTCTACCAGAGGAGCTGGTTGCATGCTGGTGTTCCTGTTTGCAGGAAAGTTTTATCCCACATTCAGGGGTAGGAGATCACTAAAGTTGGTCCTGTCTTTTCGGGTTTTGAGGCCAACGAAGACTTAATGGATTCGGGTGAAGATGCCACCACTCTGCCAAAATGGGGATTCCGCTGGTTGCAAAGTATCCGGACGTCCCATCTGGTGTACTGGAATAGGAACCAGTGTTACCTGGAACCGTATTTGCCGAGCTATTTTGCACGATAATTCGGCTCTGCTCAGTCGATGTTGGATAATCCTAATATTAACCTGGAGTATATTGGAAGTTTGCTCGATGGTGCCCGAGCTTGGCACTACTACAATGCGGGATGTACCGGAGCTCGCTTCACGCTGTCCGTCCAGAATCCGCGGCCGCCTATTCTTTTCTCGCCGCCAAATTTTACTGTGTTATGAATGCCGTGCCTCCCGGATATGATAGGGAGACCAGTCTCATTGCCGACACCCAGTTAGCGATGATCGAGAGTATATTGGCGAAGGCTCGATCGTACCATCCGCCAGCGGTGGGTTATCAAGGTACCCCTGCCGTGTCCACAGGGGGTCAGGCAGAGCCCTCGGTCGATCAACCGAAAAGACGTACGGATATAGAGGCTGGCTCTTTTGCGCCAAAGAGGCAGAAGAAGGTGTTGTCACCGACAGTGTTATCAGACTCAGCACCTGCGGAGGTAAGGTTGTCCCATATAGTCTGGTTAGGTTCAATATTTCTTGTGACCTATGCTTCCTTTTTGTAGGAGCCGCTAAAAAGGAGATCCCGTACTCCAAAATCTGGTAGCAGCAGACCAAAGGAGGTGGCGGGCTCATCTGAAGAGCGTATTCCGCCGATCGTGATGTCTCCTGTGGAGGAGAACCAAGACGATGTCGTTGTTGTGGAGATTCCAGTATCTCCAGATTGTGTTGAAAGGGAAGCTGAGGTTGAAGTAGTTCCCGGGATGGTGTCAGCCGCCGTGGGGGCCTTGGACGTTGAGGGTCCAGCAGACACGGGGCCTCCTGATGAATTAGTGGAGTGGAGTTCATCGTCTTCAGATGACTTTGCTCCAGAGTTGCGTGAGCCTGTTGCGGGGGCAACAGACATGATTGGAACAGAGGAGAGGGTTGATTCCCCACCTTGTTATGATGAGGGGAGGCCGGCTGTAGCATTGCCGAGCCCTACTCCAGACTCAGCAGCGGAGGCTTAGTAGCTGCCGACCGGGAGGTAGCGACAGATTCTATCCCTGTGGAGGGATACGATGATGAAAATGAGACCCGTCCGCCAATCCTGACTCCGAGGGAGTCGAGTCAAGAGACAAGTGCTGATTTCACTGCTCTGCCAGAGGGGGAATGTCCCGTACGGCCTGCTGATAGTGTGTTAGGGACAGATGAGGTAACCCCTGACGTCGATGGTTCCTCCGAGGTTGAGAAGGGTAAGGGTTTGCTGGAACCCTCTGTTGCTACTTCTACTTGGGGTACGATATCGACGCCTCTCTCGGCCCCTTCTGTTCTTTTGGCTCCTCGGGCTAGTAGTCAAGCCCCTTTTGAGGAAGTGTCTGTTGATGCCGAGGTCCCAGCCTCGCAGGTTGAAGCCGGCAGTCCCTCTTCCGGTCTGCTGTCTAGAGCAGCTCCTCCAACTCCTTCTATGACGTCGCAGGTGCTGGCGGATGCAGATGAGTATGTGAAGTTTATTGTTGAGGCGGTGTATAAGATGCTGCAGAGAGGCGTATCGACAGTGATGGATGCTAATGGGTGCTTTGCGACGACAAAAACCCTGGCACTCTCTCACATCAATCTGATACGTTCCCACCAGGGCCATGATCATATGGCCGAGATTCTGGAGGCCTCGATGGCCGAGCTGGACCAGCTGCTTTGCGAGTTTCAGTGCATCCAGCGGAATGATCTCTCCGCCCTGGTAGACGCAGAAAAGGAGAAGTTGATTGCTGAGACTGAGTCTTCTTATCAGGCCACCGTGGGTGTCTGAGAACGCGAGGTTGCTGAAATTGAAGCTACGGTGGAGAGGTTGTCTCAGTCTACGCAGGAGAAGGTGGAGTTATGAGTTACGTTGGACGCTAGTATAGCGGAGGTTGATGCTAAGATTCGCCGCCTTGAAGACCAGTGGGCCCAACTCTTATTAGATGTTGAGCGTGTCCAGGCTGAATATGTAGCATTTATGAAGGAGGAAACAGCTTTCACCCACCGGGCTCTTACCTTGGCTCAGCAGCGACAACAGTTGGACGAGAAGCATGAGGATGACACTTCTCCTGAGGCCATAGAAACAATGCGTCAAGAAGACGAACGCCGGGTCCTGGCGACCATAGAGACTCGGGCGACAGACTTGAGACGTCGGATTGCAGAGCTTTCGGCCAACCCCGGGGAGGTTTAGGGATTGTAGTCTCTTCTTTTTGTGTAATCTGTAACTCTTGCTGGGGGTGTAATCCTTTATTTTTTTGAAAATAAAGAATACAGAGTTTTTTATGGTGTGTTCATTTTTGCTGTCATGAACTTGATGATTTGTGTGGACCTATTATCTTTTATGCACCTTGGTTTTTAGGTACAGATAATAAGTTCGAGAGAACCGACATGTTTGCTCAGAGGTAATATGGACGTGGCAAATATGGGATTCAAATGATGGAATCTTCCTACTCAGAGGTGTTATGGACGTGGTAGGAATGACTCTGGGGGATACGCGGAACTACTCAGAGGTAATGTGGACGTGAAAGTTCTGCGATCGATGTACGACAATACAGGTGTTGTTTGTACGGGATGTTTACTCAGAGGTAATGTGGACGTGGTAAACATCGTGGGGTAGCGTAGTCTTACGGAGTGTAAGATACCGCTTTATAGGGTATAGGGGAACAACTCAGAGGTAATGTGGACGTGGTTGTCCTTCTACTGGAGGATAGAATGCCACGGAACAGCTGGGTTTTGGAAGCGTAAGATTTTATGGAAGGGAATTATACGTGAGCCCCGATGATTGGGTCCACAGACTCCCTTGTTGGGTGGAGATAGAAGTACGTGTCTGAAGGATGTCAAGAGTAGTACTTTTTTTAGGAACTTGCCGTTGATGGGCATCATGAACAAGTCCCCATTGGGTTTGGCGAGGCGGTAAGCACCGTTTGAGTATACCGTCTCTATGATGAAAGGTCCCTCCCACTTGGGCTCGAACTTTCCAGGTGTCTTGTGAGTCAACACCATCGGCCTCCTGACTGCCAGAACCAGGTCGCCTACTTGGAAAGTCCTCTGCTTGACCTTTTTGTTGAAAGCCTATGATATACGGGCTTGATAGAGTTCGATGCATTGTTAAGCTAGAAGACGTTTTTTGTCAAGTGCCTCCAATTCTCGCAAACGACGACATTGATTGTCTTCTTCTGCGAGTTAATTTGTGATCGCTACACGGAGTGAGGGTATCTGGATCTCGAGAGACAGTACCGCTTCACTTTCGTAGACCAGGGAGAATGGTGTGTTGCCCGTCGGGGTCCGTGCCGTTGTGCGGTAGGCCCAAAGGCATTCGCTGAGCTTTTCGTTCCAGTCGCGTTTGTTGGATGACACGACCTTTTTGAGTAGCTTGACGATAGTTTTGTTGAATGCCTCGGCCAATCCGTTTGCTGCCAGATTGTAGGCGGTTAATGCCAGGTTTTGAATGAAATTCTTGTCACAGAATCTGCTAAAAACATGGCTGATGAACTGAGGACCGTTATCGTGGATAATCCTTTGAGGTACCCCGAAACGGTAAATGACATGGTGCTTGATGAAGCTAATCACCCTAGAGCTCTTGAATTCCGCCAGTGGAACTGCTTCTGCCCATTTGGAGAAGTAATCGGTGATGGCTAGGATGAAGCGGTGTCCCCTTGATGAAGGAGGGGTGATCGGTCCTACAATGTCCATGCCCCAAGCTTCGAAGGACCAAGAGGCGACCGTAGGATGTAGTGGTTCTGACGGTGTATGGATGAAGTCGGCATGGAGCTGGCACGCATGACACTTTTTAGCATAGTCGACAGCGTCGGCTGTCATGGTTGGCCAATAGTGGCCCACACGTCGCAGTCGATCCTGCAGCTTAGGGCCAGGTTGATGGGTCCTGCAGGTTCTGTCATGAGCTTCTCGAAGGGCTTCGGCTGCTTCTTCGTTGGACAGGCATCGAAGGAGAAGTCCATCGTAGGAGCGTCGGTATAGCTTTTTAGTGGCTGTATCATAATAGAACCGAAGGGAACGCCTCCTGACTGAGACGGCTTCTTTCGGGTCCTCTGGGAGGATTCCGTAGATAGCAAAGTCGATGAACGGGAACCTCCAGTCTCGGACATTAACCCCAGTACTTGTTGACATGGCATGGGCCACTTGTGAGCACAGGTTGTTTTTAGGATAGACCAACTCTCGACCAATAACCGTGATGTAGTGTTGAGTCCCGAGAGGTGCTGCCAATGAGGCTGCGAGGTCGGCTAGAGCGTCAGCCTCCAAATTTTGTAAATGAGGTACATGTTCGATGAAGAACTTGGTGAATGTTGAAATGATGTTCAACGCAACTTCATGGTAAGAAATCAGATCTTCATGGCAAATTTTGTATTGCCCTCTGATCTGGTTAACGACGAGTTTTGAGTCGCCGTAGGCTTCCAGATGATTTTCCCCCAGATGTTGCGCCAGCTGGAGCCCCATGATAAGCATATTGTACTCGGTAATATTGTTGGAGCACGGCTTCGAAAGGGAGTAGGCACGCTGGATGACCAGCTAATCAGGGGAGACTAAGACTACCCCCACTCCTGCGATGATTTGGCCTTTGGGGCCTGTTCTTGAAGCGCCATCGAAAAACATCAGCCAGATGGAGCTTTCTTCGGTGACGTTTGATTCTTGGACCTCATCCGGGATGTCTTCGTAGAGTCTTGAGGACTCTGGAATAGGGTGTGCAGCTAAAAAATCGGCCAGAGCCTGACCCTTGACGGCTTTTTATGGCACGAACACCATGTTGTATGGCGTTAGCAGGATCACCCATGTAGCTAGCCGGGAGTTTAATGACCCTGGCTTCGTCATGAGAACTATGAGTGGATTGACTCGGGAGATGACATGAATTGTCTGGCCCGAGACATAACGGCGAGTCTTCTGGATGGCAAATACCAAAGCTAAACACTCTTTTTCAACGGAGTTGTATCGGTGTTCGGCCCCGATCAGTGTCCTACTGAGGTAGTAGATAGCTTGCTCATAGCCCGCATCGCTGTTCTGGGACAACAGAGCACCGAGGGAATAATCCATGGCACGAACGTAGAGGAGAAATGGTTTGCCGGTGACGGGTGCCACCAGGACTGGCGGGCTCGTCAAGTAAGCCTTGATATCATCTAAAGCTTTTTGGCATTCCTCTGTCCAGACGTAAGAGACCCCCTTCTTCATAAGCGGGGTGAAGGTTGGCATTTTTCGGAAAGGTTTGCTATAAACCTTCAGATGTATGCAAGACGCCCCTGCTGGCCTCGAAGTTCTCGGAGGTTCTTCGTAGGGTCCATGTCAAGGATGGCCTTGGTCTTCTCGGGATCGACATGAATGCCTTTCGCCGTGATAATAAAACCTAAAAACTTTCCGCTAGAAACCCCAAGGAAGGATTTAGCGGAGTTCATCTTGAGTTGATGCGCTCGCATGAGATCGTATACTATCTTTAGGTCCTGTAGGTGATCACCCTTGAGACGACTCTTAACAGTGATATCATCAACGTAGCATTCGACTGTTTTACGAATATGCTGACGGAAGATGGTGCTCATAGCTCGTTGGTATGTAGCACCAGCGTTCTTCAAGCCGAAGGGCATCACTGTGTAGCAGAAAATCCCCTTCGGAGTCCTGAATGATGTGTGTTTTGCGTCATCGGAGAACATCTTGATCTCGTTGTAGCCCGAATACCCGTCCATGAAAGACATGCGTTCGAAGCCACATGTGTTGTCGATCATCACGTCGGTGATTGGAAGCGGAAACTCATCCTTCGGGCAAGCGGTGTTGAGATCCCTGAAGTCGATACAGACTCGTATCTTTCCATTCTTCTTGGTGACAGGGACAACATTGGCCACCCAATTCGGGTGTTGTTCTTCACGAATAAATTCGCTGGTCAGGAGTTTGTCTACTTCCTGATCGATAGCGTTCATGATGTCAGGACAAAAAATTTGCTATTGTTGCTTTATAGGCTTGGCATCAAGTAAGATGTTAAGCCTATCCATGGCGATATGGGGATCAAGTCCCAACATATCCTCGTAGCTCCAGGCGAAGACATTGATATATTCTTTAGCCAGTTGGATTAAAGATTCTCGCTCTTCTTCTTTTAGGCTTTTGCTGATGAAGATGAGTTTGGAAGAAGATCCCTCCCCAAGGTCGATCTGCTCGACTTCGTCTTCGGTAGGGGTTCGCGTAATTCAAAACGAGATTCCTACCGTTCTCCTAGGCGTTGAGCCCAGGGTTCTTCTTCGAAGAATTCTGGCGTTTGGTCTTCGCCTTCATCTTCTTGAGATTATGCAGTTGTCATGTTGGCTGATAGCACTCTCTTGAAGACTGAACCGATACTGGTATCGAAATCCCAAGTTGATGCTTCGGACGAGTGAGAATATTCTACTTCTTCTGCCTCCGAACTCTCTGGAGTTAACGGCAGCTGCGGCTTTCCTTTAGGTGTTGGAAGCCGGAGAGGAAGACGTCGACCCTTACCGTAGTTCAGGTCTTTGTTGCTTTTTAGGTCATAACCCATCTTTTGGATGAGGTACTTTGCCTTGTCCGTGTACCGATAGACTTGTATTCTGCCGGTATCCGGTTCTTGCTCGAGTGGCGAGAGGTCTTGATGACGCTCGACTTTGTCGAAGATGATGGATTCTTCGTCTCAATTCTACGGTAGGACAACAAAACATACCCCTTGGGACGGGACTACTCGATTTACATGATGGACGATCGTTATTTGTATTTGCAACGACCGTAGAGCGTTATCTAATGTATACATGGCATTCTAATGTGGAAGACTAGAATAATTAAAAGACACTCTATTATTGATAAAACACGAGATTTTATCCCGCGGGATTACATTGTCCAGAGAGGGTGCATCTACTTCAGCAGAGATATATTCCTCTAGCTTTTTATCTGTGAGTACTGGGGTTGGATCGGGAGAGTCCACCACAGCTTTGATCTTGGGGTCCAAGACGGCTATGTGGGCCTTCTCCGGCAGCTTGGATGAGACAAATGATTGCGGCAGCTTTCCCTTAAGATGCACCTTCAGAGGTGCCTCAACTGCGCCTTCGGTAACTGGTGCCTTCCCCAGTAGTTTTGCCACAAGGGGAGCCGATATTGGAGGCGGTCTTCCCTTGAGCCGTATCTTCAAAGGAGCTTCCGTAGGTATTCTACCTGGAGCAGTCGTTGCTTTTCCAGGTAGCTTGATGTTCATGGGAGGCAACGTCTGAGACGGCTTTCCTTTGAGTCGGATTTTTAAAGGAGCGTCGGGAATCATCTCTGGTTCCATGTCGGGCTCTGCTGCCGTTTCTGTCAGCATCATTGGCTTCCTCCTCGTCAGGTGACTTGTACAAGGTAGAATTAGTGAAGTAGGCTTCAACCCCATTGAAATGGTCAATGTCCGCGAACTCCGTCCGGATGATGTCATTGGTGGACATGTATTTCATACATTGGTGGAGTATGGATGGACACTATATACTCGTGCAGCCATGGACGACCCAGTAGGAGATTGTAGTTGACGTCGGCGTCCACGACGTAGCAAGTCACCTCGGTTCTGAGGTTACCGATATGGCACTTTAGCCGTATTTTGCCCAGCGGCTCGCTTTTGCTGGTATTGAAGCCACTGATTATTGTGTTGGAAGGCGCCAGTCGGTACATTGGGATCCCCAGTGTTGTGAGCAGCGTCTTCGGAATGATGCTGAGGGAAGACCCCGGATCGATCTGAATCCGCTTCACCTTGACGGAACCGACATACCCTGTATAATACAGTGGCCTATTGTGTCGGTTGTGTTTGAGCAACATGTCTTGTTGGGTGAAGGTTATGTTGGGGATAACTTCATCCGTACAATGACAGTGCGCACATGTAGTCGGAGTATCCTCAGGCTGCTTGACCTGACTGATGAAGGACTCAACATCCTTCAGGGCTTCACAGAAAGCTTCACGAGTGTCCTTGGAAAGACGAATGAGCTCAAACAGAGATAAGTGGGCAGGAGTACTGGCCAGTTGTGCCAGTATGTCGAAGTTGTAGGGCTTGGCTAGCACCGAAGTATTCTCCTTTCGTAGAGGCCTATCGAAGCGGGCCTCTACATGCTTCTGCTTATTGGCTACTGGGGGCTTAGATGGGCCTTCTTCCTGGACAGCAGGGACGGTGCAAGGAGGCACCACCTCGACGGCAGCTTCGTCAGGTTGGGCGTTCTGATGTGAACGTGTCTGTACAGGAAGTGCCTCTTCCGTAGAGGAAGAGACCATGCGGCAAGACTTGATCTTCCTGTCTTTAGTTTTGGAGGCAGAGCGTACCTCCGGTTGAGTAACCTCGGAGATGAGATCAGGGTGAACCCACAAGACCTCTTCCTGAGATGTGGTGAGTGGGATGAGTCCACTCACGTTGTCACGAGTAGGTGGTAAGTTAACCACCTCCATTGTCGCCTTAGGGATGGGGACGATGCCATCTTGTGTTGTAGCTGGCGACAAGGTGCCAAATTGAAGTGACACCAGGTTGGCCGAAACTGTCTTCTCCTTGTAGTCGATGGCGATAACATCCGCATTGATCATACGCTGGATGTAGTTTTTAAGGACGTAGCAGTCCTTAGTTGGATGTCCTACAAACCGATGGTAGTGACAGTACCTCGGATTGTCCACTTTTCCAACTTCATTGGGACGCTTCGGGTCCCGTAATTTAATTTTGTCACCCTACTTCAGTATCTCAAAGAGTTGCAGGGTGTTTTCATCGTTGAAAGAATAAACCTCCTTTGGCCTTGGTGCAAGTGGAGGCTTCTGAGTAGGCACTGATGCACCTTTTGAGGCATTGACAGTCAATGCCTGTTTTCCCTTCGTCTCTCGTCCAAGGTTGTTGGCTGTAGACCGTTTCCCCTTGTCCTTAAAGACAGGGAAATTAACTCCCAGAAGGCGAGCATTGGACGCCTTCTTTTCTGCTGCTTCGGCTTCGATGATCAAGGAACTCCAATCGGGAGAAGGAGTAGAGTTGAGCCAGAGTTTGACTACAGATAGCATGTTCATGCTGTAGGAGGAGAGGAGTGCATGTTCTGGCATGCACGGGGGCAGTCTGAAGCAGGTCTGTCGGAAGCGTTCGATGAATACTCGAACTGTTTCCTTCTCCTTCTGGCATATCTCTATTAGGGAAGCCATTGTCATGTCCTTCCTGCCGTCGTAGAAACGGTCGAGGAAGAGACACGTCAAGTCATCGAAAGATGATATAGAGTTATCGGGGAGGCTGCAGTACCAGTCGTACACGACTCCTTTTAGTGCCCCGACAATATGATGGTGAGTAGTGCGTCCTCCTTCGGAAGATGTCCCGTTTGGGACTGGAAGTACGTCAGATAGCGACGCTGAGAGTCCTTCCTATCGTACGGCGTCAATGTTTGTGGTTTATACTTGGGAGGATAAACCACTTTGTTCCATTCGAGGGGATAAGGTTGGGGAATGCCCATCTTTTGGCGCTCCTCTTGTCTGTTCTTGGATTCAAAGTGCTCGTGCAAGTCCCTGATCATCTCGACCACGTCTTCCGTGGAGCTAGGAGTCGGAGAAGGTGGTACAGCCTGGAGTTGTGCATGTGATGGCTCCAACGTCCGAGGTGCTTCGCGACAATCCATATCCAAGGATACCCGTTGAAGGGGTACACTTGATTCTCCATTGGCCCTGGGTCAGGACCGGTAGAAGGTGCCCTGGCCAAAGCTGACCGTATCTCAAATACTGCTTGAGTCAGTGTTTGCATAGAGGCAGAGAGGGTTTTAAGTCCTCCGTCCAGGGTATCCATGCGCTGGACGAGGTCTGCTGGCGGCGCATCAGGCTCGATATCACCCACAGCCATGTATACTGTCATGACACGGCTGGAAGTGGATGGATCGGTTGAGGCTTCACTTTCGGCCTCACTCTCCTGTAGGGGAGAAACTTTCCCCCGAGCTTCGTCTTGGGTACGCCCAGCTACATTCTGGAGAATATTCTCGACTTCAGGAGCATCTGCAAGGGCTTGATTACCCCCAGTTCTGTCTTGGAGGACTTTTTCGTCTTCGAGACGCAGATCCGCATAGGCTAGACTACCCCCAGCTACGTCCGGGAGGCTGATTTCGTCTCCAGGATGAAGATCCACCCCAGCTGTGCTTTGGAGGTCATCTTCGTCTTCAGAAGGAGGATCAACAAGGCTTGACTACCCCCAGATTCCTCCGAGATCTTCTTTCTTCCCCGAGTGCCTTCGAACACTCCAAAGGATAGGACAATTGTCTTAGTTTTCCTCGGTTGGCTCTTGGACGAGGACGAGGAATTGCCAGCCGTCTTTCGGATGGACGAGGAGTTAGAGACTACGTTGCATAAAGCAACCTTTAGTTCTGGCTCCTCTTTTATTGACACCTTTTTCCCGAGGCGATATCGGAGGGGTGTTGATGATTGCAGCCGCTGGAACACCGATTGTCTTGGTGGAACTGCTGCCTTACAATAGCCGCTGATGGTGACTACAGTACAGGTTTGCCCTGTGAGGGGCATATTGTGCTTGTCAGTCTACTCTTCTGACCGGCATTTATGAGTGATCACGTTATGCAGATCGTTGGAGGAGAGTGGCACCTTCGCACCCCCATCAGGCGTATGGCAAAGCCAAGCGACGGGGTGGTCAAATGTATGTTGCGCCCCCTGATCCAACACCAAACAGGCACTCAGATCAGTAGCGGGGGAACAACAATTACAGTGACTTGAAAGAACCTCAGACGCACAACCAGAGGAGGCACGGGAGTTCAAGACCACAGAGTTTGCCTTGCTTGACTTGGTTGCGAATGCAACAGATGCACCCAAGTAAGGCCAAGACTTTGAAGGTCAGCTCGTTTCTGGCGTAGATGCACCCGAGTCGACCTTATACATCTTACCATCAGTAGCGCGCATGATTGTGAGCGCATGCTTCTGGTTTACTGCCGGCATAGCACGTTTAGGGCGCATGGCCCTTGTTGCCTTAGACTTCTTCGTACCAGCCCGTTGGGGAGCACAGTACTCATAGTCCAAATTCTCTTCGCCACTACAGCGGGTGAGTCTGTCAAAGAGACCTTCTGCGATGCATCAGAGGTGATGTACGGGGCATTAGCTGCGTCCCTGCTCCGTCGACGCATCTTTCTCGCCTGAGAGGGAGATGGCTGGGAAATGTGGTCAAGCTGTACGTTTTCTCGAGAGATGCGCTGCACCGGTAGGCGCATCTTGGTTGCTGAAGACGTCAGCAGGAAGGAAAGGCTGCATTGGCGCATCCCCTTCGGTGGTGGTGCCAGAGGCGTCGATCTTACGCACCCAGACTCGGCGGGTCTTCTTCAGCTTTGGCAGCCGCTTCGAAGGACTCGTACTGCCTTCAGAGATGAACTCCTCATACGCCTGTTGATTGAGGCGTACGACCTGCATCTTGTGGGAGGAGCCCACCTTCACGTCGTCGGATTGCGACACAGCTTTCTCGGTGGAGGAGAAAGAGGTCCCCAGCAGAGTCGCCAGCTTGTTTGCCATTAAAATCTTTTGATGTAATTTCAATACAAACAGAACAATATTACAATGTAGGACTTAGACGTAGTCCTAGGAGTACACTTTTGTTTATCTGGGTCCTTTGTGCCGATAGAGCGAGTGGTAATACGTTGACTCCGTTAATGATCTGACGACGGTTATCGGTTCTCTGAAGGTCTGAGTTGCTCTGGGTGCTAGAGCTTACGGAGAGGAAGAAGACGTTGAGTATCTGTATCTGCCTCGGTGGTTGTGCGATATCTCTATCTGTCTATGTATGTCCGTGTGTGGAAGAAGAAAATGATCCCTCTATTTATAATCTGCAGGATGGCTGCTCATTCGCGTATATGTAGGATGCGCCTGTTTGTGGGGAGGCCACGTGAGGATTGCTGATGGAGGCGCATGGACGATGCGCTTTGATTGAGGAGTTGAACTCTTCTTGTTGCATTTGTGGGTTGCGGCAGAGCTGACACGTAGCAATGGAGAAGATCTTTCGGTTGCTAAGATCTTGGGTGATTAGCACCCCTTCATAGGCTGAATCAAGTCAAAGGACGCGTGTCTTAGGTCCATGGCTCGAAGATCTCTGATTTGGTGGGGAGTGATCTGATAGGATGCGCCTGGGATTGGGCGCATGAGGAGGCTTTGGCTCGTAACCTTTAGGAGTCACGAACAATTTGGGGCGCATGGCTTTTGAGGCGCATGCGAGGCTTCAGTAGCGACTTTACTTCTGTCTTTAAGGATCAGAAAAAACTCTGAGGTGCACGACTTTTGAGGCGCATACAGAGATTTAGACGCATGGCTGTGGAGGTGCATGCGAGGTGGTTGGGTGGCCACGTGGCTTGTAACCGAATGAGGGGAGTAATGATGATGCTGACGTTGGCGATGCTTCGTCTTCTGAAAAAGCTGTCAAGTTCAGTCCTCGGGGGACGTGCTGCCAACTCTGTCAGACTTCAGCATTTAATGTCCTTTGACGGGTGATGGACTGTCGAGTGGGCTCATCGATCGACGTTCCACTGGGCGTATGGGGACGCATGGGGGCAGACCCTTATGAGGCGCTTGGAGCTGATGGGCGCATCTGTATGATGCGCTGTCTGACCGGCGCATCGGCTTCGCGTGTTGCGTCTTTATTGGTCCGACTGTTGCGTTCCTCGAGTGCTTTAAATAGCCGACTTGGCTGAATTCGAGGCATCAGGTTCATCACCATTTAAGGCAAATTTATTGCACGGGATTCGGAGATCCCACCACTTGGCGCATGGGTTTGATTTGCCCGGCCTATAAATAGTAGCATGGAGTGAGTTTGCTTCTCGTTCTCTCACGTCTTCCCGGAATGAATTTGTTTGCTCGAGCACATTCTATTGATGAGATGCTCCCGAGGGTGAAGATGCGACGCACTGTCTTCATTGATGCACTTGAATGTGACTGTTACATCCAAAAGTCGGAGTCGAGGGCTTCTGAGGCAGGCGGAAGGTGCCTGTTGTATCCAAAGGTCGGGATGCTCGAGCCTCGTCTCTGTTATGCTGGAAGAACCGCAGATCAGAATTACGGTGCTACGATCATCTTCCTTGGGGTTTGGGAGAGCTCCTCCTCCCGCTAGAGTGGGTGTTGCCCATTCTGGTTGGGTTGAAAGCTGCTCCTTTAGCCACAGGTTGATTTGCGGTGCTCTTCTCTTCCTTGGTTTGAAGAGCTCTTCCTCTAGCTAGAGCTTTGATTGCCACCCACATTCTACTCAATAAATGCTTCATTAGTCGAAGCATTTGATGGCGCATATGCTAACACTTCATGATGCGCCTGACTGGGATGCTGAAGGGCGGCACATAACTGAGCTGCTGAAGGGATGCACATAACTGAGCTGCTGAAGGGATGCACATATCTGAGCTGCTGAAGGGATGTGCCTGTTTGAGAGCGCATGGCATGATGTGCCTTTTGAGAGCGTATGGAGAGATGCGCCTGTTTGAGAGCGCATGATGGTTGCTGCGCCTAGCTGTATACTTAGGATCTTTTCTTTGTAGAAATTCTCCTTTGTAAAGACATGTAATAGACTTTTATATGAAATAAAAATCCTCTTTTAATGTCTATTCTCTTGCTGTGCCAAGTACTTCATCTGAGCTCACTGGCACATGTGATGTTAGGCACATAGGATTCCTGGTCCTGAAATTCCATGCTTCTACACCCCTAGACACGATCATGCTGTGTCACGTGTCGTGTGTCACGTACACGAGACTGTGACACACGTGCCCGAGGTACCGCACTGTGCCCGTGCTCTCCCCTGCTACACGGGCCCTCTGTAGGACACAACACGGATTCTCTTGACACGAGTTTTGGTGGACACGAGGGGGCATATACTGACAGCATGCCCCCAAAGTTTGGGTCGATTTGGTTTGGTATTCTAGAAGTTATCGAACTCACATCGATTTTGTACAGACACGCACATACGCAGAAAACCCCACTGATACGCACTTCGTGTGTGGACACGCGACTTCGTGGACACGACTCAGGCACTTAGACACATACCCTGACACCCCACCTAGCTACTGACACGACCACGACCCTTGTGGATGGACACACGAGTCCCTAGGCTAGTCGACACATGTGCACGAGCCTGTGCACAACAGGATTCTGAAACCATGTTTCACTGTATTGGACACCTTTGTGTCCTAATTTCTGGACACGAATGGACACATAGACATGCCTGGTATGTTCATAACTCTGTACACTATATATTCCTAATTAATTTCGAGTTTGGTTGTGTTGTTGGCTTTTCGAATTGGAGAATTTGGTGGAACTGTCATTTCTAGGTTTGAGTTCTAAATATTTCGAAATGTTTTGATTTCTGAGTTTGTATTAGAGTGAGGTAGGTTAGAGAAGGGAATGGTTCATCTCTACAGTCAGTCACATTTCCCTGTTTTCCTTCTTCCTTTCTTTCCTTCTTTATAATTGAATTGTATAT
This sequence comes from Iris pallida, assembly GCA_029216955.1. Lineage (NCBI taxonomy): Eukaryota > Viridiplantae > Streptophyta > Magnoliopsida > Asparagales > Iridaceae > Iris > Iris pallida. Next base: position 74,576,156 of record JANAVB010034417.1, read on the forward strand.
GTATACTGTAATGCATTAATGTATATGTGACTGAAACATAGGTATACATGTATGTTCTTGAGATTAATATTAACTGTGAACTGAAATCGAGTTCAGGTTTGGTTGGGTTGAATATTAGTTAGATTTTGGTTGATTAGAAGTTAACTGAGATTAGGTTGTTTGGTTGATACGTAAACCTGAGATTGGGAAACTGAACCCTGAGCTGGTTTCAGGATTTTGAAACCAGGGTTTGAATTCCAAGTTGGGTTGTGGTGTGTGACCCCCTTTTCCCTCAAATTGGTTCACTACCTATCTATTGTACTGCTCAGTTCAGTCCAGGTTGACCCCCATATTCCTACGGGTGATGTACACATGTGTGATACATGGTTGAAAGTATATGTGTTGAGAAATAGGTGATTGGACAGGTTAATTCAGTTATATGTTATTAGGGAGTGGGATGCATGTATCAAGTACTTGGTTAGTAAGTTAGTTGAATGTTGAGCTGGGGTATTTAGGTACAGTGAAGATGGAGGGAGTGTTAGAGTTTAGGAGGTAACTTGAATAGGTAATGTGTTGGGGTGAAATTAGATAAGGATTGGTTTGACACTTGTGGATTCACTGTTTTAAAACTGATAAATGATCAATGAAACTAAAACCTGGAAACCAAGTTTTGGGGTTGTATGAGACTGAAAACTGGGTTTATAGACAGGTAAACTGAGATACACACATATCACTCATGCATACATACACACACTCTATCATGTGATTCACTATGTCCAAACCCACACACTTGTCCTTCACTCTCACACACACACACACTCTTATATATATATATATATATATATATATATATATATATATATATATATATATAAAAGATATATATATATCCCTTCTCTTATATATATATATATATATATATACATAAATGTAATGTATGAAATGTGTGTGCACAAGTACAAAATGAATATGTTGTAATGTAAAATTGCATGAATATGATACATGTATGTAAGAATCCATGTATGTAATATAATGTATGATGTATATGCAAGCATGTAGGTAATGCAAATATGTATGAGATGATGAGGCATGAAGTATGCAATGTAGGTAAGGTATAGATGCAAGTATGTATGTACCTATATATATATTGTATCTATAGATGGCATAGGCCTTGAGAGTATATATGGCTTACATATAGACTTATTGTTTGGACTTGTGAATGACGAACCCTAACTAGTTGACCAAGATAGCCTTGTTGTTGACCTAGTTGACTAGATGTTGACTTGGTTTGACCCAGAGTTGGCCAAGTTTGACTTTGACCTAGATTAGCCTAGAATTCATGTAGATTGCATCGTAAACTGTATTTACCTTGTTTTAAACACATTATAACCCATATTGCTCTATTTAGGACATTATGACTCCGGTTCAGACATCTGATATTATACTACTCTTTTCAGAGTGACATGCGAGTACATTCTCTGATAGTTCTTTCATTTACTTGTCAATTATTGTACTTCAGTTCTAGTTAGTTCTATTTGATTCTTGTTACAAAAACGTATTGTTATTACTGAATCCATGTATACGACACACATACTTACTCGTCTTGCCTCTTGTAGAAGCATGGAAAAGAATAAAGAAAAACCTATACGGCTCCAACAGAAGGGTCCCCATGCGGCTCAGGATCCCCATGCGGCTCAGACGCCCATGCGGCTCAGGATTCCCCTGCGGCTCAGAAGTCCATGCGGCTCAGAAAAAATAGCCACGTGGCCTTCAACAGTTCTTCTCTCCATTTCGGTTGCATTTAATGTCCTGACGGCTGACAACTGTGACAGCTCTGACAAAAGGACATAATAATAACTCTGACATAATGGCGTCATCCTAGGAAAGAGGAGAAAATCTCCTTACAGCTGGCAAAATCCACCAAGTCCCGAGGCCACTCCATACGGCTGCCCATTTGCATGCGGCTGTCCAGCGCCATGCGGCTGCCCATCGGCATGCGGCTACCTATCTCTATGCGGCTGTCCATTTGAATGTGGCTACCTATCCCTATGCGGCTGCCCAGCGCCATGCGGCTGCCCATCTGCATGCGGCTGTCTATCCCCATGCGGCTGCCCATTCCCAGGCGGCTGCCCATCCACGTGCGGCTGCCCATCCTCATGCGGTTCCCCCATCCTCATGCGGTTGCATGCTTCATGCGGCTAAGAAGACCACCCATATGTGGCTCGGCCAGGACAGTCCAATTGAGACACGTGGTGCTCTTCGCTACAATTGGGACACGTGACAGTCTTATCTTTCCTGAAATTATGGGTACCCATAAATCCCAACAAAATTAGATTTATGACGATCATCATAATGGCCCAGATCAAATCAAATCAAGCAAATGGGACACGTAGCAGGCTATCACAAATCGCAAATATTCATGGCAATTAACATTTATTGCCCACAGAGATTTGATGCAATCACATTAATTGCTCAAATATTATTATATTCAAGATGAACGGCCCAAATTTATTAGTCCTGAACCGCCGACTTCTAAAAGAGGCAATCATTTGCAAACCCTAATGATGACCCCATTCCTATAAATAGTAAGGTGCCATTCCCTTCCAAAGGAGGAGATTCTCTGATTGGCAGAAGCAACAGAGAGAGAGGAGGAGAGAGCGGAGTAAAGATAGAGAGCACAAGGGAGTCTCCCCACACGTCCAAGAGCATTTCTTTACCGGAGCCAAGGCTACGTCTGATCGTCCAAGGAGTAAGGCAGAGCGGCCGTCGCTTTCCCGAACCTCTACCATCACCCTCCAGAAAAACTAAACAATTGTACTTAGATTGCTGTACCTAGGTTTTCGTCCATAGGCTTTTTTTGTACGAGCGAGTTTGTATTTTGAAGTAAAAGTCCAGTCCTCCGATATAATTGTTCTGTTCTTTTATAATCAATGACAAACACGACGGCGACTCTGCTGGGGACTAACTTCTCTACGGCTGAGGAGTTGGCGACGCAATCAGATGCAGCCAAACTTGGCTCCACTCAACAAATGCTGGTCGCCCGGTTCGACCAACATGTATTTGAAGAAATGCTCTCCGACGGGAGCGCTGGCCCGGTCCAGCGGCGAGCCCGTACGAAGAAGGCCTGCAAGGAGTGGAGACCCAAGTCATTCACTCCTCCCTAAGCTCTGGACGAAGTACTCTCTGCTGCGCAAGACGGTGAAGGAAACTCTCATGCGGCCCCACTTCAAGCCATAGTGGACTCTGCTGCCCCCAAGTCTGACAGAGGAAAGCACTATGATGCTGGACTTGCAGGGGCAAAGGGTAATTCTATGTGCTCCAGGAAGAAGCTGAACAAAGGCACTAGCTGCAGGTTGAATATTCATGCAGCTAAGATTGCCAGCCGCATGCATGATGTCCATACGGCCGAAACTGCTAGCCAGATGCAGAATAGCCATGCAGCCAAGAGTTCTAGCCGCATAAAAAAACTCATGCGACCGAGATTTCCAGCCGCATGAAGAAAGTCCATGCCAGCCGCATGAAGACTGCTGATTCCAGCCGCATGCTGTCTGTCCTACGCGGCTCAGGCTCAGTCTTCGATCGCCTCTCCTATGGTCTTGATCTCTCACGCTCCCGAGAAAATATGTCTCACTCTCTGCAGCACCACTTAGACTCTTCTTACTATGTGCCCTCGTGAACGAGAGTGAAGAAGTCTAGGGCTGCACAAGCGTGGCGAGCTCAGTCCGCTGTCCCGATCTCTGACCATCCGAGCGCTCCACATACTGTTATGCGGGCCTCTGATGGAAAGTTGTACAGAACCACTCGAGTTTAGCCCCTGACGACAAACGGACAGAGTGGTTCCCAAAAGTCTTCTAAAACCCAGGGAGCGAACATAGTCGTTCCAGACTTGCGTGAGGTTATTCTCCACAAGCGTAAGGAAAGAGAAGAGGCCTTGGTGTGCAAAGAATCCTCCCACGAACATCACTGCACCCAAGTCATTGTCAACTGTTGCTGCAACAAGGCGGTAGTACAAGCAGACCGACGGTTCATCTTCCGAAGGTTGCAACGCCCAAGCTCAGAAAATGAGGTGCTCCTTGTCGCCTCCTGCAATTCTGCTCTGAAGATTTCCGACAACGGAAGAGGGAAGAAAATAAATGCCTCCAGCCCAAAAATTTTAACTAGCATAACCAAGAATCTTTCTTCTAAACGGTTGTCTACCACCGTTGCAGGAGGAGTTTACCAAAGGACCCGCTCAACGACGAAATCTTCCACACTTGGGGATTCGTCGTCCACACTCGGAAATACTGGAGCTGGGGGTAGCACTCCTCCAAATATCTACGACAATTCGTTGTTCCAAGAGGATAATCCAGATACAACAAATCACGACGTCCTCGAGGACATCCACAACTTTCAAGGCGAGGCAAGCTACGAAGCTGGGGGTACCACTCTTTCTGAGTCCGAACCAGAGAAAAATATTCCCACATACCCCGACGACTTCTCTGTACGAGGGTACGACTCAGAAGGCACGTCCTCTACCGCTCCTTCCATCTCTCATCATATAAGGATGGTATTCATGACGGACAACAACCAAGAGGGTCCCAGTGATCGCCAACGCATCGGCACTATGGAGGCCATACTGCATGCCTTAGTCAAATCCGTGGACGAGATCAAAGCGGCCCTTCCCACTCTGCAAGGAAGGACGCCTGGCCAAACGAGCTTGGGTCCCGCTGTCAATGCAGACTCGAACTCAGCTGCACCAAATTCGGGCGATAATTCTCCTGAAATATTGGCCCCCACCATTGCAGACGAGGCCAGGGAGGCGAGAAGAGAGATCCAGGAGCTCCGAGCCATATTTCAAGCCCAAAATAATTGCCAGGACCTCAGAGTACGACAACCGTATCCTACCGCGTGGAGAGATGTTCCCTTCCCACCAAAGTATAAACCATTCCACATCAATCCATATGATGGGAAGACGTCGACAAGCAGGTACATCACCAACTTCGAAGTCACAACCGACCATCTGCCCCATGACGACGCCATCCTTAAGCGGTTGTTCATCGGAGCCCTGGAAGTGGTCGCCTTCGACTGGTACCACAACTTGTCGGACAATTGCATCCACTCCTTCACTGGCTTCAAACACATATTCCTAGAGCGATTCTATGAGGTAGGACAAGACGTGACAATTTCCACTCTCATGGATATTGTTCAGGGAGAAAAGGAGCTAACAAAAAATTACATCGAGCGGTTTCGCCAAACCGCGATGAAGCTGCCTTCCGGCAACCCTAATTCCTCCTTGATTGAAATTTGCCAAAAGAGACTGCTTTCCACAATCAGCCTCTGGATAGGCGAAAGTCAATTCAGGGATTGGAAGACGTTCATCATCAGTTTCACTAGCGCAGAAGACAAGGTGAAGAAAGCCCGCCAGCTGGGATTGTACATCTCGGAAGGAGAAGACAAGGGCAAACGCCCTAACAACAATGGTGGTAATTCCTCCAGCAACCGAGACAACAAGGGCAAGCAGGCTATGGTGGCCGACACAGCCCCAAATCTCGAACCAAAGCCAACAGAAAAGCATTGGCCTCAAATGACTTATTCCTTCGAGGACGACCATGTTAAGCCCATCTTAGACATGCTCATCCAAGGAGGACGAATTCAGCTCCCTCCTCCAAGACGTGAGCCTCGCCCTGTAGATATAGAAAGTCCCAAGTACTGCCATTTCTATCGCTATGTTCACCATGCTACACAAGACTGCTACCAGCTGAAGCGATACATCCAACATCTCATCGATTCAAATGCCCTGGCCATTGATTTCGAAGAGGTGACCGTGGCAGCCAACATGGTATCAGTATAATTTGGCAGCTTCCCTCCAACAAAGACTCAAGATGGAGTAGTGCCCATCCCCGGAGCGAAGATGGAGGTCTCTAACCTTCCACCTCCCCGAGACCAAGCTGCGGGTCTATTACCCCTTACTACATCACGGGAAGAGATCATGTGGGTCCATCCGGACTTGGTACCTGAGTTGACTCAGTCCACACCTCCCTCCACCAGCAAAAAGAAGAATGGAAAAGTCAAACCATGCCGCAAGATCTCGACAGAGGTCAAAGAAGCTACTGCCGTTGTTATCCGCTCCGGCACACAAATCCAACCTCCACCGGGTAACTCGGTTGAAGACCCTCGAATGACAGCTGCTGATGCTCCAAGACCATCGCAGCCTTCGACGACCGACAGGCCTAGGCCGAAGGAGACTCGCTTCAACAAACCGCTCCGAAGGGAGACACCTCATGGGCTAGAGAAGCCCTACAACTTCGACATCTTGGCCCAGTTGGCCAATACACCAGCCAATTGTCGCTATATGAACTCCTGAGACTCTCCAAGGATGTCCGCATCGCACTAAGCGAGGCACTCCAGAATGTCGACCCATATCTGGCTCATTCTAATCTCATTGGGGAGGACTTACCGACAGATCCCCAGGACAGCGCTTGCACAGGGTCAATGCCAAACATCGTCTTCACTCCGCAGGATATGCTTATCAAGACTAACCTGCTTGATCGTCCTCTGTATTATACCAGATACATTGGCGATATCAAGGTGGATCGGATGTATATTGACCCCGGGTCCTACATAAGCATCATCCCGAAGAGCCTACTACATCATCTGCACATTCCAATATATTGCCTGATGCCGACAAGCACTGCCATCAGCAGTTTCAATTCGGGCAGGAGCTATCCGATCGGAAAGATTCGTCTAAAATGTCAAATCGGTGACCTTCAGTCAGAAGTAACCTGTTATGTCATAGATGCGGACACTTCCTACAATATTCTTCTGGGGCATCCTTGGATACATGATTACATGATCGTGCCTTCCACACTGCACCAGTGCTTCAAGTACGTCGACAAGTACGGCTTCGTGAGGACAAAATTTGCTGATATCGATTCCTTTAAAGGGGTCGAGTCTTATTACTCAGACTCCTGCTTGTACGAAAAGTCAAAGAAGCACCTTGTCGAAGGAGATAGGTAAGCTCAAACTAAGACAACAACTGGATCAGAAGAACCTCTGACGATTCACCTCCAAGCCCGCAAGCCTGGCATAACTGCGCCTCTTACAGCCACTCTGCGTAAGGACGCAATTAGCCTCTCTGCACAGGAGGAACAGTTGATAATCCGACTGCCAAGGTCTGGCCAAGCGCCGAGGCCCACGACAGAGCCACTGACAATTAGGCTGCCAAAAGTTAGCCAGCAACAAAAGGAGAGCCCAATCCCTCTGTCAAGCTGATGATAATTCGTCTTCCCAGAATGAATCAGCAACCGAGCACTAAGCCAGGGACTGTTAGCCAGCCAACAACTCCCCGCCCAGAACCGAGCACCAAACTGGGAGTGGCTACTGTGCCAACAACTCCACGTTCTACTCCACCAACGGAACCCCTGATAATCAAGTTGCCTAAATCATCCTCTCAGTCTGTATTTGCACAGGGGGTGGCTGAAGAAGAGTCAGAGCTGGCCAAGTATGTGGCAGCTTACAATGATGTCCCATCCGCAGATGATGTAATCCTACTGGAAAAGATACCTTATTTCATCAATAAAGGGCTATCTTTGGACTACATCAAGCTTAATAAGCTTTGTACAATATATGCTATGGAACACGGTATAGGCACTCACCTGCACACACAAGTGACAAATGTCTACATCGCCAACCAACTTACTCCATTGGAAGACGCCTACCGCATAATCGAGGGAGGGGATCACCCGATCCTTTTCGGCCAGAAGAATGGTCCGCAGCCTTTCAGGATAGAAGAATTTGAGCTCGAACTCGACACCGGTAGATTGCCACTTTATCTGTATAGTTTCCAATCTAAGTCCCTAAAGCAAAAATAAGGATATGATCTGGAAAATATACCGGGCTTGAACTACGGTACTGGACGGTGATTACCCTTACAATCACCGGTCTCGACTGGAAAACCACGAGATTACTACAAAAACAGACGTGGACTAGGTTATGTCACACCTACGACGACACCTGAAAGCTCAAACGAGGAATGCGACTGGCATTCACACTCAACCGGATCACCCACTTTCGATTCAGGCACCAGCATCGGAGACATGCTCAGGCAAGTATGGTCCGTCAATATGACATTTACCGACGCCTACGAAGAAGATGAAGACATTCCTGAACTTTTTGAGTTAGAACCATGGGCACAACAACTAGATGCGCAGTGGGATAAGCGGTTCAAACAAAAAGAGCCTTCCACCGAGAATGAGGTTGTACAAGTCGACCTCGGTGATGAATCCTCTCCAAAGCCCATCTTCGTCAGTAAGAACCTGACCAACGAAGAGCGGGAGTCGCTACTACAACTCGTCAGAGAATACATCGACGTGTTCGCCTGGAGCTACGAAGATATGTCGGGACTGAACCCCGAGATTGTACTTCACAAACTCAACATTCGTCCGAACGCAAAACCAGTCAAGCAACAGCAGCGTCGGTTCCGTCCTGACGTCATGAATGCCATTGAAGCCGAGGTAAACAAACTGATAGCCAGCAGCTTCATCCGCGAGGAACAGCATCCTGACTGGGTTGCCAACATAGTACCAGTACTCAAGAAGAGTGGAAAGATTCGAATCTGCATCGACTTTCGCAATCTAAATGAGGCATGTCCTAAGGATGAGTTCCCTCTCCCTATCACAGACATCATGATCGACAACACCTGTGGCTTTGAGCGTATGTCATTCATGGATGGTTTCTTGGGGTACAACCAGATCAAGATGTTCCCTAACGACGAAGAGCATACATCATTCCGAACACCAATTGGCACATACTGCTACACAGTTATGCCTTTCGGTCTAAAGAATACTGGCGCCACCTATCAAAGAGCCCTGAGCATTATCTTTAGAGACCATCTGCGCATGACAGTAGAATGCTACGTCGACGACATCGCCGTCAAGAGCCGCTCTAAAGAAGATCATCTGCATGATCTGGGGACGGTGTTCGACCTAATACGAGCACACAATTTAAAAATAAATCCCACAAAATTCTTCTTGGGCGTATCCAGCGAAAAGTTCATGGGTTTAATCATTACCTCCCAGGGTATCCACGTATACCCTGAGGAGACTAAGGCAATCATGGAGATGGGTCCCCCGAGAAATCTCCGTGAACTTCGAGGCCTTCAAGGGAGGCTATCCTACATCAGGAGGTTTATCTCCAACCTCTCCGGATGATGTCAGCCTTTCACCCACCTCATGAATAAGGGCATTTCATTCGTATGGGATGAAGAATGCCAGCGCACCTTCGACAATATCAAAGAATATCCGACGAACCCTCCAGTCCTGGTAGCCCCTATTCCTGGTAGACCATTCTTGCTCTATGTATGAGCGATGGAGCATTCTCTCAGCGCTCTGCTAGCACAAAACAACGATACAGGCAATGAGCAGGCCATATATTACCTCAGCCGAATAATGATAGGGCCGGAGCACCGATATACCGCCGTGGAGAAGGAATGCCTTGCTCTGATTTTTGCCATTCAGAAGATGCGACACTACGTCACGTGACAGACCATTCATGTCATATCAAGAGTTAATCCCCTCAGGGTTCTCATGACCAAGCCGGGTGCACTCAGCTCTCGCATCGCTACCTGGGCAATATTACTGTCCCCCTACCACATGATCTTCATCCCACAGAAGGCTGTTGAAGGTCAAGCTCTGGCAGACTTTTTAGCAGCTCATCCAGGTTCGGAGTCAACCAAAATAGATGAAAAGATTCCAGACGAGGTCGCTAATTCAAATACAGCCTCCCATGATACCATATGGCGAATGTTCTTCGACGGTGCTTCAAGAACTTGGCCCAAGGGCAACATCGTCGTTGGAGTCGGAGTAGTGCTGATTTCTCCTTCCAGGTTAATAATCAATCGGGCTTACTCCCTCACAGAGCCCTGTTCAAATAATATGGCCGAGTACAATGCCCTGGTCATTGGCCTCCGACTGGCAAAAGAGCTGGAGGTAGAGCACCTTGAAGCATACGGCGATTCACAGTTAATCGTCAATCAGATTCAGGGTTCATACGAGGTTCGCCATGAGGACATGATCCCCTACCACCAAATAGTAATCGACATCATCTCGTCCCTGGAGGGGTTCTTCATAGAGCATGTTCCCAGGCTCCAAAACATTGAAGCCGATGCCCTAGCAGGACTTGCCACTTTCTTAGCAGTGCCGAATCATACTCATCAACTGGTTGACATCATAGGCCGTGAACTGGTCTGCCCCAGGAATAATGTTCAGTGTGTGGAGAGTCACTCTGCTCTGACAGTCGTCGAAGCACCAGACTGGAGACAGCCATTCATCGACTTTGTCGTCTACGATATCCTGCCAGAGAATCCGAAAGAGGCCACTTCCATCAGAAGGCGTTCCCTCAGATTCTTTTCTGATACAGAGACAAAAATGCTGTATCGACGATCATACGATGGAGTACTACTTCGGTGTCTGTCAAATAAAGAAGCCAAATAAGTCGTGTATGAAGCTCATGACGGTGTCTGTGGGGCCCATCAGCCTAGCCCGAAACTACAAGATCGCCTTCGTCGAATAGGATACTACTGGCCCATGATGGTTGCAGATGCGATAGATTATGCACGAAAATACAAAGCCTGTCAAGTCCATGCAGATTTCATCTACCAGCCTTTCGAGTTTCTACATCCGATAGTGGAATCCTGGCCATCGAAGCATGGAGAATGGACATCATTGGTCCAATCACTCCGCCTTCATCTCGAGGACATCGCTTCATACTCGCAATCACAGATTATTTCTCCAAATGGGCGGAGGCTATTCCGCTGGCTGAAGTGAAGACTTCAAACGTGATCAGCTTCCTCAAGCATCATGTCATCTATCACTTCGGGCTGCCTCGAAGGATCATCTACGACAATGGTCCGCAGTTCTCAAGCCACGCCTTCTATCGATTTTGCGATAAATACCGCATCAAGAATATTGCTTCAACATCATACAACCCCGCGGCTAATGGTCTGGCTGAAGCATTCAACAAAACAATCATCATGCTTCTCAAGAAATTCGTGTCATCAAACAAACGCGTCTCGAATAAAAAGTTCGGTGAATGCCTATGGGCGTACCGGACTACAGTACAGACTGCCACCGGGAACACACCATTCTCTCTGGTATACGGGAGTGAGGCAGTTCTTCCACTAGAGACTCAAATCCCTTCACTCCGCTCGCTCTCACCTATCAGTTGATGACAGATGATAATCACCATCGCCGACTACAAGAGTTGGAGGCCCTAGATGAGAAGCGCCTGTTAGCTCAACAACGAATCGAGCTGTACCAAGCCCGTATCTCTGGAGCCTTCAACAAAATGTTAAAGTCAGAACATTCCAAGTGTGCGACCTCGTTCTGGCAGTTCGGAGGCCGATGGTTATGACTCACAAAACTGCCGACAAAGTCCAGCCAAAGTGGGAAGGCCCGTTCATCATTGATGCTATATTCTCCAACGGAGCTTTCCGCCTCGCCAAAAAAAATGGAGACTTGCTCATGTTGCCCATTAACGATAAATTTCTAAAGAATTATTATGTCTAAAAAAAATGACATCCGTCCAGAATGACGAGTTACTTACCCGCTAGTACCGCTGAACTCACATCCCGACTACAAATCTTCCAGAATGACGAGTTACGTACCCGCTATTATCGCTGAACTCACATCCTGACTACAAATCTTCCAGATTGACGAGTTATATACCCGCTGGTACCGCTAAACTCACATCCCAACTACAAATCTTCTAGATTGTCGAGTTATGTACCCGCAGGTACCACTGAACTTACAACCTGGCCACTACAAAGAAATCCATATCACATCTTTTAGGCGGTAAGTCATGTATGATTATACCTCTGAACTTTTTTCCTAAAAGGAGCTTTCCCCTTATGATCCAATACCCGCACTCTCAGTGCACAAAAAGGGCAATAGATCCACAAATTTCTCGAAACAACCACGTCGATGCTACCTCTGAGTTGTTTCCATTCTATCAAAAACAAACTGCCCCCTTACAAAGAACTTCCACGTCCTCATTACCTCTGAGTCGTTCTATATTCCCTTCATGGTGCCCACTCCTACCATGTCCTCATTACCTCTGAGTGGGAAGGCTCCATCGAAGAAATCCTCATATTTACTATGTTCTCATTACCTCTGAGTAAGTATGTTGGTTCTCTTTCGACTTATTATCCGTACCAAAAAAACCCAGGGTACGCCAAGGATAATAGGCCCACAAATGTCCTCTGCTGACCACAAGTTCTATACTACGTTTCCTAGTACATGCCCTTCAATTCTCATCATGCCCCGGGAGCCCAGCTGCTCCATGGCATTCTTTCTCTCGATACCGGGAACTTCCATGGCCAACTCGCTATGGAATGTTCTGAGTATCCCCATCAACTTGCTATCCATATCCAAAACCAAGGTATGCCTGGGGTGGCAAGTCCAAAAACAGTCCCCCAGTGGTGCCAATACCATAACACTACAAACACAATAAGCCGTACAAATGAAGGGTAGAATAAAGCATAATCTTTTATTTGAAAGGCGAAAGGTACTACAGGTTCTGGGAACTACGTCCCACACAAAAAAGGAACACAACAAAAACAAAAAGAAGAAAAAAAAGCCGACTATTGTTCGACGATACATAATGTCTTGAGACGGTCCCTCAACAAGGCAGTCGACTGTTCAAATCGCTGTCTGGCCCGACGCTCGACCTCCTGATTCAGTAGCGCCGCATCTTCCAAGGGCGCATGAGCCTGCCAACCCTCCTCAAACATCTTCCGTCCGCGTTCCAGGTTAGCAGAAGCTCTGGAAACCCTTTCGACATCTTGAACAATCAGCTCCTTGTCTGCACGAGAAGCTTCAAGCTCAGACTCCAAGAAGGCCAGCTTCTTCTGAAGCTCGAGAATCTGCTCCCTGGTAGCGATTATCCCCTGGGAGGCGGCTGCCTCCCTAGTCCTGCAAACCTTGCTCCGATGGCTCAGCTGGTCGTACAAAAGAGACAGGTCGCCGAGGTCCTTTGTTATAGCAGGCTTAGATGTATCTCGCGCGAACCTTATCTTCTCCAGAGCGGTGGTGAGGAACTCCCGCTCCTGATCAATTGCTGCAGACAAATCAGCTTGTCGTAGCACTTGAAACTGGGCCACAAGCTGATCAGCCTCCAACAGCTTAGGCTCCAGGAGCGCAGCTATCCCTTCCCCGCCAGGAAGGGTTTTGAGAATGTTAATTTGGCCTTGGGCGCATTGTCGGGCCAAGGTGAAAGGAGTCCTCCGCTCCACAGCAGTGTCTACTCCCCTCTTCAAATGCTGATAGAAACTATCAACCACATCCTGCGACACCTCATCAAGAACTTTCGTAGAGGACGGTGTCAAAGAAAGTGTGGCTGGCAGTGTCGAAGAAGACACAACAGAACTTGCCGTCCCTGCCACAAGGAAAATAAATTCTGAGCGAAAGGACGCCTGAACAGCGGCCAATTGCTCCTCCGCGGCCCAAATAATATGGATACTCGGTAAGGCTGAGAGATCAACCTCCAAAGTCATATGAACAGAGGAAGATACAGGGACCATTGCCCCTTGTTTAGGCTGTGCTGCCACATGAACTCCTGAACTCGATTCGACAGGAGGACTCTCAAGACAAGCCGGAAGAGTAGGGGCATGCTCCCCTCTACTAGATCCCTTCTGGCAGAGCCTACCATAACAATGTCCGTCATCGGCACTGAAAGGACAGGACCTGTATGCCCAGAACAATCATCAATCAGTCTAATCCGAAGGATGTGATGATAGAGCGAATAGGCCTCCTTATTAGTTAAAATGTGGCTTATCTTACCAGGGGAGGGTTGTGAAGGCTGAGGCTCGTTCACAACCACCATAGCCCCCTCACCTGTGACTCCCAAGCTAAATTCAGCAGGCTCTTCTGCTCCAGCCTCCCCGGAGAGAGGTACGACTCGATCAGCATCACCTTGATGAAATTCAGCAGTTTCGGGGACAGGTACATCGGAGCCTCCGTCGTCTCGAGTCATGACCTCAGCAACCTGAGATTCCTCTTCTTCTGACACCTACGAGAGAGAAAGAAAATGATTAAGATCAAAGCTAGAAAAAAGAAAGAATAGTAGTAACTCGTTTACCTCCGAAGCGGGGTCGACCTCCTCACTTAAGAAAGAATGGTAGTAACTCGTTTACCTCCGAAGCGGGGTCGACCTCCTCACTTCTCTCCCTTATAGTTAGCTTGTGATGTCTGGTCGCAGCCTATTTTCGGGAGTAGGGAATACCGCCAACATGAGAGATTTGCCTGCTACGCTTCCATACAGGACCGGGTGCGACAGATGGCTGATCTGCCACCATCTCATCTGACATAACAGGAGGCTGATCTGCCCCAACATCTTCCACCGGAAGGGAAGAGTTATCTGCATCATGCTTGTCGCCCTCATCATCCGTAGCGGTGGAGTCCGAGTCTGGAACTTCGACTTTATTCTTTCTTTTCCTCGTCTTAGCCCCCTGGGGCTTCTCGTCCTGGCAAGTACCAATAATAAAACTGGCACCCGGGTTAAAACCGATGGGGAGCTTATTTGCCAAAACATGGTACAGAGCTGCCATATATAAAATCTGTACCGACGCCTTAATATCAGGAACCGAGAAAGTGGTACGGGTATGGAATGTATCATAGTAGTGCCAGGCCCTGATACCGTCAAGGAGGCTACCTTCAAAACCCAGACAAGAGCTGGGACTGTCCAGAAAAAGCTGGCTGTATCCAAACTGTCGGGCAAACCTGCTGGGTAGATAAGGCTCCAGGAAGACAATATTGCGGTTACGATATACCAGATGGGTGGGGTGGATGTTACGCAGCCACAGAAGCATCTGGCCGTCCAGAAGCTGAGGGGGCCCAATACCGTCGAGATGTACATCTGCTATTTCTTCAACAGTGAAACGAGGGACGGATACGAAAAAGTTATACTTATCTGCTCTCGCCAGCGCCATCCGACAGGCACGCATTGTCTCATACTCCCAAGACTCATTACGATAACAGAAAATAAAAGTATCATCAGCCATCACGCCATCTTCAGAACCCGGTCTCATCAAAGACGGACAGTGCATCAGCAGCCACCCTATCAGATAATGATAAGATAGCTCAGTCCGTTCAAAGTCTTTTGTCACATCACGAGCAATGACCTTGGACGTAAAAGTACGGAGGCCACGGTGTATGCTACACACCATGGCCAGAAGAAGAGCCAGTTTGACTCCAAAAACTAGCTTCACAGCAGAGAGGATAAAATTACGGCTGATCCTCTCAATTGAACCAGCCTCTCCTGAGACTACGTAATTCCGCAGCCATATCATCAAGAATCCTGCCAGGAGTGCCTTCTCTAACAGCTCTTGGGTATCCTGATAAAAATAACCAAAGGAGTCAGTTTGACTCCAAATCTGTCACTGGTGGTGGCCACCCTCTTGGCCGACGACACCAAGGCCTGAACCGCCTCCCGGGATTGAGGACTTCGGAAAGTAACTCGGCCGGAGGCTCCCGTCGAGAAGAGATAGCTTATCCAGTCCTTATTGTGGGAATCATTCCCTTCCGAGCTCCTATTCTTCTTGGCTATCTGCTGGCACGTGCTATGGTGGCACAATATTTCCTGATAAATGGCTACAAAGCCCGGATACCATACTTCCAGCTCCTCGAACTCCTCATTCGTAGGAGTGTACACCTCATAAGCTTTATCCCTCCAAGAGAGCTTGAAAACCACGTGCATCTCATGGAGTGCAAGCCCCATTTCCCCTACAGGTGTATAGAAGGTTTCCGTACGGCAATTATACAACTCCAGCAGGGCCATGAATAATTTCTTGTTTGCGTGTAAGCCGTGGCTGGTTCCCCGAATAGCGTGATAAAGACCAATCTCGCGCAGAAAAGTCTCATACTTTTGCGAGATACACATAGACAGGTTGATCCATGGGGGAGGGGGTGTATCCAACTTGGGAGCGCCAAAAGGCCGATTGGATAAGAGCCTTTTCGAGCAAGATGGTTCAGGAAAGTGTCGGCTACGGAGAACGTAAAATTGGGACCCAACACATTCAAGAAAGCACCCGGGGCCAATCCCATTACATAGTGGCTGACATGCACCTTGTTCGCACACACCGACTTCATGCTGACAAACATCCCATTCCGGGTCGGGGTCAAAGACTCTTCCATCTTCCTGTCCAGCGGGAGCATATTAAACCAAGATAGTAGAAAGTGACGCTCCATTTGAGGGATGCGGATTGCCATCCCGTTAGAAATAAAGCTCCAATTCTCTGACACGTCCAGAACTTGACTGTTCTTCACAGTCAAGGCGTCTCCGAAGAAGAACGCAGGCTTCAGGTATTCCCCTTCTAATTTCCCCGAGTTCATCACAGCACAGATAAAGTAGAAGGGCTGGTTCTTGAGGGCATTTAATCTCGCCAGAGGCTCGTCACTAGGTAACTGGTCCGCCACATACCGAACTATCTGGTCATACCTATAGCCCATAGCGGCTTGGGCCTGACCCACCAGAGGTTCTCCAGCAGCATTAACTGGCAAATTTACTGAGAAGTGGACAAAAGAAATAAGTTAAAAAGATGGCCAAGGAGAATTGACCGGTGCTCTCGAGCCTATGCGGCTCGGATTTAACGGAGCCTCATGCGGCCCAATTCAGAAAACGTTTATGCGACTCCAATTAGTGGAGGCTCATATGACAAAGCGAGTTCATGCGAGCCTATGCGGTCCGTTTCGGATGAGCTTATGCGGTCCAGATCAAATGCGCTTATGCGGCTCAATGCAGATAAGTTCATGCGGTCCAGTT
Source organism: Iris pallida (assembly GCA_029216955.1). Taxonomy (NCBI): domain Eukaryota; kingdom Viridiplantae; phylum Streptophyta; class Magnoliopsida; order Asparagales; family Iridaceae; genus Iris; species Iris pallida. Next base: position 74,592,929 of record JANAVB010034417.1, read on the forward strand.
CGAATATGGTTATACGGTCCAAATCAAGTGAGCTTATGCGGCCCCATTAGCGAAGTGCTTATGCGGCCACAACAATAATTCTCATACGGCTCGGACATGGAACATACCCCATGCGGCTCGAGACGTGCATGCGGCACACGTGAAGACAAAGGCTCGCACATAGAACATGCGATGTAGCTATAACAGTTAGGGTTTCAAGCTCATGCAAAAGTCCTTACCAGCAATGGTGGGATGGACGTCGGGGTGAACTACGGGCACGATGACTGGCGGAGGAGCTGCCACATTCGTCGCCGCAGTTGAAGTAGAAGCAGCTTTCTTACCCTTCGCCGCCGACGAAGATGCCGTCTTTTTACCCTTCGTCGCAACAGTCTTCTTGGGAGCCATTACTGATGATCAGAGAAGGAAGACGAGGACAAGAGAGCTAGGGCAAGAGCAGAAAGTAAAGAAAGTCTTCTTCCCAAACACTCCGCTATTTATAGGCAGATCCCCATAGACCGACGCATCGATCCATGTGCAGTATAACCGACTCTTCGGTTATCAAGGCGATCCGATTATTTAAGGCTAAACTCTTGGGATCCTGTCCCAAAAAGCGGACTTTAATCTGACAGCAAATCAAAGGCAATCAATGCAAAGATTTGCACACATGACAATGAAGACGTGGCAAGAAGCCCATACGGCTCAGATGGCCATACGGCTGAGGAACCCATGCGGCTGGAATGACCATACGGCACAGATGGCCATGCGACTCAGATGGCCATACGGCTGAAGGGGCCATACGGCTGAGACATTCATGCGGTCATAACATCCTATCCGGCCTGAAGAGTTGTTACATGGCCATGCTTCTTATTCAAAGTATTTTAATTTTGTAAATTGAAAACTTTGAAGGGGGTCTTATAGAAGTATGGAAAAGAATAAAGAAAAACCTATACGACTCCAACAAAAGGGTCCCCATGTGGCTCAGGATCCTCATGCGGCTCAGACACCCATGCGGCTCAGGATCCCCCTGCGACTCAGAAGTCCTTACGGCTCGGATAGTTCCATGCGGCTCAGAAAAAATAGCCACATGGCCTTCAACAGTTCTTCTCTCCATTTCGGCTGCATTTAATGCCCTGACGGCTGAAAGCTGTGATAGCTCTGACAAAAGGACGTAATAATGACTCTGACATAATGGTGTGATCCTAGAAAAGAGGAGAAAATCCCCTTACAGCTGGCAAAATCTACCAAGTCCCGAGGCCACTCCATGCGGCTGCCCATTTGCATGCGGTTGCTTATCTCCATGCGGCTGCCCATCGACATGCGGCTGCCTATCTCTATGCGGCTGCCCATTTGCATGCGGCTACCTATCCCCATGTGGCTGCCCATTTGCATGCGACTGTCTATTCCCATGCGGCTGCCCATTTCCATACGGCTGTCCATCCACGTGTGGCTGTCCATCCTCTTGCGGTTCCCCCATCCTTATGCGGTTGCATGCTTCATGCGGCTAAGAAGACCACCCATATGCGGCTCGACCAGGACAGTCCAATTGAGACACGTGGTGCTTTCTGCTACAATTGGGACACATGGCAGTCTTATCTTTTCTGAAATTATGGGTACCCACAAATCCCAACAAAATCAGATTTGTGGCGATCATCATAATGGCCCAGATCAAATCAAATCAAGCAAACGGGATATGTGGCAGGCTATCACAAATCACGAATATTTATGGCAATCAATATTTATTGCCCACAGAGATAAGAGATTTGATGCAATCATATTAATTGCTCAAATAATATTATATTCAAGATGAACGGCCCAGATTCATTGGTCCTGAACCGCTGACTTCTGAAAGAGGCAATCATTTGCAAACCCTAATGATGACCCCATTCCTATAAATAGCAAGGTGTCATTCCCTTGCGAAGGAGGAGATTCTCTAATTGGCAGAAGCAGCAGAGAGAGAGGAGGAGAGAGCGGAGCAAAGAGAGAGAGCACTACAGAGACATCCAGAGATTTAGCAACCGAGGGCACAAGGGAATCTCCCCACACGTCCAAGAGCATTTTTTCACCAGAGCCAAGGATACGTCTGATCGTCCAAGGAGTAAGGCAGAGCGACCGTCGCTTTCCTAAGCCTCTACCGTCACCCCCCCAGAAAAACTAAACAATTGTACTTAGATTGCTATACCTAGGTTTTCGTCCCTAGGTTTTCTTTGTACGAGCGAGTTTGCATTGTGAAGTAAAAGTCCAGTCCTCCGATATAACTGTTATGTTCTTTTATAATCAATGGCAAACACCTCTATTATTCGAATCACTATTCGAACTATTCGAACCACTTATTCGCATATTCATGTGCTGGTTGGACTTTTATTCGTCTTATGTGTTGGATTATGGATTCATTTGTATTAGACTGGGCGGAGAAATACTGATTAGACATGTAGACATATCTCCCTATTCGAATCACCCCTCTGTGAATGATATTTGAACAATAGCCATCCTCACCTGATCAGTGTTTGGTGTGCCGTACTACCTACAGCCGTTTACATGTCGAACGCGGTATTTTAAAACACACTTGGAGAATTTATTCGAATCATTGTTTGATTATCATGTGAATCATTATTCGTATCACCTTATTCGAATCACCTTATTAAAACAATGATTGGAATCATATTCGACTCAGACTATACTGGAATCACATTCGACTCATCTTTTATTAGACTCACATTAGGATTATACTGGACTTATATTGTACTGTCTGGACTCATCATGTTACTCTAGTTCAGCTAGATCTTATTTTATAATCTTTTTTGCCATGTTTTTCCTCTTGTTTAGTTACCTTACTTTTCTTGTACCTTAACTGCTTCTCTACATCATTACTTGTACAAACTGCCATGTTCATCAATACAACTATCTATAACTGCTTTATAGTTCTCTGTCATTTACTTGGGATTTCTTGATGAATTGTATTCGTTCCTGTCCTGACTGGACCTGTTGAAAATATTATAGATAATTGCCATGAGGACATTTGTCCTACTTGCCTTGGAGCAGGAGATGGCTTAGCTACCTTTGGCTCCGACACTCAGGAATGATCAGGAGACTAGCTAGTACACTTGGTTTAGTTTTCATGTTTTAGAACTTGAATTGTAAAAACTTGAGATATGAGTTTGTATTTGAGTTTGTTTGAGATATTATTATTTAGTAGTTGATAATTGTTGTTGTTTAGTTTTTAGTTATAAACTTTTGTGTTATCTTATCGTTCTTAGACTGTGATTGAGATTTCATTATATCTATACTTGTCCTCCGTTTGGAGTTGAGATTTGACAAGTATATTATATAATTGCGTGAGTTGTTGATTAGATAGTAACCTAGGACAGCATTCTACCACCGACACTGCGGCATAGGTTGGACGTACCCACTTCTCGTGCCCCTATACTGGGTACGGGTCATGACATAAGGGTCTCACACAGTCAACTTAGCTTTCAGTCAAGTCTCTATGGTTAGATATTCTAAGCTAAACCAGACATCTAACTAATTCATCTGAGATGGATAGCTGTAGGGACATACTTATCTTTTATGTTAGAGGAAATTAATTCTTATCATAGGGACTATATATTATCTCAAGGATGATATATGATCTGACCAATCTTAGGGACATGGGACGCTACCCCAATCTTATGAACTTATTTCCAAACTGAACAACTGAAATATTATTACTAACCAATCCGATACTTAGGCAACCAACCGACACTCTAGGGTCAAGTCTATCTACCTGTACTAATCATCAGGCCATACTCAATAAAGTCATTCTAGACTTACCCACAACCGACAAAAATCTATCCAACAAATCTTATGGGTCAATCTCGAAGCCATCATATAAAACTCTATCGATCGAACATTCAAATCTTCTGTTTCCACTAGCATAGACGCAACATCATCTACTCAATCCAACTTGTATTCTCATATCTTACTCAAATTGTTTCTATCCAATTATGCCAACTATTTCGAGTCATATTCCAATATTATTATCTCAGTAGTCTATTATTTACGATTCTCTTTCGAAAGCATTATTTATGAATTTTCGATAGCAACAAACACGGACATCTCTTAGCAATTCACGTTAACCATCAACATTCCTTTTGCATCATCTCCCTGTGATTCCATAAGAAGATTTCATTATCATGCACCAATCTAATCTCTATGGCACCAACCATCTAGCCTTCGCATCTCGGCTATCTAGTGGATATGATATAACTCATTAGCTAAGTCATAATCCAATAATTCTATATTCCATCCAAACTTGTTATTCATGCAATAACAACATCCACCGACATGGTCTATTACATATTGTTGCATCTCGATACTTAATTGTATCCCAGCCATCTGACTCTCATAAGGAACATATACTCTCTCATGTATTAAGGGACAAGTGTTCTTTCTCTATGTCTCAAAATAATCAAGGGAAATTTGTTAATTTGGGACTCGTCTAATTCTCTCATGCGCAACTGCACATGTGTAAGCCATCTATTCCTCAAGTTTATTTTCTACTCTTCGGCTGCTGATGCAACTCTCTGCATCTTCTATATCATTCGCAAATTCAATAAGCATCTGACAACACCATCAGTTTGTTGATGCCCAACATGCAATCCATATACTCAGTTCCAATATCATTATATATCTTTATCTCCTAAAATCTTTTGATAACAACATACATCGTTACTGAGCCAACAATTTTTTCACCCAACTGATTCAAGTCATCGCTTGAATCTATAATCCATACTATTCCCAACCAATGCATTCATTTCATATTTTTAATTCTCATTACCCAACATAATACAAACTATCATGGTCTAACGATGGTTCATTCGAACACATCAAAATCTCGTAACAGTTTTATCCGAACTCAATTATCAAGGAACACGCCTAGCCATCGTGAATCAATCATAATTCCAGCTACGAATCGGTACTATCCAATACCTTACAGGTAAAACAATCACTATATTATGAATACGGTCAAGGGCCATCTTATCGCTAAGTTGGTAGAGCCATATACCACTCAAAGCTCAAGCTATTCCTAACATAATATTCCTCTTTCGTACCAAATCAACGTCCATAATGGACTATCCATCCTGTAGTGGCTCTGCTGACCACAAATATCAGCTAATTTCCTTGCATCCGTATCTGAAACATAACCAAGTTAACACATAAGCAAACTCGAAGATTCTATCGATTCCTATTCACTGAAACCATGCACATTATGTTCCAACATACCATGCCATCACCCACTGTCGACTGCCAAATAATAATCGACTTCTATGAATTCCTTATCGAATACATCAATCACATATTACCAACTCATTATCGTATCACATCATTGTTATTCGTTTTGGTATCATTAAGAGTTCATTAAAGCACACAAATCACAACCCACATATTTAGACATATTATATGGAACACCCAGTAAGCGGCTAGAAGAATCAACGGATTTTCAGTTAAGGAGCAACTTAGAATATTTTAGAAGCAACACTGAATAATTGCGAAAGCACTTTGAGTCATTGTAGAGGCAACTTTCATTTCATCGTGGAAGCAACTTTGAGTAATCACGGAAGCAACTTTTGAGTAATCACGGAAGCAGCTTTGAATCATCATAGTAGCAACCTTGATTTGGAACAAACCGAATAAGAATCCAAGGGCGTAAAGCCGTGCTCTGATACCATTATGTCATGTTCCGATCCCGGAGGATCGAAAACTAGCCACTGGACGTGATGCCGTATAATTCAAGATTATACTTGTACAAGGCAAAAACCATTACAGTTTCTGGTATTTCTAAGAAGACAACGACAGCACAGCAAAATCAAGCAGATAAATTGAAGTCACAACAAGATATGAAGAAATGTATCTCTTTATTGATAATTGTAATATATTACAAGATTTGCAGCTGAATACAGATTTTACAACAGATTACAATACTCCTGAATAGCCAACTGAGTATATACTTACCATTTAGCCTTTACAACCAAACATGCCGACTTTGCTTACAATATTATTGGTTCAACTGAGTTACCCTGTTCCATACGTTGTCCCGTATAACAGAAATCATCATCTTGTACGAAGAGCTTCTACAAACCCATCCGATT
>JANAVB010034417.1:74604032-74794032 GCA_029216955.1 Iris pallida
CCACCACTCCCGGCCATCAACGGCAACACCTGACAACACAACCCTGCCATTATCACAGACCCCTGGAACAACCGCCGCCACCACGGCACGCCGTCCGTCTACACCATTGTAACCCCAACCACCATCACAACCACCACCACCGCCGATTCGACCACCACCGTCACTAGTAGAAACCCAAAGCCCTCAAATAAGAACCCTCACATGTCCGCCATGTCTTCTGCCCGGCCTCGACTACAGCCCCTCGACCAGTGCCCCAGCGCCTCCTCCTCCCAGACCAGCCGCGTCGTCTTCCAGCGACCGCACGCCAGGGGAAAGCTTCTCCATTCAAGCATCACACAGCCGCCCCCAGCTGTGTCGCCGAGACCCCCGGCCGCGTTGTCGAGACCCCCGGCCGCCTCCTCCGCGGACTCTCTCTCGCGAAATCAAACCGCCGTATCCTTCGCCTCCTCCGACTTCTCGCGCCGCCTTCGGCCAGGCGCGCCGCCCAAGCCCAACCACCGGTGCCCAGCCGCTTCGCCCCCGCGTGCGAGCGTCCCCTTCCGCGCTCGCCAGATCTCCTCCAGCGCCCGGCCGTACCACCACGAGAACGGCGCCGACCCCGTCTTCTGCCCGCACCTGGCCTCAGCCGTGCCGCCACCCGCGGATACCTCTGCCGACCCGGTGAGACCTTCTCTCCCTACTCCCTCTCTCTCCTTCTTAACTCCACCATCATTTCCTCTTTTTTTTTTACTGTTCCCTTTGGCTTCACCCGAAGAAGGAGCAGCAGCTGATGTATAAGTATTATTATTTATTATCTATTATTATTATTATTATTAGTATTATTATTATTATTATTAGTATTATTATTGCTGATATTATTACTGTTATTATTTCTTCATATTAATAATAATAATAATAATAATAATAGTAGTAGTAGTAATAATAATAATAATAATAATAATAATAATAATAATAATAACAATAATAATAATAATAATAATAATAATAATAATAATAATAATATTATTATTATTATTAGCTGTATGTATGAGTTTAGATATTTTGGGTATCGTGGGATTTATATATGTAAAATATATATCAGATATTTTTATTTTAGTAAATGGTTTAAATATTTATATTATGGGCTATGAGATATTGCTGTAGAACTTTCTATCTATTTAACTAAATTAAATGACAAAATTTTAGTTTAGAAAATAGAGACTTTAGCCTTAAATATTTTCTAGAATTGCTTTTTACTAAAAAAAATATTTTTGATCAAAGTGCTTTCCAAATTATTTTCAAGTAGTTATCTAGACATATATTTGACTAATAAAAATGTATTTCTCCAAATTTTATATTTTAAGATTTATGTAAAATTATTATAAAATAATTTCTAAAAATAGTATAAATATTCAGTTACTCCAAAATTCCTCCTATTATTGTTGTTGATCATGACTAATCACATGTTCCTATTTTCTCGCGATTTTGGACCATTACATCAACCCCGGCCATCGGACTATTCAAAACTTGTCGGATCATTGCACCACACCAGACGTCACACCAGACAAGATATCTTGCCATTATACTATTTATATTCAGTCTGTATTTAGTTATATATCACTGTTCATTATTTTTAGTTATTACAGTTCTTTATTTACTACATGCTCAGTGATTATTAGTTTACTTTGCTACTATCCTTTGGTTGCACATAAACCTAGAGTTAAGGGACTACCGCCTGTAGTGTATCGCATATACCTTGACACAGTTGTACCACAAGGATGTGTGAGATGAGTAGCATATAGAGGTTCTTACGTGTGGGTTGATCCCCCATGCGCATGCGTTAGGGCTAACTGCTAATAGAGGCGTGTTAGGAGACTTAGCAGTTAGTAGAGGTACATGATCGTGGATGCGACTTGACATGTACATTGGGTGGACAGAACAATACCTGACGTATGGGCTTCTTTACACTTTCCTGCTTGCCCGTGCGCTCCGCCGGAGACGCAGGCTCCAGGTGCCCTCTGACGTTTTCCAGAGCGTTATGGATGTAGTCCCTTGCACATGATGCCCTCTGACAATCATCGGATGTTACGAATATTGGCCTCTGGTGCCCTATATAGGGACTATGTCGATCCTATTTACAGCCAGGGCTCATGCGTTGAAGGTTTGTTCTTACTGCATAAACACATTAGAATGGTCAAGTAACCCTCGTCAATGTCATATCACCCCGTCCCCTTAGTAGCTTGAGACAATATCGCATCACGATATAGTGTACTACCTCTTGTCCTTGTTTGGTTGTAGGGGTAGTCCACTGTTTCGATGATGAGGTATTGGATCTTGTTACGAGTGGGACTGTTTACTTTACTTGTGATTTATGACATAGTTTATATATTCAGTTATGTGACATGTTCTTTATGTATCTTATTACGTCCCTCTGAGGACTTGATTATCTCGCCAGGTGTGTGCTCTTATCTTACGCAGGTGTTCTAGCCGTGGCCATGATCATCGTTATTCTTCGGGGATGATTGCACTTTGATTGTCTTCGCTTCACTCACCAAACTTCCTTTCGTTATGTATTTCTTTTCATAGTTGGTAGTAGATTTTTCTCCGCCTAACTACATGTACTAATGACAATTCATAGTTGATTATATGACATCTTTTACTATTACATTTTGTGGATGAGATTTAGTCTTGGTTCTACTGTATTTTACAGCTTACGTATATTTATTATACGGCTGGCATGTCTACGTTCCTAGTCCTATATATTTTGGGACTGGGCGTTACATATTTTTGTAGTGGCCCATGCAGGTCAAGTTTACCGTTTTGGTTACATGACTGTACCGAACGGGCCTGCAATATAGGATTAGAGTCTAGAATCTCATCTACCTACTTGACATCCTTTCTTGACTTCAAATTCTGAACTCTCGTTCGACCTCCTTGATTTGCATCTTGCTTGACTCCTTCTACCGTAAATTCTTAGTTTCGTGCTTAGTAAGATGACTACACTATTATATGCTCATAGGTCAAACACATGGCTAGGAAGATTATATTGACAATTAGGGTACATTGAGGTCTTATTTGAGTTATAAAGGCATTTTCCTAAAAGTATGATTTTAAGAATTAGTTAATTCCAAGTTGGGTAGTAGCAACATTAATAACTTCGAATGATTGTTAGAACTTTATTTGGATCTACAAAAGCATAGTGGGATCTATATACAATTGAGAAAGGAGATTGATTTGATTTTGAGTTTTGATTTTTGAAGGTCTTTGAAAAATATTTATGAATCATTTGATTATAGCTATACATCCTTGAAGATATATAAAGTTAGTTGAAAAGAAATTTTTTTAATTTAAATGTTGCTGCAAGATATATAAGTGAGATTGATCAAATTTGGTAAATTCTGAAGGTTTTAAATTAAGTCGTACGATTCACGATTAATAAGTTTATAAAATTTGAGTTGTAAGTTTGACGTAGTGATAGTACAAAGTTTGGTTTAAAATATTTGGAAGATATAAAAACGCTTCTTGAGGAAAAATTTCAAATTTGGAATTGTGCACTTTGATTTAAGATTCACAAATCTAAGTAGATTTTGGGTTTGAAGAGTTGTGATCATGGATATCAAATTTTAAAAAAAAAGATTATGACTGATAGGATCATTTGAATATTGAGTTTAAGTTGGTTTGCTAAGAAAAGTTACTTTGATTGATTAAAGAAATTTACCAGTTAAAAGTTGTGATTATGTTTGAATAACTTAGAAATAGAAGTTATGATTGATGAATTCTTTAAAATATTAAGCTGTAAATTTTAGATTGCTCGTGACATGCTACGGATTTATCTTGAGGATTACTTGAGAAACTTTTGGAGTTTAAAGTTATGAAGTAATATTTAAAATTTATAGATTCATGATTTTTGAACTCTTGAGTTTGAAAGTTGGAGTGAAAATGTTAAATTTTGAAAAAGTTAGTAGTAACATGATGAAAGTTCACTTAGAGAATTATGGAAGGGAATAAACTCTTAATCACGATTAAATTAAACGGCTTGGAGTGAATACAAATATGGTTGTTCAATTTGGAGAAAGTAATTAGAAACTTTTTGAAGAAAATTTGAGTTTTAAATGGTTGGCCACCAAGATAACCCTAACGAGTTCGAAGGATTTTACCTTAATTGCCATATCCCCCACGACCATGATAGTAGTGTATACACAAGTGTTGTTAGTCATCTCCAAGATCATGTGGTTATATTTCAATCTTGACTTCCCTCGACATTCCCTCGAATCTATTTTAATCGTGACTTTCTAACCATTTGAAACTTAGAAATAATTGGATTGCTCCTTGATCATACCCCATCAAGTGGCTATCATATCTCTAGAAACTGTATTCCTAACTTATTTTACCTTGATCTACTAGAATCTATCTTTATTTCATGCTTTAACTCGGTCATTTATTTTGTGCGATAATCATTATCTCATGAACTTCCACTTTCTATTTTAAATTCTTTTGTGTCCTTTACCATGACTTGGATATTTGGAGCACAACACTAGGCGTTTCCATCCAACAAATTTTATATGCAAGACATAGACGAGCCTACCTTCATGTAGGTATATCACGTGCCACTAAAACCCGTAACCTTGTACTCTATTTTCTTGATATGACTTTTGGTCAAAAAGACTAGACCACAACCCTTACCATGATACCAAAATACTTTCTGCCTTCAATTAGGCTCCAACATTACTCAAATCTTTCAACCGATATATGATTGTGTTCTACTCGATTCCTTAAAATGCTTAACTTTGTGTCTTAACCATTGTCCCATCATACTACTAGTTTAACTCTTGTAAGTTGGGTAGAATACCTCACGACCTAACCAACATTTTTGTGGACCACATTGATAGATTCACTTGGACCATAGAATTCAGTGGGCCCTAACATATCTAGTCAACCAAGCCGACTGTATAGGCCCGAACTTCGGATAAGACTCAATTTTAAAGAATCTTAGACTATTTAATTTCCTTCATCATCCACTGCTTATATTTTGACTATCTTATGTTGCTATCATAGTCTAGATTTGCAAGCTTACTCTTTATCGAGCTTGTTCGTGACATATGTTTATTGTGGGCGCCCACTAATACATTGTTTAATCAGAACCGGTGCATGCTGGTCTGATCAACCAAGTGCACTTTGGTTCGCTTTTGTCTATTATTCTACGTGGATGGAACATAATTAAAAACTTGTCCTTTAGAATCCCATCCACGACTGCCTTGACAATATCTTTGAAATTTTCGATCGTCTTTGAACCACGTATTCGTATTCGATAACATCGTCATTGAACTCCTTATTGTGTTCGCCTTCACCTATTTTAGAAAGACGAAGGCGTTATGCTAGAACTTCCTCTAGCCTTCCTATCGATTATGACCATTAACACTCAATGTAGCTATATCTTCATCCTAAACTACTCGTCCTTTTGTCGGCCCTATCATGACCTTCTAATTGCTTAGTTTAGGTGCAAACCTAATTGCTCTCTTAATCGTGCCATCAACCTACTCTCAAGAAACCATATCCTTAAGGTCTCTAATTTATTTTCTTGAACCCATACTATTCTTTATTGCCTGTTATCTTGTTTTAACTTTAACCCTTACTCAATTTCTTCTTGCGCTAACCCGTGATTATCCTCACCATTATTGAAATCGCAATTTCCTAATGCATGTTTTGTTGAACATTGTGAATGATTGTTCCTTACCAATACCCCTTGTGCCTTTTCACCCCCTACAAATTCTTAATTTCGAGGACGAAATTCTTTTAAGTTGGGTAGGATGTAAAACCCCTAAATTTATACTACGATTTTTTTTAAATTTGGTATCGATTTTGTTTTGTAAATCGTACGTCGCGTACGAGTTCGCATTTTTTCATATTTGTACGTCGCAAGACAATATATTTATACGAATATTTTATTAAAAGATATTTTTTCGAATAAGTATTTAATATTTGGTTTATTTCGTCGCGTCGAATTTTGGCAAACGTTATTTATTTAATGATATTTATTTTACTTTACAATTATAAGTGATAATTTGGAAAAATTATTGTTTTATTTAAATATATTTTGTGTGCTAGTAACATGAAATTTATTTCATGCCCACTTGATTTCACAAATTTTTTTTTAGTTGTTTGCAAAAATGATAATTCTAATATTTAAATATTTTATTCATTTTCAAAATTAATTAATTATTAATGTTTAAAAGTTATGGAAATATTTTAAATAAATCTATAGTGATTTAAATCAAAATTTTGATTTCATTTGGATAGATTAAATAGTTTTGTTTTAGGCTATTATCTAGTTTTGATTTGAGGGATTTGATCAAAAATATTTTTTATTCGTTTTAAATCAAATAATGTATTATCTAATGTTGATTTAAACTAGTCCCCATCCTTATCCAACTGGAAATTTCCACCTCCTACATAAGGATAGGTACTCTTCCATGATTTTCTACCATCATATTGTGTATCGTGTCTGTGCCACTACATCCACTATAAATTTCATTACACATACATAATTTTTGTCCTGTCCGACAAACCGGACGTCCAACCCAGCCGTGTCGGACCCATCTCGACACGACACCTAAACCTAAGCCATGCCCTGTTCCGCCACGCTACGTCGACAACATCCCTCCAATACCGCTCCCCCTCGCTTTCTTCTCCGACAACCCACCATCTCCGCCATTTTCATCTCCACCAGTCCCGGCCATCAACGGCACTCCCGGCCATCAACGGCAACACCCGACAACCCACCATCTCCGCCATTGTCATCTCCACCATTTCGATAATTGACAAACCTTGACCGATATAACATCATGATCTTTGATTTGAAAAGAAAAAAAAATGTAAGGTACTGTTCTATACTTGTATGAACTATTTTCTCAAAAAAATCCTGTATCCTGCTAAAGATGTTAGATCCATTTTCTCCCACGTTGTCACTTAGCAAAATGATTGCAAAGAGAGAAGCTCCCCCGCAATTCATGCTTAAGAAACGAACGTTGAAGAAATGCAGAATATATATATATATAAGAATAACATTTATTTCACAGGCAGTTTAATGAATGAAAAATAAACTAAGATAATGCTACACATAGAATAAAAGAGAGAATGTATACATATAAGATAGAAAACAATAAACAATGAAATAGTAAATGCATATTAATAAGAATTTGAAAATGTATCAACTTAGGAAACAATCGCAGTGCTAAAAATAAAATAAAGATAGAGTACTATCTTGGAATATCGGAGCATTTCCAAGCATACATAGACAAAATAAAGAGACTAACTAGATAACATCTAGACAAAGTACAAAAGCATCTAGATAAAAAATCCTCAAATTCATTATCGATATCACGATCAGCAGAGCCACCATGTCCGGAAGGACCAGCTCCAGAAGTGCCAGCTCCATGAGAAGGATATAGAGTAGCATCAGAACCACGGTACCAGTCATAAGTGTTATCGGGCTCGAAGAAGTGACAATCTGTCTCATCCTCATAGCGGTAGGAAGAGACAGTAGAATCTCGTGGAAGTGAACTGGCATACAGACCAGTCTGGGCGAAACGTAGATCCATAAGGGAATTTACCAGGGCCTGAAACTGACTAGCATCTCGGAACTCACGTTCCCTCAATGTGTCAGTCACAAACGCTCACAAAGTGTTATGCTCATCCAGCTGAGCATGTCGCATATCAAACAGGTGCTGGTGAATACCCTCAAAAGACATAAGGTAATCCTAAGGTGGTGGATGTGGTGTAGTAGGAGCAAGATGTAGCACCCAGTTTTCCAAATGAGGGAAATTTTGAAATTTCGTGTTTATAATTATTTTAATAATGATATTTAATTCATGATATGATTTTTGGTGATTTTAAATTATTTTAAAATTATTTAAATCAATGACTTGTGGTTTTGACGTTTTGCTAGTGAAACCCTAGAGACTGTTTGACCTAGAGCCTAACCATGTGATTATGATATTTTAATGTCATTTTTGGCCTAAGGATATTTTTTGCATTTGACCTCTTTGAATTATTTTGATATTATTTTATTATTTATGATATTGTTTTGGAGTTATTTGAGTCGGGTTCGAATTTCAACTCAATCCGACTTGAAACGGGGACCCGGGGGTAGTTTGACTCTAGTGGGACCCACACACTAGTTAGACATGGCCCACATGATATTAATTTTAGTCCACATGATAGAAATATTTTAGTTAGAGGTTAGACTAATTATTATGGATAAGGTTAGTGTGATTAGAGACTTTAGAATGACTAATTTAGCCCCAACCAATTAGCCCTTTCCTAATACTCATAGAATAGGTTTGTAGGAGCTTTTGGACTTTTCCTAATAGGACAAAACCACCTTTATGGCCAGCCACAATAAGATAGGGTTGAGCCTCCCATTTGTCATTATCCATCTATTTTTCTCTCTCTTGTTCTTCCCCAAATTCCTAGAGAGCAATCCCTATCAATTTCTCCACCAAATCCTTCCATTTCACCACCAAATCTTCTTCCTTCCTTCTCCATTCTAGCCAAGGAGGAAGCTACCCAAGTTTGGGAGGATTCGGAGCTCGTTCGTGTCCTTTTGGAATCTCTACGTGTCGGTGTCGCTCCGGGAAGGTTTTTCTTCGATTCGATCTACCGGAAGGTATAAATCTCTTCTCCTTTTTATTTTCTCATGCATATAGGTCTATTTTGAACCCATAGGAATGACCCCCATGGTTGTATCTCCATTTGTGTCCATTTTGTGTCCATTTGGAGGTCATAGGAGTGTCCTTTGTGTTGTGGATGTGTTCATGTTACATATATAGATTTATATATATATATTGTAATGAGAGTGTATCTATATTTATATATGTAATAAATGGTTCATGATGATTATATAATCAAGTTTGTAAGTGTGGTTCTTCATATTATTATTGCTATTATTGTTGTGGATAATTAGGATATATATTGTGTATTCTTTTGGCTCAAACTATCTAAATCCGTCATGATTTTTATCCACGTTTTTAATTTCAGCCCTAACTTAGAAATGTCATAACTTCTAGCTCAAAACTAGGTTTAATCTTCCGTTTTTTTTAAAAGAAGCGTATTGAAGTTAGCTTTCCAAAAACATGTATTAATAGGCCTAATTCTTTTTGTAACTTTCTAGAGAATTATTTGAGTGTCAGCTGTACGAAAGACAAATGCATTCTTCAGTGTTTTCGTGATTCCGGGAGTTTCCGGAAATGAAAATGTGATTCGTTTAAAGTTTTGGAAAGCTAACATATAGATCTATAATATACTTTAATCCTAAATTTTAGTTCATACTGAGATGGTACAGTATTAATTATTAGTAGGAGTTACTATTCAGCATATGCATTTTGTGCACCCTTGTGTGTAATATATTGTTCTATTTGATTTTAACCCATGTTAATGTATATACATTTTGTAACTAAATAGAGAATACAAGCATGAGTAAATGGTTAAATAAATGATGTACGAGGTGTAAGTATTCTATCTAATGTAAGTATGTATAAGTATGGCTTGTAATGAATATGTAGGTTCCATAGTATGTAATGTATGGTACATATAGTAGTGCAAGAGAATAAATGAATGATGAATGAATGCAAGCATGAATATAATGTAATAATAGATGTAATATATGAAATATACAAGTTAATGAGATGTAATGTTCTATGCTAACACAAATCCTATATTAACTCATGTACCCCCTTACACTATGTTGACACTATCACACTTGACACATTGTTCACTTACACTTTAACACTCTTTGATATATATACACTATGTATGCCTATTTAACCCTCACTTGCCCCTTTGCCATGTTCATATACACACACATAGCCTCTTAAATAAGTATTTATGAATATAGTTAACTTAGCTATGTATGTATATTATATATATGTTAGCATATTGTGTTGTAATATATATAAGTTTATATAACCATTTGAAATGCCATGATTATAGACCTAATATTGAATACTAATATGTACATGTGTATATATGTGTAGACATATATAGCTTAAAGTAATATATTACCTAGTGTATATCCAATGTGAATTCTTGCCTATTTGAGTATTGAATAATTGCATGCTATATAGAGTCGGGTGTATGTTGGCTTGTATAGCCTTGTATTGATGTGTGCTTGCTAGGATAGTCTTGGTTAGGCCTAGTAAGACTTGCTGGGTTAGGATATGACCTAGTTTGACTAGTGCAGTTGACCAGAGTTGACCAAGGGTTGACTTTGGCCTAGTTTGACCTAGATTCATATAGAATGCATTGTAGTGCTTTATATTACCCTTCTGGACATGTTGTGACTTGTGCTGTTCTAATTAGGGGCCAGACACCTCTCTTCGGACAGTATCTTTACCTTGGACATTCAGATATCAGGCAAGTACATTCTCTGACCGTTTCATACTTGTATGGATTTACATTCTTGCTCTAGATTACTGTACTTGATGCTGACACGATCTTTATCACGGATTGGTACTATATGGATCTTCTTCTGAGATGTTATCTTCTTGTATTCACTAAGTACATATTGTGATGTGCGTTTCACTTACATATTGTATTTATTGAATACCCTTATCATTGTACACTCATTGTGCATATTGTACTCTCAGTATCACATTGAGCCATTGTACAAGCCATTGTACAAGCCATTATATAAGGTAACGTAACTGAATTGGATCCTTGTGTATTGATTGGGGAGGGGGAGTAGAAATGGTTATGTGATCAATCGTATTGTATAAGAAATTGTATATGTCCATTGTACACCCACGTACAAAGGAGTCCCATTTTATTGTATAACCTAACCCGTTTACATAACCATATTGTGCTCTAAAATTACATGTTCCTTACAGTCTTACTTATCGTATTTAGATATTTTCTGTTATCAAACCTCTACTATTTTTCATATATCTTCTTCTTTCAGCGTTTCATGTACTTTACCCTATTGTATGCTTTATATTTCCTAACTCGTTATGAACTGCGTGAGATATTTTGTGCTCGCTCCCGTCCTGACTGGACCTGTTGAAAATATTACAGAGGATGAGGAGGAGGCCTGTATAGACACCTACTATGGGGCAGCTGTGGATGCCATGTGTGACCCAGATTTCCAGCCTGATCCACTAGTTTAGAGACTGAGGCTCCCTAGTTTAGGTTTTCTTTTTCTGTCATTGAGATCTAGATTGTATATATTCTTTTATTTCAGTACTAGAGTCTTGTATTGAGCTGGATGTTCTGATTTGTTATGTCACTAGACACTTAGACTCTCTGGTTGTATTTATGTGGTTTTTCCTTCATTCTAGTATTTATCTATCTATCTTCCTATCTTTCATTCTGTTTAGATGTGATTGAGACTGTATATTGCTATGTCACCTCCATTTGGAGTGTATATACTGTACAGGTACCCTTATATTGTTAGATGATTGACCTAGGACAGCGTTCTACCGCCGACACTGCGGCGTAGGCTGGGCGTAGTTACGTTCTCGTGCCCACACAGTAGGTGTGGGTCGTGACACGTTTTTAGTGGTGGCCCATGCAGGTCAAGTTTATGTAGTGGAATTCAAACTAGAGTACCACTACAGCCTGCAGTAGGATTAGGATATATTTTGAAGGTACTCAATCACAGATAGGAACCCTTGAGAGATTCCCGGGACGACCCTGGAGAATCTTATTTAACTTTGATTTGAAAACTCTTTTTTTTCCTTGATTTATTTTATCTTTATTTTCTGTTGTTGAATTTGATTTTAATGGATTATTGTTGAATTTGAGTTGTATTTATTAATTTTGATGTAAGGTTTTCGAATTTTGAATTTTGATGGTAGCTGTTGCATCGAGTTTGTATTTTGATAGATTTTGTTCATTTTTGAATTTTGATGTTCGTTAATAAATTTGATTTAATTTTTTTGAGTATTCATTATTGATTTAATTTAATTTTTGGCAAGATGAAGTTATATGGGCTAGGTCATCTATGTTATGGAATCTAGTCTTCTATAGTCACATTAGCCAACATGGTGAGGACATATAGTCTGACTCTGGATATATTTCTCGGGTGTGGGAATTTAAGGTTTTCGCAGCCAAGCATGCGGTACCGCGAAAATGTTAAATACCATGATTCTAGAGATATGTGCATAAGTCAAGGGCTCTGTGATTATCGTAGCCTTGCTTACTAGTATGACGAGGATTTAGAGTACCATAATTTTGGATAGACGCATATGATTATCAGATTGTACCTTAAATGTTTTCGAACATGTTTTTGCTACTTTTGTTTCAGTCATTCAAAAAAAAAAGAATTATTGTTGTTTTGTTTTGTTTTATTTCTCATTGTTTACTTAGGATGTAGCTTTAGATATTTTTATAAACCTTGTGTAACTTCTTACAAATTTATTTCTTCTTAATACAATAAATCAGTGATTTTGCTAGGCCTTATTTTGGATTTGATATTATAGCTCTGATTTTGAAATGGGTTCCACTTTTAAATAGATAAGCAGAACATATTCTTTTATCATTCTTTTCCTGCCAGTATTTTTACTACCATCATTCCTTGTCTTATATACCTGTCCTGATTATATCAATTCCCTGTCTTGTATATAATTCTGTTAGCTATACCTTGAAAACTCTTGAATCTTTATATTATTTTTATCTGAGAAATGTTGAGGAAGTAACGTAAATCATCTAGTTCGGAAATGATGTAATTGGTTATCATAGGATGATTTGTAGGAATCAGAGTATTGGATGTCAAATATGAAAAATTTGAAGTGGGGATGTGGTAAAGGTTTAAAATGAAATCGAGGGATAAATGTTATCAATTTAGAAACAATCACGGAAAGTTGGTTATGAATAATTCATGGATGTATTTCAAAACTAATGAGGATGTTCAAGGTCAACCTAGTTTTGAGGACTTAGAAAATCTTGGTTATTGATTCTGGAGAAAACTTTTACTCTGAGGCGATATGGAAATTTAGTAATGGAAAGAAAATTTTATTGTAATCAATGATTATGCAAAAATTAAACTAGATATTGTAAGAAATGACTAGAGACAGATAGAACACAAGGATTTTAAGTTATAGGAATTATTTTGGATGATTGAAAAAAAATGTGTAAAATTCGAAAGGATAATAATTGACGGTGAACGTTGAAGAAATGTGAAGGTTGATTTATAAAACGAGAATAAATTTTGCATGACATAGTGGTATTAGGGTTAAATAAATACGAGGCTTGATTTAAACAAGTACGAGGATTCCATAAACTGGATTTGGAGGTTTCGGATCTAATTTAGAACGAGGTGAAAGAATTTGGAAACTTGATTAAATGGGTAAGTGTTGATACCTAATTTAGAGGGGTATGCTTCGTGGAAAATATTTTGGAAGTTTGGAATTTTGTCTATGGTAATTGTAGTAGAGGTTTAGATGACTGAAGGATTATAAAATTTCGATGATAGTCATATGAAGGTTGATTTTCATATTGGGACTTGTGAGAAAAAAAATATGATTTAGCAAATGACAGACTTGATGGTATTAGAGAGAGATGATTAACTTGACTCCTTATGAAATCTTCCCTTGTTTTTTCCCAAAGTGTTTTCAATATCATTGAATCTTAGCTCCCTTAATCACGACCAATCAGATTTGATCATCTTCTCTTATCATATTAATATCGTGGGTTGTACTCAATTGAATTAAAATTTGATTATGGCCTGAATCTCCATCCTTGTAAGCTCGTGCTCAGGCTTGATGAACTGTCCTCTATATTGCCTAAATCTTGATTTTCTAGAATTGATCAACTTAGATCGTATCGAGACTAAATGTTCTTAATATATATTTTGATTGGATTTCCATGAAATTGACTTTCATTCTTAAACTTGTGATTTGATTTTTCTTTGATTAGTACCCCTTTCAGATAATTGGTAGTTACCCTTGTTTTATTTTTATTTTATTTTGATGATACAAGTTTTATATAGATGGTAGACTGCCTTACAGTTTTGATGATTTGTTATTTCTGTAACTTTTCTCGTTTAGCACCCTAGACTGCTTGTGTATTTGATACCCTATGACCGAATCATTTAGTATGACTAGTATACCTAGATGAGACTTTCACTACCACCGTATGCCATGACCCTGGACGTTGTCTTTTTTGATGGTATGATTTGTTTAAGTTCTGGGACTTTGATTGTGGGAGTTTGACCTAGAGGGAGTAGGGACATTTTAATTTCGAGGACGAAATTTTTCTAAGGTGGGTAGAGTTGTAGCACCCAGTTTTCCAAATAAGGGTAATTTTGAAATTTTGTGTTTATAATTATTTTAATAATGATATTTAATTCATGATATAATTTTTGGTAATTTTAAATTATTTTAAAATTATTTAAATCAATAACTTGTGGTTTTGACGTTTTGCTAGTGAAACCCTAGAGACTGTTTGACCTAGAGCCTAACCATGTGATTATGATATTTTAATGTCATTTTTGGCCTAAGGATATTTTTTGCATTTGACCTCTTTGAATTATTTTGATATTATTTTATTATTTATGATATTGTTTTGGGGTTATTTGAGTCGGGTTCGAATTTCAACTCAATCCGACTTGAAACGGGGACCCGGGGGTAGTTTGACTCTAGTGGGACCCACACACTAGTTAGGCATGGCCCATATGATATTAATTTTAGTCCACATGATAGAAATATTTTAGTTAGAGGTTAGACTAATTATTATGGATAAGGTTAGTGTGATTAGAGACTTTAGAATGACTAATTTAGTCCCAACCAATTAGCCCTTTCCTAATACTCATAGAATAGGTTAGTAAGAGCTTTTGGACTTTTCCTAATAGGACAAAACCACCTTTATGGCCAGCCACAATAAGATAGGGTTGAGCCTCCCATTTGTCATTATCCATCTATTTTTCTCTCTCTTGTTCTTTCCCAAATTCCTAGAGAGCAATCCCTATCAATTTCTCCACCAAATCCTTCTATTTCACCACCAAATCTTCTTCTTTCCTTCTCCATTCTAGCCAAGGAGGAAGCTACCCAAGTTTGGGAGGATTCAGAGCTCGTTCGTGTCCTTTTGGAATCTCTACGTGTCGGTGTCGCTCCGAGAAGGTTTTTCTTTGATTCGATCTACCGGGAGGTATAAATCCCTTCTCCTTTTTATTTCCTCATGCATATAGGTCTATTTTGAACCCATAGGAATGACCCCCATGGTTGTATCTCCATTTGTGTCCATTTTGTATCTATTTGGAGGTCATAGGAGTGTCCTTTGTGTTGTGGATGTGTTCATGTTACATATATAGATTTATATATATATATATATTGTAATGAGAGTGTATCTATATTTATATATGTAATAAATGGTTCATGATGATTATATAATCAAGTTTGTGAGTGTGGTTCTTCATATTATTATTGCTATTATTGTTGTGGATAATTAGAATATATATTGTGTATTCTTTTGGCTCAAACTATCTAAATCCGTCATGATTTTTATCCACGTTTTTAATTTCAGCCCTAACTTAGAAATATCATAACTTCTAGCTCAAAGCTCGGTTTAATCTCCCGTTTTTTTAAAAGAAGCGTATTGAAGTTAGCTTTCCAAAAACATGTATTAATAGGCCTAATTCTTTCTGTAACTTTCTGGAGAATTATTTGAGTGTCAGCTGTACGAAAGACAAACGCGTTCTCGGTGTTTTTACGATTTCGAGAGTTTCCGGAAACAAAAATGCGATCCGTTTAAAGTTTCGGAAAGCTAACATATAGATCTATAATATACTTTAATCCTAAATTTTAATTCATACTGAGATGGTACAGTATTGATTATTAGTAGGAGTTACTATTCGGCATATGCATTTTGTGCACCCTTGTGTGTAATATAATGTTCTATTTGATTTTAACCCATGTTAATGTATATACATTTTGTAACTAAATAGAGAATATAAGCACGAGTAAATGGTTAAATAAATGATGTACGAGGTGTAAGTATTCTATCTAATGTAAGCATGTATAAGTATGGCTTGTAATGAATATGTACGTTCCATAGTATGTAATGTATGGTACATATAGTAGTGCAAGAGAATAAATGAATAATGAATGAATGCAAGCATGAATATAATGTAATAATAGATGTAATGTATGAAATATACAAGTTAATGAGATGTAATGTTCTATGTTAACACAAATCCTATATTACCTCATGTACCCCCTTACACTATGTTGACACTATCACACTTGACACATTGTTCACTTACACTTTGACACTCTTTGATATATATACACTATCTATGCCCATTTAACCCTCACTTGCCCCTTTGCCATGTTCATATACACACACATAGCCTCTTAAATAAGTATTTATGAATATAGTTAACTTAGCCATGTATGTATATTATATATATGTTAGCATATTGTATTGTAATATATATAAGTTTATATAACCATTTGAAATGCCATGATTATAGACCTAATATTGAATACTAATATATGCATGTGTATATATGTGTAGACATATATAGCTTAAAGTAATAGATTACCTAGTGTATATCCAATGTGAATTCTTGCCTATTTGAGTATTGAATAATTGCATGCTATATAGAGTCGGGTGTATATTGGCTTGTATAGCCTTGTATTGATGTGTACTTGCTAGGATAGTCTTGGTTAGGCCTAGTAAGACTTGCTGGGTTAGAACATGACCTAGTTTGACCTAGTTTGACTAGTGCAGTTGACCAGAGTTGACCAAGGGTTAACTTTGGCCTAGTTTGACCTAGATTCATGTAGAATGCATTGTAGTGCTTTATATTACCCTTCTGGACATGTTGTGACTTGTGCTGTTCTAATTAGGAGCCAGACACCTCTCCTTGGACAGTATCTTTATCTTGGACATTCAGATATCAGGCGAGTACATTCTCTGACCGTTTCATACTTGTATGGATTTACATTCTTGCTCTAGATTACTGTACTTGATGATGACACGATCTTTATTACGGATTGGTACTATATGGATCTTCTTCTGAGATGTTATCTCCTTGTATTCACTAAGTACATATTGTGATGTGCGTTTCACTTACATATTGTATTTATTGAATACCCTTATCATTGTACACTCATTGTGCATATTGTACTCTCAGTATCATATTGAGCCATTGTACAAGCCATTGTACAAGCCATTGTACAAGACATTGTACAAGCCATTATATAAGGTAACGTAACTGAATTGGATCCTTGTGTATTGATTGGGGAGGGGGAGTAGAAATGGTTATGTGATCAATCGTATTGTATAAGAAATTGTATATGTCCATTGTACACCCACGTACAAAGGAGTCCCATTTTATTGTATAACCTAACCCGTTTACATAACCATATTGTGCTCTAAAATCACATGTTCCTTACAGTCTTACTTATCATATTTAGATATTTCCTGTTATCAAACCTCTACTGTTTTTCATATATCTTCTTCTTTTAGCGTTTCATGTACTTTACTCTATTGCATGCTTTATATTTCCTAACTCGTTATGAACTGCGTGAGATGTTTTGTGCTCGCTCCCGTCCTGACTGGACCTGTTGAAAATATTACAGAGGATGAGGAGGAGGCCTGTATAGACACCTACTATGGGGCAGCTGTGGATGCCATGTATGACCCAGATTTCCAGCCTGATCCACTAGTTTAGAGACTGAGGCTCCCTAGTTTAGGTTTTCTTTTTCTGTCATTGAGATCTAGATTGTATATATTCTTTCATTTCAGTACTAGAGTCTTGTATTGAGCTGGATGTTCTGATTTGTTATGTCACTAGACACTTAGACTCTCTTGTTGTATTTATGTGGTTTTTCCTTCATTCCAGTATTTATCTATCTATCTTCCTATCTTTTATTCTGCTTAGATGTGATTGAGACTGTATATTGCTATGTCACCTCCATTCGGAGTGTATATACTGTACAGGTACCCTTATATTGTTAGATGATTGACCTAGGATAGCGTTCTACCGCCGACACTACGGCGTAGGCTGGGCGTAGTTACGTTCTCGTGCCCACACAGTGGGTGCGGGTCGTGACACAAGAGGAGGGACAGCTGCGCTACGACGAGATAGATGAAGATACTAGAGCTCAGAGTCACGAGCGCAAGTGGATAGATCAATGTTAAAGTGCTGAAAAATGATCGAGAGAATCATCGTATAAGCAAGGTTATTGTTCCTTTTGCGACAATGACCCATCATCTAAATGATAATCTTGGGGACAGAAAAAAGAATCCCCTTACGAATATGATATAAAGCAGACAATTCAAGGGTGGTCACATCGTCCTTGGAAGTAGATTTGGGTAAGATAGTGGAGTAGATGATGCGATGCAATTCATAAAAAAAGTTCAAATTTGCAGCTTTAAACTTTCTAGAATGAACTCGGTCAAGAGTGCGGAGTTGAATTTTGAAACTGTTTAAGGTCGTGTCTCCAGAAAATTCAAATTCTGTGATATCGTCTAGCGGAGCACCTTCATTTGGAATATTAAGAATTTTTGCTAAGTCGACATTATTGAATTGAATATCAATTCCAGCGAGATGACTCTTAAGAGTGAAAGTGTTAAGGGTAAAATTGCAGTAAAATAAACGAATAGCATTAGTTGCAATAGGGTATGACTGAGGGACAAGGTTGTGCAACCCTAATACTTTAAAGTAAGTTCGGTTGGACAAAAAGATAGTCCATTTGATCGGTGCACCGTGGCATATGTTGCGAATAAAGAAATTCGTATACCATAATAAGGATTGGTCATGAATTTCGAAGTAAAACCCATTGAACGGCCCATCGTTCGACTGGACTGGCAAAAAGAGTGATCCTTGGATAGGATCCAAAGACGAGGCTTCTTCGCTAGCCGCGGTCTTCTTCCTTTTGAAGGGGTTGTGAATCCTAGGCATGATTTCTAAGCAAAGTATATAAATTTACAAAATTAAAATAGAGAGAAGGAGGAAGTTATATCTTCTAAAATTTGAGTATGTGGAAGGGAACGAGAATCTATGCACGAATCCAAAATTTGGATTAAAAACTCCAAAAGACTTGAGAGAAATCTAAAGATGAAAATCTAGGGTTTGAAGCTCTCGGGCGCGGCTGCTGCTGTGTTTGGAGGAGATGAATATGAAGGCCACTTTCAAATCTGACTTAAAAGTACCCGACACCAACATAAGTTGGACTGAATTCAGGCCAAATTTGGTGCGAGTTCGCCTGGGGTTCTGTTGAGGTATTTTTATTTAGAAAAAATGTCACTTTATATTCATCAATCCTATTTCAATTATTTAATTCAAAGTTTATTTATTTTAAATTTCAATTAATATAATTAATATTATTTTATGAATTAAATTTTGTTACGCAGCAACTTTTTCAGATTAGCTGTAGGGGTACCGTTCCAGCTAACGGAGATTCATCTGGGAATGCTTAAGTGCCGCTTTGCTTCAACCATAGTCGTGGTGACAGACAGACCCTTTGTAGGCTTGTCTCGAAAACAGTTTTTGCATATTGAAAATAATTAATAAAACAAAATTTTAATATTATTGACATCTAAAATTCTTAATTCTCGACATAAATAATTGAAACGATCTTCCGCTAATGGTTTTGTAAAGACGTCAGCTAATTGGTTCTCTATGTCTACATATTCAAGTTTTATGTCTCCATTTGTTTGATGATCTCTAAGAAAATGATGTTGAATCTCAATATGCTTAGTGCGAGAATGACATTCATGATTCTTAGTCAAATTAATAGTGCTAGTGTTGTCACAGAAAATGGGTATGTGTGAATGCTTTAAACCAAAGTCTTCTATGGTTTGCTTCATCCACAAAATTTGTGCATAACAACGTCCTGCGACGATATACTCAGCCTCAGTATTTGATAATACGAAATTTTTTTGCTAAACAAAGAGACTAGAGCCTTACCTAGGAAATGACATGTGCCGCTAGTACTTTTTCTATCTACTTTACATCCAGCAAAATCAGCATCCGAGTAACCGGTTGGGTCAAAGGATATGGGTTTTGGATACCATAAGCTCACAAAAAAGTGCCTTTAAGGTATCGAAAGGTACGCTTAACTGCTCACAAGAGTGATTCCTTAGGGTTAGCTTAAAAATGTACACCCAAGAAAATACTAAATATTATATCCGGACGACTAGCAGTTAAATAAAGTAAACTATCAATCATACCTTGATACTTACGTATGTCGACTAGTTTGCCTTGCTCATCAATATCAAGCTTGGTTGAAATTTCCATCGGAGTGCTAAGAGGTTTGACGATTTCCAGATCAAACTTCTTTAGTAAGTCTTTTGTGTACTTGTCTTGATTAATGAACGTCCCATTATTGGTTTGTTTGATTTGCAGTCTAAGGAAGGATTTGAGTTCGCCCATCATGTTCATCTCAAACTCGTTCTGCATAAACTTTGAAAATTCTTGACAAAGTGACTTATTAATGGATCCAAAGATAATATCGTCAATATAAAT
The DNA here is from genome assembly GCA_029216955.1 of Iris pallida. Classification (NCBI taxonomy): domain Eukaryota; kingdom Viridiplantae; phylum Streptophyta; class Magnoliopsida; order Asparagales; family Iridaceae; genus Iris; species Iris pallida. The sequence continues at coordinate 74,624,479 of JANAVB010034417.1, forward strand.
CTGAACCAAAAGAAGATTTCCTTTCAAAGATTTTATAAACAGTGTATTTTCAACCTTCCCTTTTGTAAAACCGTTATCAAGTATAAAAGAGCTTAAACGATCGTACCAAGCACGAGAGGCTTGTTTCAGACCGTATAATGCTTTCTTCAACTTGAAAACATAGTCAAGATTTTTGAAATCAGTAAAACCTAGAGTTTCAGCTACATAAACTTCTTCTTTTATAAAACCGTTAAGAAATGCACCTTTTACGTCCATTTGAAAAAGCTTAAAATTATGAAAACATGCAAATGCACATAACATGCGAATGGATTCTAATCTCGCAACTAGGGCATAGATCTCATCGTAATCGATACCTTCCTCTTGGTTGTATCCTTGAGCTGCGAGTCGGACCTTGTTACGAGTAACTAAATAATTCTTATTAAGTTTATTTTGGAATACTCAGCGGGTGCCAATGACCGAATGATCAATGAGCTTGGAAACAAGTTTTCAAACTTGATTATGTTTAAATTGGTTTAATTCCTCTTGCATAACATCTAACAAAAAATATCGATACATGCTTCTTCAATATTTTGGGTTCTAGCTGTGAAATAAATGCGAACGAGTAATTACACCCATGGTAATCTCACCTATTACCAAGTCATTGGGATGGTCAGCCATAAAATTTATTTTTTTAGCAGACTCTCAAGGTAGCTGGTTCCGGCTTCTGGTTCTGTATGTACTCTGCGTGATGGATCTGCAGGTGCTATGTTTGAAGGTTCTGCAGGTATTGTGCTCGGTGTACTGACGTCTTCATCATCATTGTCGATTGTCTGTTGATTCTTTTCGTCAAAAGTAACGTTCATTGACTCTTCGATGATCATAGTCCTTTTGTTGAAGACTCGGTACCCTTTGCTTTTGGCCATATAACCTAAAAATATACCTTCATCGGCCTTTTTGTCAAACTTTCCTAAATTATCTTTAGTATTAAGAATAAAACATTTGCATCCAAAGATTTTAAAGTAAGAAACTGAGGGTTTTCTATCAAACCAAAACTTATAGGAAGTCTTCTTCGATTTAGGTCAAATTAGAACCCTATTGAGAACATAACAAGCTGTATTGACAGCTTCAGCCCAAAAGTATTTAGGTAGACTAAACTGATTTAACATGACTCTAGCCATTTCAGATAGAGTCCTATTCTTACGTTTTGCAAGTCCATTTTGTTGTGGAGTCCTAAGGCAGGAGAACTCATGCAGATAACCATATGTACCACAGAATTACTCAAACTCTGTATTCTCAAATTTGCCACCATGATCACTTCGAATATGAGTGATCATGAATCCTTTTTCATTTTGTATTTTCTTGTAAAAGGAGATGAATTCAGACAATGCATCATTTTTGTGTCCAAGAAAAATATACCCACGTGTATCTAGAGAAATCATCTACTATTATAAAAGCATATAACTTACCACCTAGGCTAGCAATTCTACTAGGTCCAAATAAATCCATATACAATAATTGTAGAGGTCTAGTGTGTTGACCCAAACTGGATCACAGTAAACCAAATATTGACAAATTGATAATATGATACTTGTCATAATTCAATATGACACATCAAGACAGAAATCAGTACAAAACAGACGTCGTCTCTCTCCTACATTGTACTCGTTTTCAGAGTCTATACTATTTTACATTTATTGAGTCTAGCAAAATGTAAACTGAGTAGCACTGGGTATTCTTGGCTTAAACCTTATCCCCAAAGCTCCACTAAGCCAAACTTAGCCCACAAAGCCCATCTGAACTCTTTGTCAGCAAGGAGACAGAGTTCGGGCCGAACTCTGTCCCTTGATTTTCGGACCCTAATTTTTAGGGCTTGCTGTTTGCAAGTTGTCCAACGGCCATATTTTTGAATCTTTGGGACAAAGTTCTGGCCGAACTTTGTCCTCCTGGACAAGTATAAATAATACATCATTTCCACCATTTTCAATCATCCAATTATCTTTTCCTCTCTTCTCTCTAAGCCTCATACAAGCCTTAACCTTCTCATCTACTTGCCACAAGCTTCCTAAGCCTAAAAGTGCTTAGTGCTATTTAGTTAGATGTTTGTGCAAGAGTAAAATAAGTCGCATGGAAAATTCCAAGCTTCGCCATAGCGATCTTTCTAAGAAGTTGACGTGCTCTTCTGAAGAAAAGTCACTGGGTGTAACTACTATTTTGCAAGTAGTGGATTTAATCCTGAGCTAGAGTTCTCAGGCCTAGACTAGTCCTCCACGAGGAAAACTGGGTTAAAATGACTGTGTTTGCGTATGCTCTCTTGATTCTACTATGTCCACATTTAATTCTCTGATTGTGATAGAGTAAAATTTATATATATATTCTACACATACTCTATTCACCTCCCTCTAGAGTTGCCAACTCGTTCTTCAATTGCTATCAGAGCAAGGTTCTCTTGATTAAGGATTAACATCATAGAGCAGATCCATGGCAACTACACATCCTATCGTTTCCAACTATGGTGACGGACAGTCTACAAATATGTTACCCATATTTGATGGAACCAACTACACCTATTGGAAAACTAGGATGAGCTTCTACCTTAAGTCTTTAGACGTTGACCTGTGGACCATAGTAACTGACGGTTATAAGAAACCAGACAGAATAATTGTCGTTGGAAATCTCATCGAGAAACCTCACGACAAGTATACTGACTTGGAAAAGAAACATGCAAGTCTAGATGCTAGGGCTATTAATACTCTTTTATGTGCCATAGACATGACTGAATTCAACAGGGTCTCAACATGTTCCACCTCAAATGAAGTATGGAAGCTTCTAGAGGTGACTCATGAAGGAACCACACAAGTCAAAGAATCAAAGATCAGTCGACTGACACAAGAATATGAAGCTTTCAAAATGAAGCCAAATGAGACTATTACTCAAATGTTCACAAGGTTCCTCGACGTCGTCAACCCACTATCTTCCCTTGGTAAGAATTATTCCAACCACGAAAAGATACGTAAAGTACTGAGGGGACTACCGAAGGTCTGGAATCCCAAAGTCACGACAATAATAGAAGGAAACGATCTCACCATCATAACGCTGGAAACTCTCATGGGCAAGTTGATGATGCATGAGCTCGATCTTAAAGACTTTGAAGAGACAGCTCCAAAGACGAAAGAAATTAATCTAAGAGCACATTGTCGAAAACCTATTCCTGAAGACACTGATGACAACGACTCTGAAGATGATGATCAAGCACTTACAGTCCGCAACTTCAAGAAGTTCCTTCGTTTCAATTGAGGAAGAAGGAACATCAAGAAGACGACGAGGAAGAACCAACTTGCTACGGCTGCAAAAAGACTGGACATGTTCGAAAGGATTGTCCCTTTACAAAGAAAGGTAGCAGATATGAGAAGCCCTACAAGAAGCCCTCTTCGCGAAAGTATGCTAATACTAGTATTTGGCATGAAAGCAAAGCCAGTAATTCTGAGGAAGAAGATGACTCTCCTCGAGACACTGCTAATGTCTGCGTAATGACCAATCCGATAAGGTAACTGACGAAACTTTTATTGACTTTACATTTGGTGAACTTGGTGATGCTTTTAAGGACTTACTAAATGATCACAAGAAAGTCATTAGTAAATATAAGCATGCCAAGGAGAAAATCAAAGGCTATGAAATAGAGATTCATAATCTTTCTTCTTTACTTGATAATGTTAGAGACACTCCACCCACGGAAGTCACTGATGTGGTATCCAAGCTTAAATTAAGCTTACATGATGCCGAAACACTTATTAAGAAGCAGACACGTGAGATCTCAGCACTCAACAAAGAGCTTGCTGAAGAAAAGAACAAACACAAGATCTCTATTGCTAAGATTGATGGTCTGAATGCAAAGTACAATGAACTGAATGCTGTCTCTAGAAAATTAGAGATCATATTGGGGAAACAGGTTGCTCAACCTCAAACCCAATTTCCCAGTCACAGTATTCACACAAAACACCAGACCACTCATAATAGTAAAACACGTCACCCACATGCAGCGCGTAACCATATTTATACGTATACGTACTCCCATGCAGCACGTAAACCACATGCACGTAGACATCATTCTCAACCTACTCATAACTATTATCCTGCTACTGCACATAGTCATAACTATTATTCTGCTGCTACACATAACTATCCTACTGTTTCATATAACTATCACCATACTGCATATAGACATCACTATCAACCTGCTGCTAACACAAATAGGCATGCTACTTGTACATACTGTGAATTACATGGTCATATCTCACCACAGTATAGAATTAGGAAATTAGTTGATATTAATCTATATGCATGGGTACCGAAGACTAACATTTCAGGACCCACAAGAACTTGGGTACCAAAGGTCACATCTACTCGTGATATAGACGTGGACCTTCCTTCTTCAACTAAAAGAAAGTGGATTCTCGATAGTGGGTGCTCGCAACATATGACTGGAGATGCATATCTTTTTGCATCACTATCGATGAAGAGGGAAGGATATGTATCATTCGGTAACAATTTAAAGGGCTACATCATAGGTAATGGTACTGTTGGTTATCCTCCTTCTACTGTAATAAAGGATGTCTGCTTAGTGACCGAGTTAAAGCATAACCTGCTCAGCATAAGTCATCTTGCTGATCATGGATATGATATTAACTTTGGAAAGAAAAAATGCTACATTTATGATAGGTCAACTGGAGACATTGCTTTTGAAGGGATAAGAGAAGATAACATTTATATTTTCTATCTATCTAAAAATACTAACAGTGCAGGAAGATGCCTCTACGCCCACAAGAATGAAAGACTTTTGTTGTACCAGTATTTTGGTCATGCCAATATGGATACTATATCCAGGCTATCGACAAAGAAGCTAGTAAGAGGTCTGCCCGACATCACATTCAAGATGGACACGGTATGTGCTGAATGTGAACTGAATAAGGCAACCAAATTTTTATTTAAATCCATAAACACAATTAGTACTACTAGACCCTTGCAATTACTGCACATGGACTTATTTGGTCCCAGTAGAGTAGCCAGTCTTGGTGGAAAACTCTATGCTTTTGTTATTGTAGATAATTTTTCAAGATTTACTTGGATTTTCTTCCTTACAAACAAAAGCAATACTATTTCAGTTTTCAAAATCATTGCCAAAAAGGTCCAAAATAAAAAAGGCTACATGATTACTCGAATCCAAAGTGATCATGGAGGCAAATTCGAAAATTCTGATTTTGAAAAATTTTGTGAAATAAATGGTTTTGATCATGAGTTTTCTTGTCCTAGAACTCCTCAACAAAATGGTGTTGTGGAGCGGAAGAATATGACCCTTGGCGATATGGCTAGAGTCATGTTGAATAAATTTTTACTTCTAAAATATTTTTGGGCAGAAGCTGTCAGTACAGCCTGCCATGTTTTAAATATGGTGCTTATTCGACCCATTTCGAAGAAAACACCCTGTGAGCTTTGGTTTGGTAGCACTCCTAATGTCTCTTATTTTAGAGTGTTCGGTTGTCGCTGTTTTATCCTGAATACCAAAGACAACTTAGGCAAGTTCGATGCCAAAGCTGACGACGATATTTTTCTTCGCTATGCTGCCAAGAGTAAGGGATATAGAGTGTTCAACAAACGTCAATGATTATAGAAGAATCTACTAATGTGACTTTTGATGAGAAAAATAGTACAACGGCTATCCCCGACGATGATGACGAACCATCAACTTCTACGCCGATGAATACCACCCTTGAAACCAATTCTCTGGAGGACTTACCGAAGAAGTTCGAGTTCAAGCTATCACACCCAAAAAACTTGGTAATAGGTGAGGTATCACGCGGAGTAAGTACTCGATCATCTTTAAGAGATTCTATTGCTAGTACTACTTTCATTTCGCAAATTGAGCCTAAAAATGTTTTAGAAGCTTTTAATGATGAATTTTGTATTTTTGCTATGCAAGAAGAACTCAACCAATTCGAAAGAAGGCAGGTCTGGAAACTTGTTCCTAAACTAGCTAACCATTCGATTATTGGTACTAAATGGGTTTTTTTTGTAACAAAGTAAATGAAGATGGTTCAGTCACTCGCAACAAAGCTCGTCTAGTAGCTCATGGATATAACCAAGAGGAAGGTATCGGCTACGATGATACGTATGCTCCAGTTGCAAGATGTAACGCCCCAGTTCTAAATACGTAGGACTAGGCATACGAAACATGCCAGCTACATGGGTACGAAGAATACTCCAATATATGGAACCCTTCGTACGCATAGATAAGCTGTAAATCACAGGCCAATCATAGATAACTATATCTCATCCACAAAATCACAAGAAAAAATGATAGTCCAGATAGTATCAAATAAAAGAGTCTAAAGATAGATAGTCGGGTGGAAACAAATCCACTACCAAACAGCTATGAATATAATCTAAGAGACTGGAGTCCAACCTCCAAAAATAAATGAAAGATACAAGTAAGGAAATGATCAGGCATCGTTAGAAGGTAATATATCCTCGGTAGAAAACGAAGGAGCTAAACCGAGTCCGTACTCCTGGGGCAGTCCTGACCATCTACACCTGGAGAGATCACCAGGTCCTCAGCGGGACATAACAAGATACATAAAAATATGCTATATAAACTAAATATAAACTGCTCACAATAGTCCGTATCATAACATGGTTTAGTACTTTATCATCGAAGCAGTGAACCACACCTACAACCAAATAAGGACAAGGTGTGGCACACTAGTTCATGACAAAATACTGTTCCAAGCCATGAACGGTATAGTACACAACCATATGGAAAAGTACATACACCTACGGATAAATGTCGCCTAACCATTCTAAGTGGAATGCATTTTAAGAACAGTTTATGGTCGCATGACTACCGGGTCAAGTCAGGAAAATACCAATGCAGACAGTACCTCAGTAGCGAGGCACAACACCATATACTATTCCTCAGTATCGAACGAGTCTATAGCATATTGTCTATCTATCGTTCCTCAGTAGCGAGCGAGTCTACGATAGATAGGGTGGTAGTCAACTTCCAATCATGTTCTCCCCGCCCAAATGTCAACTCATAACGGCTAAGTCTTCTAGCATGCAACTCTATCAGCAATTATTTTCTAACACACGTCCTCACGTATCGGTGGCCAACCAATTACACAAGTCCGAGACCTATATGAGACTCGTGTCTCGTGTAGCACATATGTCAAGTCCACTGAATGCATCACAACATAGGGTAGTCTTCTTAACTTTAAGTCGATGCATAATAATAAAGTAATAAGAATAAACTAAACAGTAAATTGCATAAAATATATCAAGACATAAAAGGACAATAAGTAAGAAAATAAAACTAAATCAGCATGCCAAATGGCAGTAAATAAGCAGAATATAATGGGAAGGTATCTTGCCCGAGGGTGGTACGAGATGTAGCAAAATCCAACCATCAGAATCGTCAACACGAAAGTCAAAATACACAAGGAGCTCTGGATGCTGAAACAAACATCACAAACGAGTTTGGTATAAAATATATACCTAGAAAATGCCTGTCCAAAAGTCTAATTCTGGAACATGGGCAAAATCATAATTTCGGGTCAAAACAATGAACGCCGTTGGACCCGTTTTGCACCAAAACGTGCGCCAAAACCTACGGTCTCTAAAGTCATTAAACTACATGTCTACGGGTCCGATTTGAAGAGATAAACTCAATGGTATATTCAGTTTTGGATTCCGATGAGCCGTGCATAAATTTGCCCATTAGAGCGGGTCACGGGCTCGCCAAATAGGCGTTTCGATTGACCTTCTCAGAATCGGACCAAACGTAGCATACAGGACCAAAAAATGATACGGTCCCGCTGGCACAAGTTTTGTCTCGATACGACGAACGTACACGAAGTTATGGCCAAGTTTACAAAAGGTCGATACGGGGGTATCTCGACGGATACGTACTGATTTCGTCGCGCACGCGCAACGAAATTGAGTTCCGTTAGTTCCCACACATAAGCAACATCCATATGCGCCTTTCGATGCATATAGTGCGCGACCACGTCGCCCGATTGGTCGGGGCGCACGCCGTATTGGGAAGGTTTTCTAATTTTCACAGTTTTCAAAATAGATTTTTCTGGATTTTCGACATCAAGTAATTTTATGTACAATAGATGAAAAATAGTTCTACATGAAGTGTTTAAATCTCTTGTAGGTTGTCTAATAGTTTATTAAATTGGATCTCGAGGTTACTCAAGTTCCAGCCAGGGATTTGCCTTACAAAACGGGTACTTGGACTGATTCACTTCCCTGTTTCATGACATATTTTCGTAACTTTTAGTTCGATTTTTCTCACTGATTTAACCTATGTTAATGGAAACTATTTAATGGGGATTGCAGGTGGTAGGGTTGTCTACGCGTAGGGCTCGACAGATCGGAAATCGATCGAGTGGAGATGGAGATACGTGACGAGGTAGGGATTGCCTTGAGTTCGTGCGTAACAGAGCTGTGCTCTATTTCTCATCGGAAAAGGAGGGTGCGACGGTGCTCCGGCGGGTGCACGGCGGCTGCAGGCTGTCGAAGGTGCTCACGGGGATGTCAACGTTCGTCAAGAGTTGGCGGTTTGGGTTGGGATGCCGCATTGAGGAAGAATTTGATCCAGAACCCTCGACGTTCAAGCGTAAATATATGCGTAATTTAAATCCTATTTGTGATCTATTTAAATCCTAATTTACATTGGATTTGCCCCAATCCTAAGGAGAAAAGGATTGAAGTTATTCTGGAAGAGATTCGAGTTTGAATCGATCAAAATTTTGGGGTTTTTGGTCGAGCCCACACTCGGATTCCACTCGCGGCTGTATACACATACTGTTGGGTTCCAGGTGAATAAGCATATCACGAGATTTAAATATCTCGCGATAAATTGAAATTCAATTGATTTTTTTCCATTATTATATATAACACATATTTTTATATATTTATATGTATATATCTATACATACCTCTAAAATCTATTTAAATCCAAGTAACAATTTAAAATATTATCTATCCAAATATCTAATATAATTAAACACATGTACATGTATATAAATTTACTTGATAATACAATCAATTTTAATAAATAACTAAAAGTAGATATTGAACTAATTCCTAAGAATACATTAATTATAAAAATAAAATAATTCCATAGTGATTTTGGCGGACATATACTGCACCCCTTATCCGGGTCCAAAAATTACAAATATTAAACATTATTTAATAATAATAATAAAAACAATACTTGCACCAATAATTAAAAATTTAGAAATTGTACCTGAAAATCTATGATAATTTAGAAAATATTTTTACATATACAAAATATGCCTACATGGCCATATTTGGTCTCCCACATGCATGCATGGGCTTGAGCTTGGTTCGGGTCCAATCCGGGCTAAATTGGTTCAACCGGGTCTCTTAAAAATCAAAAGTCAAATTAATAAATAATTAATTTATAGGTGGAGATTAAATCGTAACTTGGCCTGGTTTTTCTAGTTTGGACAAAACTATGGCTAGGCCTCCCATGGCATGGCTGGTACACTAGTCAAGGTACAATGCTACATCTTCCGTGCCAAAATTCATGGTCGGCTTGTGCTCCAAAACTCCACAATGGCTAAGGTCATCTTTAATATAAAAAAAAACCCATAAATTGCGTAAATTCATTTTGAAGTCTTTTTAAATATTTTTAAAAAAATCAGGGGTTTTACACAAGACTTGAATCCATTCGGATGCTTTGTGCCTTTACAAATTTTTAAATTTTTTAACTTTTTCAAATGGATGTGAAAAGTGCTTTTCTGAATGGTTTTATTAAAGATGAAGTCTTTGTAAAATAACCCCCTGGTTTTGAAAATCATAAATTTTCCGACCATATTTTCAAGCTCAAGAAAGCGCTCTATGGCCTCAAACAAGCCCCCAGAGTTTGGTATGAACGCCTAAGCAATTTCTTACTAGATAAAAGTTTTTCTAAAGGGAAAATTGAAACTACACTTTTTATCAAAACCTTTAAATACCATTCTTTTAGTTCAAATTTATGTTGATGATATCATATTTGGGTCAACTAATGACAATCTATTTCAATATTTTGCTAAGTGTATGCAGAATAAATTTGAGATGAGCATGATGGGGGAGCTCAATTACTTCCTCGGACTGCAAGTCAAACAAACTTCACAAGGAACATTCATCTGGCAGTCAAAATATACAAAGGATATGCTGAAGAAGTTTGATCTTGACAACGTCAAACCAATAAGCACTCCTATGGCTACTATAACCAAGCTGGAACCTGATGAAAGTGGCAAACCTGTTGACCAACGTAAGTATCGAGGTATGATTGGTAGTCTACTTTACCTAACTACTTGTCGTCCCAATATCATGTTTAGTATTTGTCTGTGTGCTCGCTATCAAGCTAGTCCTAAGGAATCACACATGTCCGCCTTAAGCGTATCTTTCGATACCTTGAAGGTACTGTTACAGTGGGCTTGTGGTATCCCAAATCTACATCCTTTGAACTTATTGGTTATTCGGATGCTAATTTTGCTGGATGCAAAGTCGACGGTAAGAGTAAGAGTGTCACGTATCATTTATTAGGCAAGGCTATAGTCTCATGGTTTAGCAAGAAGAAGAATTTTGTCATACTATCCACAACAGAAGCTGAATACATCGCAACTGGTCGTTGTTGTGCACAAATTCTGTGGATGAAGCAAACCCTTGCAGACTGTAACCTATCTTTTATGCACATTCCTATTTTTTTTGATAACACTAATGCTAATAATCTGACCAAGAACCCAGTATGTCACTCACGCATGAAACACATTGAGATTCGTCACCATTTTTTGCGTGATTATCAACAACACGACACCATTAACTTTGTATTTATTGACACAGATCATTAGCTAGCAGATTTTTTCACCAAACCACTAGCTGAAGAGCGCTTCAAATTTTTTTGTCGTGAATTAGGAATTTTGGATGAAACGGTTATTAATTAAATTGGCCTGCGTAAATAACGATTATGACATATATTTTTATGGTGCCTTTGCTATGGGTACAAGCCGAAAGGGTCCTTCTGACAATAAGGCGTAAAAGCCTAAGCGACACGGTACACTAGTCTTCGGACTACCGCTAGCTGGGATCTGGCTCTTACAGCTACCCCATGGCAGTTTCATCGTAATGGTCGTTGTTATAAATCCTTGATTATTATATGTTAATTGCATTTATAACTTAGTTAATTCAAAACTTTCTAAATTCTATTCTTTTTCATCAAAAATCTGCCACTTTTCAAACTTTCAAATTTTATTCTTTTTGAACCAACACTTAGCCATTTTTTAACTGTCCTATGTTCTTTGCCCATGGAGGCAGAGTTCGGGCCGAACTCTGTCCCACACAGATTTTCGGTCGAATTCTATGTCCCTGGTCACAGAACCTTCCCTGATGCTCAGCCATCCATTGATTCTAATCTAATGGCTGTAATTCAACCCGACCTGCTACCCTATTCTTCTATAAACCAGACCAAACCTCTCTCTCCTTCTTCTTTACCACCTCCGAACTCTTTCTACCCTAATTTCTCTCCAAACCCTAACTCTAGTTCTCTCACCTATTGGATATCTTACTCTCAAAATTTAAGGAGCTTAGATTTGGGGCTATCCTCTTCCATATTCTACTACTCTTTTGAGGTATACTCTTTTATTTTCTCCATCTCAAATTTCAAATTCTTCTCATTATCAATGGCACCTAGATTGTTTATTAGGGAAAAGAGGGCTAGAACCGAGGGTGCTTCCTCATCCAACCCTCCTCCTCAAGATGTTCAACCCATTCATCCACTTTTTAATCTACCACCACATCATGACCCCAACACATTCAATGAACAAATTTTTGTTTTATTGGAGGCTTCCAATGAATGGTTCAATGACTTTCGTTCAAGGAGTGTTTATGCGGGTCATCCTATCAATTTTATAATTTTTTCTAGATATGACTCATTGTTCCATGATCTTTGTCTAGATGAGTTAGTTTCTACATCATCTCTTATATATTTGAATGTTGTCCAAATGTTTTACTGTAATCTCACTTTCGACGACACACGAATCTATTCTTGTGTCGCCGGAATCGACATCACTTTTGATGATTTTGAACTTACGAAATATCTCGAGATTCCGGAACCTAATTCTTGGAAGAAACTTGTCGATGCATGCAAGTTTTAATTTTCCGATGGATCATCCTTTAAGAGTTTCAAGGATGATTTGTGTACTCCCAACACTCGTCCATGCAAGTTATTTGCTAAATTTCTTAACCCAAATTTCTATGAACTTTATCGTATCATTTTCTCCATGATCTTGCCCAAAGCGGGATCGACTGATGAAGTATCTTATTTTGAGATCTCTGCACTTTATCATCTTTACTTCAATGTCCCTTTTAACTTTCTACGCACTTTGATGGACTGGATGATTAGTGTAACGCCCCAATCCCAAAATACCTAGGGCTAGGTACGTATCCATGTCAGCTGTATACATACGAAGTACGCTCCAATTTATGGAAACCTTGTATATATACATAAGCTGTAAAATGCAGTAATCCAAGACCAAATCTCATCCACAATAATAATATAAAATCAACTTGAATAATTATGGTTCAATCGTTGGACGGAGACAAATCCACTATCAACAAATTTTAATAGGAAAAAATATACAAGGAAAGTAATTTGGTAGAGCGAAGGGGATGACGATCCAAGAGCAACATCTCGAAGAATAGAGCGCAAGTCATGGCCTTAGCTAGAGCACCTGCAGAAATCACAAGACACACTTGGAGGAATCTGTCACGCCCCGATTCGTAGAGTCATTTATTCACATATTTTATCTCTTGTAATCGATCGTCCTCGCTTGGGTGTGATGCCGTACAAGTCTGGTATTGCACTTGTACAAGGCAAAGATGGTACATACTCTATTTTCTTCAAATAGGAACACATCGCAGCGGCAGAAGCAGACAATTTGAAGTTAGTAAGGACGATCTTTCTCATCGAATAGAAGTATATTACTTCTTTATAGCAGCAGAGATAAAAAGAACTTGAAGTCACACAGAGATATATAGAACTTTATTCTCTTTATTGATAATTGAAGAAGAGTACAAGACTTGTATTTAAGTACAATGCTTACAACACTTCTCACTTTACACTGAAAGCCAACTGAAGAATGCTATAAAGCTTACATTTGATACTTGGATACATTGGATTACAACTCAGTATACCGACTTGGCTTACAACTCACTGGTACAACTGATTACAAGGTTCCATACATTATGCCCTTTATAAACAGAAGATATCATCTTGTACAAGGAGAGCTTCTGTATGCCCAACAAATCTTCGATGCCGCGGGACCGGTCAAGCTAAATCTTCGTGTGCAGAACATCCCAAGCCTGAGCACCTGCCCACAAACACGTGGGTCAGCACATCATCCATGTACTAGCGAGCAGAATCCAACCCACTCGCCTAAGCCAACACTAACTGGTCAATTTTAGCAAGCATTTAATAGAATGATCTTTCTACTTGGGGCCTAGCATCAGTTTATAGTTCATGGGCAATAATCATAGTGAAGCATGTAAACATATTCTTAGCAATATTCATGTGGACATATCATTTTAGCATTCTTGGTGTTATCATGCAAAGGCATCATTGAGGCATCGTTAACATTAACATCTTAAACATGTTATGACATTTATTACTTCAAGCATCACTTAGCATGCATGTTATGTTTGAGCAATGTTCATAGCAAGGCATCTTTCTAGCATACTGAGTTTAACATGTTAAGCAGGTTCTCATATTGAAATATTACGCTTGTCATCATTTACTTGGCACGTTAAGCACGCAAGTTAAACCAACACATATATTGAGTATATCATATTTAAGTGATTTCTTACCGACAGCCAACTCCCTCTTACCTGCATGAAAATACAGGATAATATGATATACTTATTTTGTCTGTACAAAACATTCGTTAGCATGCATCCTGACTACATGGTCGTTGGTGAAACTGCACCATAAAAGACTTTACAACGGGTATTACGACGCACTATTCTAGGGTAGGTTGCAAGCCTAGCCGAATGTCCCGTAATACCTCGTGCCACCATAGCATGACCAATGTTTCCTTCCGGGTCGAATCGGTCCCGGTGCCCCTGGTACTGTTCGAGGAAACTTACTCAGACTTGTACAAGTACGTCCATGACCATGCGAATGCGTGTCGACTCGATAACACAATTGCATGGTAAAGCAACTAAAAGTAAGCAGAGCCAACAGTTCAACATCTTATCTCAAACCATAGCCGTGTTCAACGACTAATCATTACCATCATTCTACTTGGTGATCTCCATGATCCCAAGTCTCATCATTCTTCATTCATTGATTCATTGCACATTTCTCATAATATTCCTCTCAATGAGAAACCAATAACATTTCATTCATTTCAAAGGGACAAACAAATTATTCCTTCATTTCATTAGGACAATTATTATTTATTTTATTGCTTATACAAAAATAGGCACATCTCATTTCTTTACAACAGTTATATAGAGAGTACATAATTCAAGAGTCTCATTCAATTCATTGTGTTAATAGCATAGCCAGTTCTTTTCTCATGTCTCATTCACACAACATCTCGATTATTCAAGTAATTCATTCATTTCATCAAGATTAAGCATAAGGAACATTATCAATTCATTCTCAGGCATCAAGTCGTATTAGCAGTTCAAGTGTGATTCATTCGGCAGTTCAATAATTCTTTGCATAAGCATCTCTATTACTCACCAACTAAAACATAGGGCATTTAGGAACAATTCATAGTATCACGTTATTCCATTTATTAAGCATATAAGAATAAGGAGGAAGGAGGACAGTTCCACTTGCCTGCATAAAAGGGTCTTCTTATTCTGGTTGCACACATTCTCTCTAAGCGTAGCTCCACCAGTGAGCCACGTTCCAATACCCATTCCGTCTAGCCAGCTAAGAAAGACTGCATCAGTCTCAACTCTCTTTATATCCAACACAAGTCACGGTCCAACATTCTGATCTCATCCAACAAGCCAACCAAATGCCTCGTACGGAGTGAGGCATTACAGAATCACCAGGTCCTCAGAGGAACGTAACAAGATATCGGAAGAATATGCCATATAAATACTGAATATAAAATATGCCACAATCAAAAAAGTGACAAAACATAAATAAGGTGACCTAACCGTACTAAAGTGATCATACAGTTGAGAAACAATCCTTTCGACGCATGAGCCCTGGCTGTAATGGGATCGACATAGTCCCCATATAGGGCACCAGAGGCCTGCGTTCGTAACGTCCAAAGATCATCAGAGGATATCATGTGCAAGGGGCTACGTCCATAATGCTCCGAAAAATGTCTGAGGGCACCTGGAGCCTGCTTCTCCGGAGGAGCGCACAGGTAAACAGGGAAGTACAAGGAAGCCCATACGTCAGGTATTGTCCTCTCCACACAATGTACCTATCTAATTCGCATCCATGACCAAGTTTCTCTACTAATTGCTAAGTCTTCTAACATGATCCTATTAGCAGTTAGTCCTAACGCATGTGCACTGGAGATCAGCCAACACGTAAGGACCTCTACATGCCTCTCATCTCACACATCCTCGTGGTACAACTGTGTCAAGGTATATGCGGTACACTACAAACGGTAGTCCCTTAACTCTAGGGCCATATGTAATCAAAGAATAATAACAAAGTACAGCTAATATCACTGAGCAGACAGTAAATCAGGAACTGTAATAATGGTACAGCTAAAAGAACTGAAAATAAATATACAGTGATATGCAATAAATAAAATATAGACTAATTATAAACAGTAAAGTATGGCAAGGTATCTTGCCTTATGTTTGTACGGTGTTCTGACATGTCTCGAATAATCCAATAGCCATGTTTGAATTGCAGAGGTCTGAAGTCGCGGGAAAAATATGATTATGGAATTAGTCACGATTAACTTCGATAATCAAATGGGAATTAGCGGAGAGAATATTTATACTATTTTTAGAAAAGTATTTATGATACTCGAAAAAAATAATTTGTAGAAACTTATTTAAGGCTAAACCTTATTTCGTAAAACTCTAATTTAATTTTAGAAAGTACTACTATAATATTTTTTAGGTAAAATTATATTCAAAAAGACATAAAACTATGGTAATATTTTAAGAATCTAAACCCCATTGTTTAATTTATATAAGACCCAACTTTAAATTCATACATATATGTATATATAGGTTTTGAGAATATTTAATAGAAGCCCAAAATAATACCTTAAACCAATATTATTGGTACAGTTATAACCCAACTAAATAATTGATTTGTTATCAATAAATTATAGAAATATTTTATACTAATTTAATAATAACAATTACTAACAGTATACTTTATAATAACTATTGTTGACATGTAAAAAAGATTTCAATACTCATATATATACTGTGTATATAGGAAAAAATAGATAATTATAATAATAATAAATAAAACCCTTTTAAAGAACCAATATGCTTACTTCCCCATTTGAGAACACAGGAGAGAGAAAATGAAGAGAGGAAGAGCGGGTGAAGCTCACCGGCGACGCATGCTCTGGCGCTAGGGCGACGAGGCTCGGAAGGCGAACGCGACAATATGGCACGGCGCAGTAGCTTTCCAGAGGCCGACGGCGGGGAGTGGGGTCTCGCGCTCCAGAAGGGAGGTGCTCTGGTGTGTGGAGGAAGAGGCGCGATGTTCCGCGACGGACACCGAGAAGAAGTCTAGGAGAGGGGCGCTGCTCTGGGCGACGGAAGCGGTGCTCCGTGACTGGGTGGCCATATTTGGCCCGACGGTGCGGACGCGGCGGCTTGAGCGGATGGAGCAGAGAAAGATGCTCGGGATGGTGCCCCGCCAGGGAGTCATGTGGCGGAGGAGTCTCGGCCATGTCCTGGCGGCATCGCGAAAGCGCGCGGCACTCTTGGAGTTGGCGACGGAGGTAAGTTGGGGGTTAGGGTTTTGTATTTTTGGCGATGCTGGTGATGGTGATTTTTTGAGGCACGACCGCTGGCTGAATTGTCGGAGACCCGCGGGTTGGCGGCGGCGGCTGTAGGCGGTGGTGGATGAGGTTTTGGTGGCGGTGGTGGTGATCAGGAGGTGGTCATGACGGTACTGGTGGCGCTGTCGGGACTGGTCGGGACATTGATAGTGATGACGGAGATACTGGTGGTGGTGAGCCAGGGGAGATGGCGGGGGTGGCGGTGGTGCCTCGACGTGGGTTGGAGATGGTCGGGATGTTGTCGTGGGCGGTCAAGAAATCGAACGGGAGGAGGCAGGCCGGAGCGACGACGAGTATCTGTGTTTATTATCGTCGTGTCCAGGGTGTGTACCGACACGAGGTGGACATCCGGCTTGTCGGACGGGGAAAATCATATATTTGTAAGGGGAAGCTATAGTGAATGGGACGGGGCACAGACACAATGCACATATTGGGGTATGGAATTGAATGAAAATAATATGGAGCATCTCCTTATATAGGCGGTGGGGCTCCTAGTTGGATAAGGATTAGGATTGTTTAAATCTCCCATTTAGATAATTTCCACCTCTAATTTAAATTAATTCAAAAATTTCAAATCCAATCCAAATCGATTTAAATATAAATTACATTCCATCTTCTAGTTCAAATTCATATATATAATTCAAATTTCAAATATAGATATTAATTAAACTATTTAAATAAATCAATAAAATCAAATCAAGGTTTTTAAATTACCACCATAAATTCAGAAATATATTTTCTAAAAATACCAAAGTAATAATTTTGAAAATTATGATAATTACTTAGATAATAAATCATAAATTAACTTTTATAAATAACAAAAATATGTTAATAAAAAATTTCAAATTTTACAAAATATCTAGAATACAATTCATATAAACCAAAATTTCTAAATCAATACTTATTTTTAACGACGAATAAAATAACTCTATTATACAAAAGAAAAATATTTGTCACATTTGTTTGAACATGTGCTTTTCCTATATAAAATAAAATTTATAATAAAAATATTTTTCTAAAATATGTATCTCGACACATATTCGCACTCGTCGAGCAAATACGAAACAAAAATCTCGTACGCTACAACAATGCGGTCTCGTATACGATGTGGAGATACGAAATAAATACCAAAATTTATTTATTAAAAAAAATGTAGTAGAAATTTAGGGGGTTTATAATTAGTGCACGGAAGAAACCTCGATAATTGGTCTATGCCCTAAATTTACCAACGATTTTTCGTACGTTCAATGTTCGTCTTGATGAGTGCCAGTTCCTTCCAGACCCTGCCTGTTTGTCTAAGGCAAGACGACTTCTAGCAGCTGTTGAGTCTTTTGCTGAGTTAGAGCATTCTGTGTCTGATACTCAGGCTGATCCACCTGCCCTTGGGCAACCTGCGCCCGAGCCACCTGCTACTCTCGAGTCCATTCAGACCATGCTGTACGATCGCTTCATGTTGGAAGACGACCGCTGGACCCAGCTAGATTATCATACCACTTTGTAGATGAGTGCCATCATTAACTCATTACATGATATTCGGTATACCATGTCTCGGCATTCCATTATGCCCCTTCCTATGGAGCGGGATCCATCTCGCGCTGGTTACCGTATCGACGATCCCTGGGTCATGCGATATCTGGATCCGGATACAGCTTTTATGGATCCTCATCGTTCTAATATTAATTTATCTAACACCGTTGGACCATCTAGTGCTCCATGATGGATGTGGTTCCGTACCTGCTGCTGCTACTGCTGATGATCTTCTTTAGTTCTGTGCTTTATGGACTTCCGCTTATGTAGTTTTATTTTATTATATGAGTACATTTTCAGTTTATGTGGATCTTTAGATTTTATCTGCGTTTATTATTTTATTCTCTTTTGACCTATAAATTGTGTGATTGCCAGCTAATCCTGTATACAGTCTTCTGTCTGTCTGTTTGGTGTTCATTTTTGATAAATACCAAAAGGGGGAGATCTATTTGATATTTATATATCAATCATATTGTGTGATATCTGTATTTTGGAGGAGATAATATATATCAGATAAGGCACAATGATTTAGGGGGAAGCTATATTTATGGGGGAGCTACTATTACGGGGGAGCTACTGCATTCTATGCTTGTCTACCACTTTCAACTTGTGGCCAGGTATGAACATTGAATATACAAATATCATTTTCTTTCAATTATCAATATGGGAGAGATTGTTGACCCAAACTGGATCACAGTCACCAAAATATTGACAAATTGATAATATAATACTTGTCATAATTCAATATGACACATCAAGACAGAACTTGGTACAAAACGGACGTCGTCTCTCCTACAACGTACTCATTTTCTGAGTCTGTACCATTTTACATTTATTGAGTCTAGTAAAATATAAATTGAGTAGCACTGGGTATTCTTGGCTTAAACCTTATCCCCAAACAAACCCAAAGCTCCACTAAGCCAAACTTAGCCCACAAAGCCCATCTGAACTCTCTGTCAGCAAGGAGACAGAGTTTGGGCCAAACTCTGCCCCACACAGAGTTCGGGCCGAACTCTGCCCCCTGATTTTCAGGACCATAATTTTTAGGGCTTGCTATTTGCAAGTTGTCCAACGGCCATATTTTTGAATCTTTGGGACAGAGTTATGGCCGAACTCTGTCCTCATGGACTAATATAAATAATCCATCATTTCTACCATTTTCAATCATCCAATTATCTTTTCCTCTCTTCTTTCTAAGCCTCATTGAAGCCTTAACCTTCTCATCTACTAGCCACAATCTTCCTAAGCCTAAAAGTGCTCAGTGCTATTCAGTTAGAAGTTTGTGCAAGAGTCAAAAAAGTCGTTTGGAAAATTCCAAGCTTCGCCACAACGATCTTTGTAAGAAGTTGACGTGCTCTTTTGAAGAAAAGACACGAGGTGTGACTACTATTTCACAAATAGTGAATTTAATCATGAGCTAGAGTTCTCAGGCCTGGACTAGTCCTCCATGAGGGGAAACTAGGTTAAAACGACTGTGTTTGCGCATGCACTCTTGATTCTACTATTTCTGCATTTAATTCTCGAATTTTGATAGAGTAAAATTTTTATATATATTCTACACATACTCTATTCACCCCCTCTAGAGTTGCCAACTCGTTCTTCATAGTGGTACTTACATCGTTCTTGGACTTAAATGTGGATTAGATAGCTTTGTTCTTTTTAATTCACAACAAATCGTGTCCTTCTTGAAGGTGATGTCCGGTAATCCTCATACCAACTTCTCCGTGGATAGTCTTGAAATTGTGTCCACGTTTGCATAACCGAGTCTCATATGCCGTAGTTGACTCTCATCATTCTTGACGATTAAGCATCTACCTGCTTTATTATCATCTTCCAACAGATAAAAAATATATATATTGCCTTCCCTAATACCTTCAAAGATAGTACTACCAATTGAGCTATCAACTATAGTACATATGTCTTTGACGAAGTTAATACCATAACCATGATCAGCTAAATGGCTTATACTGAGTAGGTTATGTTTTAACTCGATTACTAGACAGACATCTTTAATCACAGAATAGGGAGCCTGACCAATATTGTCGATACCTACTATATACCCTTTAAGATTATTATCGAGGGAGACGTATCCTTCTTTTTTCTTTGACAGTGTTGCGAATAATAAAGCGTCACCGGTCATTTACTGTGAGCAACCGCTGTTGAGGATCCATTTGCTTCTAGCATGCGTAGGGTGTTCCACCTACAAGAGAATTTGCAGATAAAACTTTTGGTACCCATTTTTGTAGGGTCCTAAAATATTAGTCTTTGGTATCTATGGACATAATTTCAAATCAACTACCTTTCTTACTCTATATGAAGGAGAGATATGACCAATGGTGCCACAATAATAATTTCTAGCATGTTGAGTGTTAGATGCAGCGTATTGTGCATGATTGGTAGGTCTTGGTCTTCTAGTTGTATATTTGTAATAAAATACATGCCTATTAGTCTTTTTGGGCAAAGATTTGGTTGGGTTTGGTTTGACAGTATTGGGTTTGGCAGTGTTCCGGTGTTTCGGTAAGTGACACATGTTAGGGTAGGAAGCAGCAACCTCATGCTGTTTTTCTAACCTAATTTCTAACTTTTTTGAAGTCTCATACAGTATATTGTAGTCAGCAGTGAGTGCATCATTTCTGACCAGTGCTTGCTGAAGACTCTTCTTCTCATTGAGTAAGTCTTCCTCTAATTTGGTAATGGTCTTGTCTTTCTCTTCGAATAGCCTTGTGGTCTTGTGTAATTGCAACTTGATAGAAGAAAGCTTACCTACCTCACCAGAATTATCATTAATTCTAACCTTAGCTAGTAGGTCGGTAAGTCTTCGTATTTCACCTTTGTACTTTTTGAGTACCTTCTTAGAGTTTTGGTATTTGCTATGCAGTTTTCTGTAGTCACCTAAGAGGTCACTAAAGGCTTCACCTAACTGTTCAATGATAAAATCATCATATGTATCGAACAGGGGGTTAGTATTTACCTGATCATATGCCATTAAGCATACATTTACAGCATTGTCTGATTATTTATCTTCTGAGTCGCTTGCTTCACTTTTATGTCAAATGCTGGTGTTGGCATACCTTCTAGATATTGATTTCTTCAGGTAATCTTTTCACATTTGTTACTTTTCCTGGTTGATGATGATGTTGTCGGACAGTCCTTCTTGATGTGTCCTTTCTTCTTGCAATCGTAGCGGATTTGATCTTCTTCATTGTTGCTATTATTGTTGTGTTCATTTGTTCTTCCATTGAATCTTATTAAATTCTTGAACTTTCTTACTAGGAGAGCTTGATCTTCAGAGTCAGAGTAACTGTCGTCAGAATCATCTTCGACAGATCTTCTGTATTGAGCTTTGAGGGCGATCAACTTCTCATGTGGTGCAACTTCTTCAAAGTCTTGAAGTTCTAGCTTGTGAGTGAGTACCTTACCCATGCGTGTTTAAAGATACATAGTAGTGAGGTCGTTTTCCTCAATAATTGCTGTAGCCTTTTGTTCGATATCACAAAATGTTGGACAAAATTTTTGATTATTGAACGTAAAAAGACCTGTGTATAGAGAAGAAAGTCCTAAACATGATATTCTAAGTACAAGGGGAAGAGTTTCTAGGAAAGTGTGATGGTGGAGATCGAGTATTACAGTGGCTCCTTTACTCCGTTGACGATCTGACGATGGGTTAAACTTGCTCTGACTTTCTGATGCCTTTGATGGAACTCTAGGGTTGCCAATCAAGAGGATGCCTGGAGCTGGAGATTTGATTTTCGGTGGTCTCTCATCTCTTTGTTGAAGGAAAACTCTATCTATTTATAGAAAAATAGAGCACATATGTGCATTAGGATTTTGAGATATGAAGGAATCTGCCGTCATTGTACGGCGCTGGCTTCTGCGACGCTGATACGTGGCGGACATTGTGATTCCCCTCAATCGAGATCTCTGGTGGTTATCAAAATAATCGAAGGAGGAGACACGTAGTGTGTACCGATTTGCTTGTTCGGATGCAGCCGAATAAATCTTAGGATTTTATTTCAGTTTTAGATTCTAATTGATCCTTGTCTAAGATTTAAATTAATTTAATAAGATATCAATCATAATTAACCCCAATCCTATCTTTGAGAGAGTCAGTTTAAGCAAACCAACTGGGTGGAACCATACTTCCTGCGCCTCTGGCGAGGTCTGAGTACTGCTGCGCTTCTGGGGTGACGAGTAGACCATTCTTCTGGAGACAACTGAGCCTCTGTGTTTTCAGGCGACGAGTGGACTGTGGTTCAAATATGACAGAGCCTCTATGCATATGAGCGACGAGAAGGCTATGTTTCAAGCGACAAAGTCACTGTGCTTTAGGGCGACAAGTTGGCTTATGCTTCAGGTTGACGAGGTTACTATGCTTTTCGAGCGGCAGGTGGACATGTGTTGGATGCATTAGAATCTTCTAAATCTCTGAGGAAAGGTAGTTGAGCTTCTGGGTCGGAGCAGAGTGCTACGCCATTGGAGTTGAGGTGGTGTGAAAACATCACCAGTCTGTACTTGAAGTTTGCGCAGGAATGTAGATGCGCCTCTGGATTAAAGGTATTGGCTTTGAAGTCTTCTTTTAAAGAGCACTTAATGATCACTCCTTAATGAACGACTCCCTCATAATTGCCACTATTACTTAGGGAATTTCAAGGGGTCTTAGGATACTCTAGGACTTAGTCGAATAAACTTTATTTAATAAGGTTCATCGTACTGAGTCCTAGGTTCATCCCATTAATATGGGAATTTTGACCGTCGGCCATATGGCCTACATTTTGGACCACTCCCGCCCTATATAAAGGGGGAGTCTCTTCTGAAGAGTCAAGTCTTCTTCTTCTTGTCCTTCAACACCATACTGGATCCAAACTTAGCTTCGAGCAGCGATTAGCCTTGCCTAAATTGGATTTTGGTTGAGGATTCCTTCGTTCAAAGGGGCTATGCCTTCGTAGAAGATGTTGATGAGCCTCGGAACATGCTGGAATGCTGCTCATGAGGAGTTCGAACCTGGGCGACACCTTGGATGACTTGGAGGTCCTGACAACCTAGCTTAGTCCGGTTGCCAGCATGAAGCACCGCAGGTTGTGCTCTGCCATGTTTATTGGTGGCAATATGCTTTTGTTAGGCTAGAAGAGCCCCAGAAGCTGATGCCCTCTTGAAAAGGGGCCTTCATGTTGCGCTGTGGCCTAAGCTTTCGGCGGACCAATAGCTACTTCCGAAAGTTTTGCGTGTCTGGAGGGGGAAGCTATGGTGGAGACTTTGATGGAGACTGTATTCACATCATCTATCCATAATGCCTCTCTCCATGACAATCACACTATGAAGAGTAACCCCGGCATATATCCGTAGGAGTTTTTGATTGGGCACATATAATCACAAAGTCTTTTGTAACAGATCCATGTAATTATGTCTTTATGCAGTCTTTTATGTAATCGTGATGTGTCTGTAGCAGACTCTTGTAGCCATGTTTAATAAAAAGGACTTCTGAGATTTTCATCTGTTTGTGACTTTTGTCTTTGCTGGTATCGTGCTTGGCCTCCTGCGCCTCTACGCCTTGTATTATGTTGAGATTTTTCATGCTTCTACAAGACCCCCTTCAAAATATCCCGAACTTGGATAAAGCTCAGGGTACTTTGAACAGAAGCATGAACACGTGGCTCTTTGTAGACGAAATGCCCATCACCTCTGTTGCCAGGCTCACGTCATGCTTAAGCTTCAGCATTAAATCCCTCTGTATATGTAACTATGAAGAGTCTGTAATAGGTCTTTGTAGCCACATGCTTTTGTATACAGACTTTTCTGTCTCTTTATTTTTTTGTCCTTAACGAGCTCAGGTGAAAGGTTTCGTAGCCCTTGATGAGTATGACAAAGGGTCATCATGTGTCATATCCCTATTTTGATAATAGTTATATGATCATATATGGGTTATTTTCAAATTTTATATTTGTTTAAAATTTTATTTATTTTTTCGGACTTGTGTCGGCCTTACTTGTTTAGGCCTGACATTTGATTATTGTTCCCATTGAATTATTATCAATATTATTTTATTATTATTATTGGAGTTAATATGGTTAGATTTTATTAAATTATTTCTATTATTATTAATGTCATCATCATCATCATCATCATTATTATTATGGTTATTTATTATTATTACTAATCCGAATATCTACCCCCCTCTCTCTAACCTAACTCCCCTCTCCTCTCAGCTCACAGCCGCCTCCTCCCTCTCTCTTCACCATTTCTCTTTCCCGACCACACTCACCCCAGTCCTCTCTCTCCTCCCTCAACACTCTCTCTCCCCCCGATCCCTCACTCACTTCTTCTCTCCCTCACTATCTGCTGGAGATGCCAGCCCCTTCCTTCTCCCTCGAGCTCTCGCTCGCCCCCGCGACCACCCCGGCCGCCCTATTCTCGGCCATCGCCGCCAGCACTACTTTCCACAGCCCCCACCTCCATCTCTCCCTCTATTGCTGTTCCCGAAGCCTGCCACCACCGCGGCCGCCCCAATCTCCACCGCAGCCGCCCCCTTCACCATGGCCGCCACCACCACTGCTCTCTTCCTCCTCCGGACACCTTCCTCTCGGCCGGCGCCACCGCCACGACCAGCACCACCATTATCGTCGTCTTCTCCTCCTCCGTCTTCCTTTCGCTGCTGCTGTCCCCTCCGCCGGAGCCCGATCGACCCCGGTGAGCCCCGATCTCCCCCGCCCCTTTCATTCCTCTTCTTTCCGGCGGCCAGCACCACCGTCGTGCCATTACTGCACCCGGGCCAGCACCGTCTCGAACGACGGGACGCCCTTGGGCCCCGCACTGCTCATGCAGCGAGCCTGCCTCGGGCTGCATGCTCTTCGGGCCACGTGCCTCGGTACACGTGCTGCCTCGAGCACTACGCTTCTCGGTCCGTGTACGCCTCGTTCTGCGTATGCCTTAGTTTGCGTGTGCTTCTTGGTTTTCGTGTGCCCTCGATTCACGTACTGCCTTGGGCAGCGGGATGCCTCGAGCCCCGTACTGCCTCGGGCACCGTACCCCATTGGTTTTTGTGTTGCCTCATTTTTTGTGTCTCGGCCTTTGTGCCCATCTCGGTTTTCGTGTCGCTCCGATTTGTGTACCCGTACCGATTTATGTGTCACCTCGGTTACATGCCACTTTGATCTTCGTGTCGCATCAATTTACGTGCATGTATCGATTTGCATGTCGCATTGGTATGTGTGCCACCTTGGACTTTGTGCCATCCCGGTTTGCGTACACATACGGATTTATGTGCCGCCTTGGTTTACGTATCACCTTAGACGCTGCACCGTATCCATTTGCGTGCATACGTCGACTTGTATGTCGGATTGATTTGCGTGCTTCCTTGAATCTCGTTCTGTCTCGATTTGCATACATGCCTCGATTTGCGTGTCATATTGATTCGTGCGTTATTCCGATATTTGTGATTTCCTCGATCTATGTGCACGTCTCAATTTATGTGTATGTTATGTCTCATATTTATCTCGATCTTCGAGTCATCTCGATTCTCGTACGTGTCTCGATATACGTGCACGTCTCGGTTTGTGTGTCCGTATCGATCCGCGTGCTTCATTTCTCGTACGAGATCCCTGTACTACTTGCGGGACCCACACGGTATAGCCTCATGTATTCTTCGTGATTTCTCGTTATTATTTTATTATGTAATTCTAAAGATTGTTTATTGTGTATTCCGAGGACCTCGATTGGCGTGCAAGCTTGGATCATGATTGCCGAAGACTTGCTTACCTAGCCGAGCCCTCTAGGCAAGTATCCCTTGCTCATCGATGGCTCTTGCCCTCTCTCCTGGATTTTATTGCATTTAATTAATTTTTACTTGTAAATTGTATAACCATGATTAGTATAGCCCAGTAGTAGAACTTCCATGATGATAACTTAGGATAGCTTGGTCCGATACCGGGATAGACCGTATCGGACAACTCGGATGGGTCATCCATACCTCCGAGGACACGAACACGATTCACTTGTACGGATTGTCCCCGTATGCCTCATGTCCGACTCGCGGTCGGGTAATGGCTCTGGCTAAATATTCTTGTGGCTGTGATTGTGCTTGGGTTAGAACTATGGACGTGTGCTGTGATGGGCCCTGCGAGGAGATTTTTTTTTATATGTGTTGGCTTGGCGCCCAGTACGCATCGTAGTGCTGCTGGAGGCCGGGACTTAGAGGTCTCGGGTTTGATTGGTTTCCAGTAGGCATCGTAGTGCTGCTGGGGGCCGAGGCTTTGTGTTCTCGGCTATCGATTTGTTTCCAGTACGCATCGTAGTGCTGCTGGTAGCTGAGACGTAGTGTTTTCAGCCTGTAATTCTGCGATTCTGCGGTGGGTTGCGCCGAGTTGTTTTAGCCCCAATTCGTAGGGTGCTCCCGTCCAGATTACAAATGAGACTCTGCCGGATTTTTCCAG
Organism: Iris pallida; assembly: GCA_029216955.1. Classification (NCBI taxonomy): domain Eukaryota; kingdom Viridiplantae; phylum Streptophyta; class Magnoliopsida; order Asparagales; family Iridaceae; genus Iris; species Iris pallida. The sequence goes on from JANAVB010034417.1 coordinate 74,651,486, forward strand.
AATTCTTGATCGGGAATTTGGTTCGAAGGATTGGGCAGAACCATTCCTTTGGTTTGCTGGACTGGGCTTGTGCATGTTCACCTTGGCATAGTTTACCTGATCCCATTGTCTGCTAGGTAGACTCCAGACTAGATTAGTCGCCTAGCGTCTTGACCTATCTTGTCCGTCGGATAGCGTAAGGAGAGCGGTTCTACTCGGGAGACGGTCTACAACCCTGGTCCTTGTTTGGTTTAAGGGTTGTGGATCTGCTCCAGAGTGGTTCATGCAATCCTTACCATTTTCCAGCGGCATTAATTAATAAACACTTGTACCCTGACCATTCCTTCTAGGAGTTGTCCTAGTATAGTCAGATAGGCCTAACAGTTGTCTTATGTATGGAATTGTGACATTGGGAATATTTAGATTGCGTAGTATTTGAGGATTGATCTAGAATAATGTATTGGTAGACTCATTGGATTCCTGGAGTTGGATTATTGTGCGAACGTTTTGCGGAACGAGAAAGATACTGAGGATTTTGATATATAATTTTTACTCGACTTCCCAAGCGCCCAAAAGCTGGTACCTTTGCTGTATTCTGGTAGTTGGGAGACTTAGTTGCTGATAGCCTGTGATCATTGACTCGGTGGATTCTTGTGAGCCAGAGGGCCTAGCATTGTCTATAGTGATTAGCCTAGTACCAAGTGATCGTATTTTTCCTGATATGATATTTATCCCATCGGGGATAGGAAGACTATTGATAGATTGATCCGGTGGGTAGGTCGACTTGATGATTAGAGCTGTAGACCCCCATGTGTACTTGAGATGCTACTATAGTAGAGATCCTGATCATGTACCTAACCTCGTATCCATGCCACGAAGTGGGCAGAGGACTCCATGTGATTGATCGATTGACCATGTTCCTGACTTGACTACTTATACCCGTGCTGGTACCATTCTATGTGTGCACTGAGGTGCTATCCTACGAGTGCACTGAGGTGCTATTCTATACGTGTACTGAGGTGTTATTCTATGTGTGCACTGAGGTGCTACACACTTCTATGTGTTATATGGCAGTGCATTCATTTTCCAGCATGGACATGGTCGTTGGCCTATAGTTTTAGCGTGGTTAGGACTGATTGACTGCTTGCTGCATTACACTAAGAATGAATCCAGATTTAAGACTTTCAGTATCGAGATGGATTCGTACTTAGTGTACCCTTACTGAGGTACGATATCTAGGAGGATGAGCATATGACCACGACATGTGATTCCAGATAAATGTAAGGGTTAATCTAGGCAGCTAAAGATGGTAGAAGCATTGGAAGGAAGCAGAATCTCGAGATCGTGCATGCTAGCCGCCACAGGTGCTATGATTACCTGTCTAGTGCAAGGCTGACCGCCCCGTATATTGTTATCGTCCGCAATAGCGGATGGCAGTATCCGACTACTATATGTACTACCATATGATTGATCTGTTTCGCATGGTTACCATGGAGGGACTAGTGCTTATCCATGTGCTATGCATTATTATTTGGCCTCGTTAGCCCTGATGGACATAGCACGATCTGAGGATTCTTATATTGCATTGTTGGGGTAACCCAACCTCCACATAGATAGCCATAGACATTTGAGTGGCCGCTTATTCACCTAAATTGTATGTCTTATTGCTTGCTAAGCTGGCTGGCACGTAAGCTGTCCCGGCACGGTAATTTATTCTCTTGTTCTTGTTTGATGTAGGGATGGGTTACTGTTCTGATGACAGACTACGAGTTCCAGTTGGCGATGCAAGCATTAGTGGATGTTAGGATGACTGTGATGATTGTTGGTTACTTACGTATTAGTAGTTGGATTGTTGCCTTATATTCTGTGATCGTGCATTGGTACCGCACGATCCCTTACCCTTATTACTGTTGTTCATACATGCTATTCCTGTCATATATTATATCATGCTGTTTTACTTCGCCCGTCCTAGAGCCTTCCTTTCTGGTACTTGCTACGGTTGGCCTGACCAACCCTGGATTGTTCCTAGATTGTCTGAGACCGACCCTGTGGATCTTCCAGACTTGACTTGGAGGACGAGCTTCAGTTCCTGACCCTGAGGGAACTATGGAAAGGTATTCTTGTCTACATTATTTCTTATTGTAGACTCTCTGATTTTTATATGAGTATTTTCTGCTTTTCATATGATTATCTCTCTTGTAGTTATTTCATTGATTATTGCCTGTGGATATGAGATCATATTTAGGCCATAGACTGCTTGCATGCTAGGATACCCAACAAGATTGACAGCCACGATCGCCGTATAACGTCTTCATACCTTATACGGTGTAGCTGGCCTACGTCCGTCCCAATATTCCGGTACTGGGGTGTGACATCTGGATGACATATCTAACCAGAGGTAATATGAACGTGGCATGCAAAATCATTGCTAGGATGTAGAACAATAATTCTGAGGCAGTATGAATGTGAATTGTTTTCTAGATAACTATGATAATCATAGGATCAATTAAGGAGAGGGCGACTACCCAGAGGTAATATGGACATGGTAGTCGCAATTTTGGGTGTAGAGGAGCAATCCAGAGGTAATATGGACGTTAAGTGCTTTATCTACTTAGGGAAAAATATAAAAGAGAGGAATCCCCTTACCAGAATCCATAGGCACCCTTAGGGGATGTGGGAGCCTATGCCAGTTCCGTCTTCAGGCATAATACATATTCAAGAACTTGCCATTGATGGGCATCATTAGCAAGTCGCCATTAGATTTCGCTAGCCGGTAGGCACCATTGGAGTAGACCGTCTTTATAACGAATGGTTGCTCCCACTTGGGCTCGAACTTTCCTGCCGTTTTATGAATCATCACCATCGGTCTTCGGACTGCTAAAACGAGGTCGCCCACTTGGAATATTCTTTCCCGTACCTTTTTGTTAAAGGCACCAGAAATACGAGCCTGATAAAGCTCGATTCTTGCTGCGCTAGCAGGCATTTTTCGTCTAGCGCCTCTAACTCTTGTAGCCGCCGACGCTGGTTGTCTTCGTCAGTCAGCTGGTTAGTGATGGATACCCATAAGGATGGGATTTTGATCTCCAGGGGGAGGACTGTCTCGCTCCTATAGACAAGAAAGAATGGTGTACTGCCCGTGGGTGTGCGATTGGTCGTATGTTAAGCCTATAGAAATTCGCCTAACTTTTTATTCCAGTCGCGTTTGTTAGAAGAGATAACTTTCTTGAGCAGCTTGACGATGGTTTTGTTGAATGCCTCGGCTAGTCCATTAGTTGCAGGGTTGTAAGTCGTTGATGACATATTCTGAATCCGGTTCTTGTCGCAAAATCGACGGAACGCATGGCTTACGAATTGGGGGCCATTGTCGTGGACAATCCTCCTAGGAACTCCAAAGCAGTAAATAACGTGAAGCTTGATAAAGCTGATCACCTTGGAGGTTTTTACTTCTATCAACGGTACTGCTTCTACCTATTTCAAGAAATAGTCCGTGATGGCAAGGATGAACCGGTGTCATTTGGAGGAGGGCAGGCTGATCGGCCCAACGATGTCCATTCCCCACGCCTCGAATAGCCAAGAGGCCACCATAGGGTGTTAATATTTCGAAGGTTGGTGGATGAAATTAGCGTGAAACTGACACGCCCGACACTTCTTTGTATATTCTGCGGCATCTGCCATCATGGTGGGCCAATAATAGCCTATGCGGCACAGTCGATCTTGTAGCTTGGGACCAGGCTGATGGGCTCCGCAGGTTCCATCATGCACCTCTCGGAGTGTCTTTTGCGCCTCTGTCTGAGGCAAACACCGTAGAAGGAGTCCGTTGTATGAAAGACGATATAGCATTTTGGTGGTTGTGTTATAGAATAATCGGAGTGTGCGTCTTCTGATGGAAGCTTCTTCCTTTGGGTCTTCAGACAGGATCCCGTCGACTGCGTAGTCTATGAATGGGAATCGCCAATCTCGAGTTTCAGTATCTACTTGTAGCGAGTAGTTTTGACATACGCGTAGAGCGTTCTTTGGATAGACTAGCTTTCGTCCCATCACCGTAACAATATATTGGGATCCAACGGGGGCAGCCAGCGAAGTAGCAAGACGAGCTAGTGTGTCGGCTTACAAGTTTTGCAGGTATGACACATGTTCTATAAAGAACCTTGTGAAGGTGGAGATAATGTCGATCGCTGCCTGGTGGTATAGGATCAGGTGTTTATGTCGATCCTCGTACTGCCCTCGAACCTGGCTGGTAATTAATTTTAAGCCTCCATAGGCCTCGACATAGTCAACCCCCATCTGTTTAGCAAGTTGGAGCCCAATGATGAGAGCATTATACTCTGCAGCATTGTTGGTGCATAACTCCATAAGGGAATATGCGCGATTGATAACCATACCATACGAATTGATGAGGATGATCCCGACTGTGGACATACATAAAAAGAAGAAGAAATACTGTCTTTTCTGATTGGCGCAAGGCACCATAAATCGAGTACGTCTGAGAGATCCTGCGATGAGGATCCCCGAGTACAAAAAAATTCTAGAAAATGAGATGATGGAGATCGAGCGGCACTTGCTATTTTACTCCGTTGACACTCTGATTACAAAAGTGGGAGAAAACCTAAGAAAATTGCTAACTCTCGGCTCACTGGCAAGAAGTGCAGCAATTTGGCTCTTGAAAATGCTCTCCGTTCTGTGTTTTGAAGAGGTATGAGACCCATTTTTATAGTCATTTTCGTGCTAGAATGATGTTATGCGCCCACAAGAGAAAATATACTGATTTTCATGTAGACGCATAGTCCTGCTTTGGGCGCATAGAGTGTAGGCGCATGCAGACTATGTGATCGTAGGTTGATCGTGGGGTTGACGTGGCCGCATGCTCCGGTGTATGACTGCTCGTGGAGACTGACGTGGCCGTATGCTTCGGGGCATGATTGATCGTGGGTTTGACCGAGTCGAATACTGTCCTCACTTGGGTGCATAGCCTGAAATAGGGCTATACGTCCCCTTCTGGAGAGGACCAGAGTGGGCGCACAGGCGCATAGCTTGCTCTGGTGGCTTGGGCACATAGCATGCTATGGTGACTTGGGCGCATAGCATGCTCTGGTGACTTGGGCGTATTGCATGCTCTGCTGACTTGGGAGCATATGACTTCTCTGGCTTGGGCGTATGGTTGTCAAGACTGCTAAAATTTTCATGCTTCTACAAGACCCCCTTCAAAGTTTTTGATACTTGAACGAGTTCGAAATACTTTGAAAGAAGCATGGACCGTCTTCTCGTGATGCAGTAGGCGCATAGCATAGCTCTCCCTTTGGGCGCATAGAGTTTGGACAGACTGTCAGAGGGATGGCTATTGAGATCTTCTTCGAAAATTTGAGTTAGCAAATTCATCGGGGTAGAATTTGAAGAGGTCCATCCTTAATGCGTTGTCCATGTCAGCAAGTGGCAGTCGCATAGTGTACAAGAGACTGGGTCTTCATGTAAGCGCATAAGTCGTAATGGGCGCATAGTATGCAGTGGGTGCATAGGCGCATAGGAGTTGTAGGTGCATAGTGTTTGGCCCATGGCTATAAATAGGCTTTCGAAGAGAGAGAAAATTCATTACTCTCTTTTCTTTTAAAACTTTCAAAAGACTTTTCATCTCTTCTCTGCATGAACCATGTCTCCCAAAGCCTCCAAGAGATCTGCGAAGGATAAGGGGGCTGCACCGAGTGTCTCTCCTCCTGCGACAGTGTCCTCGCTAGTCCAGGACCCGATCCTGGGTGAGGCTATGCCTCAAAACAATGTCTTAAGCATTAATTTGCGACGCTCAAACTTTTCCTCTGTCTGGGCGCATGTGCCCAGGGCAACATGTTTCTGTGAGCATTTATATGCACCCATAGAAGCATGCGCCCACACTGTGGTGTGTTATGCACCCATATGTTGCTACATGTTATGCGCCCACATGCTGCTGCATGTTATACGTCTACATGCTACTGTATGTTATGCGCCCACATGCTGTTTTGGGCGCATAGGATTCCTCCAGCACTTAGTTTTTTTGGCAGATTCTGAGTCTGACTTTCTCTTCTGTCTTTGTAGTTAACTTATTTGTCCCAAAACTTGGTGGAATCTCTTTCTGCTCTGCTTGCCAAGTCCTCGGCACAAGCCTCATAACCAACATGGTCAACAAGGTTCAGGCCAAGATAAGTCATGACCAGCCTACGGAACGGATGATCGCCATACTTGAACAGGACAAGACCTTCCTGAAGCTGATGCTTAAAGACGAGAAGCTCTTGCTCAGAGGCACATCATTTCAAGTAGCCGTATTTCTTGTTCGTTGACTGTGTGGGATTCGAGGATGACGAGACGATATGTCTAGAAGATCCTCTGGTAGTTAAGTTAAATAACCAAAGAATATGGTTGCCATCAATGAAGCGCCAATACCCTCAGTCAGCGTTTACTGATCTGGCTGTACAGAGGCAGATGAAATAGGACCTGACCCATAAACTGCATGGAGTTGTTTCTGGCAGGATCCAATTCAACTCTGGTGACCGGAAGAAGGACACGTTCAAGTGTGTTAAGGGCTCCACGTCCTACTCCATGAGGGGGTTGCATCCTGGGGTCATAATGAATGATGTCCCAACTGATCTTCACCCTTACGCTGCTGAGACTCTCTCCAACTTGATGCTATCAAAGAAGGAGTCGTATTCAGAAGGGAAGCTACGAATGGAAGGTTGGAGATACTCTGTCCCATTCCGGAGCGACCTTACTGGATGGGTGCTCTCGACTTACGAGGCTACCCTAAAAGTTGCGGGACTTTTTTATGCCGTTAGAGCCACCCAATATGGCATTAAGGTTAACTGGTCAATGTTTGTCTCATTCGCGGAGTTATATAACCCTCACACGTGTACCTTCTTCTCTCCGGGTGGGGAGATGGGTCTGTCTTTTTACGAGGTGCAGGCGATATCCAAACATTCCTGGAGGACGGAGCCATACGCAGAATACGTCCCCTGTAATGTGGAGCTCCTGAATTTGGAGAGGGTGAACTCCGAGATTATGGAGGTGTATAAAGAGTTACTCTGTCACCTTTTTATTTGTCACCAGATCATGAAGAAGGGTAAGACTGATGGGTCCCTTCCCCATACGAGGGCCTGGATCAACTACATCTTCACCCGAGAAGAAGGAGATGGCCCAGTCTCTTTCTCGTCTCGCAAGCCCTCGACGAAATCTGAGATAGAGTAGTTGATGGCAGATCACGGGGCTGTAGACGTCGAATATAGTGATCACATATTGAAAGGTGTACTTCAAATCACGTTGTTGATTAAGTTTTCTTGTTCCATGATTCACTTGTCTTTATAGTTCATGATCAACTGTGCCACCATACTTTTTCATGTCCTGTTTTAAATTTTATTTCTTTCATCATGAATGTCATGACTTTTTACTATTTTTATAGTCATTATAATATATTTGGAACTACATGCTTGAATTCTACTCATTCCATTCCTGACTGAGAACTTATATTTTTCAGGTTAGTCGCGGCTACTCTTAAGCATTGGAGAGGCATGGGTTCGTTGGAAGGCCAACCTAGAAGACTAGTTAGATAGATTCGTTGCTTATTTTATTATGTGAGACTTGTAAATTCTTTAAATATAAAACTTGTGAATATTATAAATTAATTTGATTGTGTGAATGAGCATTTATTGTGATTTTGAGCATGGTGCTCTAGACAACGTTCTACCGTCGACACTGCGGCGTAGGCTGGCTTGCGCACGCACTCTTATCCTGAAAAGTGGGTGCAGATTGTGACACTAGGATAAAGTTTGCTTCGCCTAAATTATTCATATCAAACTCGTCAGATAAATAATTCTTAGTGTTATTTATCAATTCTAGTGAAGATCCTAGAATTAGGATATCATCAACATATAAGCATAAGATGACCCAACTTTTATTTGTATTTTTAGAATACAAATGTTTGTCATATTCATTTGGCGCAAAACTAAAAAAATAACTTTGTCAAATTTGTTGTGCCATTGCTTCGGAGCTTGCTTTAGGCCATAAAGTGATTTTACTAATCTACAAACCTTCTTTTCTTGTCCTTTAGCAATAAATCCCTCAGGTTGGTTCATATATATTTTTTTCTCTAAATTTTCATTTAGAAATGTTGTCTTTACATCCATTTGATGGATTAGCATATCATGAATGGAAGCTAAGGCTAGAAGGGTTCTAATAGAGGTGATGCTAGCTATAGGAGAGTAGTTATCAAAATAATCTAATCATTTTTTCTAGATAAAATCTTTTGCTACTAATCTATCTTTGTATTTCTCTATGGTACCACCGGCTCTAAGTTTTTTTTTGAAGATCAACTTACAACCTATGGGCTTACTACCTGAAGGTAAGTCTGCTAGAATTCGTGTACTATTCTTTATGATGGAGTTGTACTCATTGTTAATAGCTTCTTTCCAGAAATGTACATCAGGAGAAGATATGGCTTCTTCATAAGTTGAGGGATCACCTGGCCTCTATAAAAAAATGTGAAGAATCCTTCTCCTAAATTCTTTTCAATCCTTTCTCTTTTACTCCTTCTAGGTTCTATATCTTGTTCTGGTAGAGAACTTGATATTTGAACATGGAACTAGAATATGGTGTAAGAGAAGGTTGGAGAAAGATGATAAAATTCTATCCTTAAAAGGAAATATATTCTCAAAACAAACTGCATCTCTAGCTTCTATAATTGTATTATTAGAGATTTTATTTATTTCAGAATGAGTTACAAGGTATCTAATAGCATTGTTTTCTAGGACATATCCTATGAACACAACATCTACAGTCTGAGGTCCAACCTTCCTCTTTTGGGTTTAGGAATTCCTACCTTTATTAAACATCCCCAAACTTTAAGATTATTAATCCTAGCAGTTCGACATTTCCATAAATCATATGGTAACTTATCTTTAGGTTTACATGGTATCCTATTAAGGATATAGCAGGATAACAATAAGTCTTCTCCCTACAGATAATCAGGAGCACCTGAGCTGAGAAGCGTGGCATTTACTATGTCTAACAAAGTACGATTCTTGTTTTTTTCAGCAACTTCGTTGGACTGTGGTGTATAAGGAGCAGTTACCCCTTGAATTATTTTATGTTCTTTATAGAAATTAGTCATTTCATTTGAGGTATACTCTCCACCGCGATCTGATCTAAGAATCTTGATCATTTTATGTAGCTGGTTCTCAGCTTCAGATTTATAGACCTTGAATATGTCTAGAACTTCTTCTTTAGTTTTAAGAAGGTAGGTGTAACAATACTTTGAATGATCATCTATAAAAGTGACAAAGTATTTGTAGAAGCATGAAAAATCTCAGCTGATGACATCCATTTGTACAGAGCAGATAATACAAAGGCTCAGCCAAAGTGCTAAAAAGACAACACAGAAGATATGGAAAGAAGTTCCTTATGTGTCACGTTTACCAAAGTCTAGTACAGACACATCGAGACTAAATAAAAAGGACTAGTTCTGTTTGTCTACAAAGGATCTGGTACAGATTCGACAGAGCTTAGAAGGGTCTGCAAGGGATTCGGTCTTTGTCAAAGCGTAGCCCTTTTTTTCATGCCAGAAGATTGACCTCCATCGAGGCATATACTGATCTTTTTATCGGCACAGCCTTCCAGAAGCATATCAGCCACTCGGCTAAAGCAAGCAGCTTCCTGAAGCAGACATTGGCCCGAGCCTTCAAAAAGTGCAACAGGTCGCGAAGCCCTGAATGGGAAGGACATAGCACATAATGTGGCTCTTCGGGGTGGCTATCCACCCATGACCTAGGTCGTCAGGACCTCGAAGATCTCCCAGACGTCATCCATAGTTGAACTCCCTAATGAGGACAATTACGTACTTCCTAAGGGCAGCGATGGCTCCTTCTAGACAGAGTTCTTCTATAAGAACATGGCTCCAATAAACGAGAAAAGCCTCAACCAGCAGCCAACTTATACAAGGCCGATCGCCACTCGAAGTTAAGTTTGGATCTCACATGGTAGTGAAGGATGCCAAGAAGAAGACAACAACTCTTCATAGGAGAACTTCCCCTTTTATAGGACCCAAAATGGCTCAAAGTGCACGCCACATGGCCGACGGTCAGAATTCCCACATTAATGGGATGAACCTAAGAATCAGCACGACGAATGTCAGTCTTAAACCTTTGGAATTCCCTATATTACGGTGGAAATTAAGAGGGAAGTCCTTAAAGAGCAGCTATTTATCGCTCTTTACTTCAGAAGCCAAAGCCTTCAAGCCAGAGGTGCGGCTACTCGCCTGCGCCAACCTCAGAAGCAAGATAGTGGTAGGCCCCACCATTTTTTTACTTCAGAAACTAGTGCCTTCACTCCATAGGCGCAGTTATCTCCCTGTGCCAACCCCAGACACACAAGGGTGTTATATCCTTTCCTCCAAAGACAATGCCTTTAAAGTTTAGACATTCAGCAACTTACATGTGTCCATATGAGGCACAGGATAGTGATATGTTCACACCATCTCCATTCCCACGGCGCAGTCATCTGATCCGATCCAGAAGCTTAAGTCACTTCTCTACAAGAGACTTGGGAACTCCTACTGCAACCAATATAAGTCAGCCTGTCGCTCCAAGTGCACAGTAACCTCGCCAACCTGAAGCACAAGCCTAATAGTCGCCTACAGCACAGTTATTTTGTTACTCCAAAATACAGCTTCATCGTTGCTCTAAATGCACAGAAGTCTTGTCATCATACGAAGCCAAGTCCACTCGTTGCCTGAAGGCACAGAGGCTCCGTCGTCTCCAAAAGCACGGTCTACTCATCGATCCAAAAACGCAGCAGTACTTAGTCCTTATAAGAGCCGCAGGAAGCATGGGTCCACCCCAATTGGTTTCTTTAAACTGCCTCTTGCAGAAAAAGATTAGGATTAAAACATGATTGATATCATATCAGATTGATTTTGATCTTAGACGATGATCAATTAGACTCTAAATCTAGGATAAAATTCCAAGATTTAATGGGCTGTATTCGAGCAAGCAAACCGGCATGCACCACGTGTCACCTCCTTCGTTTATGTTAATAACCACCAGAGATCTCGATTGAGGGAAATCTCAATGTTTGCCACGTTTCAGTGCCGCAGAAGCACCCACCGTATAATGATGGCAGATTTTTTCATATCTCAGGAACCTAATGTTCATCGCATATGTCCTCGGTTCTCTATAAATAGAAGGAGTTCTCCTTCAAATAAAAGATAGCGACAACCTTCTTCTAAGAAGGAATAATCCACCAACCAACCAACAGAAGAACAACCCCTCAAAGGGATCCTCTCCTCCAGACAGCCTCTTGATCGGTGACCCCAGAGTTCCATCAAAGGCGCTAGAGAGCCAGAGCAAGTTTGATTCATCGTCAGATCGTCAATGGAGTAAAGGAACCGCTGCAGTGCTCGATCTCTACCGTCATACTTTCCAAGAAACCTCTTCTCCCTGTATTTAGAATATCCTTTTTAGGACTTCCTTCTTTGTACACAGATACCTTATACGTTCAATAAGGCAAAAAGTTTGTTCAACCTTTTATTATGTCAATCAAAATAGCGACTCTGTTGTGGAATACCTTCTCTTCCAACAAGAAGGCGGTGACTCAATCTGATGATAACTTGATGGGATCTTCCCAGGACATTCTGGTCGTACACTTCGACCAACAAGCTTTTGAAGACTTTCTTTCTGACGAAAAGTCAAAGTCTTCGAAGCGATTCGTATAATCGAAGAAGACTCGACGTGTCTGTAGCCCTAAGGCGGCTGTAGCTAGTAGTACGATGGCAGGAATTGCGTCTCAGGACCCCCTCAACGTCGAAGCCACGGAGAAGATTTTGGTTGCTACAGCCATATCCCCTCGCCCGATTCCCGTCTTGGGAAAGCATTGCGAGGAAGACGGTGGTTCTATGGTTGATCTGACGAAGGCACGACGCCAAAGAAAGCGCATGCCGGTCCAACCCCTCACGACAGGAGCATTGCCGGTAAGAAGATCTGTCTTCGACAGAATCACTTTCTCTTCAGGCGAGCCTTCGACGAATTCTAAATACTACTCACCCGATGGGGTAGTAGGAAGAGATCCCAGGTGGTTTGTGCTTCGTGCAAAAAGCGCATGACACCTATGTCAGACAAAAGGCCCGCGTTGAGAGCGAAGGATCAATGTCTCCGAGAGCCAAGCCAAGGGGTACATCCTATAGAGATGGAGCCATGCGAGCAGCATTTTCGCAGAAGTGACATGAGGCTTCTCCGCTAGACTCGCTCTGATCGTACTTTCGTACAGCTTTCCTGCACGAACAATGGGGGTACCATGGCAGAAGATCTGACCCTCTTCCAAGAAGAGGATGAACCTGTGGCGCAGGGTGTTCCTAAATCAAGGCACTCTTGCACCCAAATTACCATCAACTGCTGCTGCCAACAGACGGCCGTGCCACCATCGAGCGGGCGTTCCGTCTTCCAGAGACTTCACTCCACGTCGACCCCACGCGAGAGGCTCAACATGGTATCGGTAAGCCATAGAGAAGACGAACCCCGTATCGTCACGTATTACGCGATGCAGAGTTCCAGAGCTTTCAAGAAGCCCTCACAGAATCCTTCGATATCGATTGCTAAACCAAAGAGGAGATCGGAGAGCAGCAAAGCTAAGGTACCCGATGTAGGTATGTTCCAAAGTACTTGTTCTAGATCTGTATTGGGTGCCATACCAAATATTGTTGGTAGCCAGCCTCCTACCATGTACGACAACCCTGTGTTCCGATCTGAGGAGGAGCAATACTACACGAATGCCTCCATCGGTGCAGCCAGTCACTAGACTGGGGGTAGCAACCGTGATGAGTCCAAGAAAGATCATAATCTTATGGTATATCCTCAAAACAGCGAGGCTCATGCGTCTGAGCCAGAGAGCGAAGGATCCACGAATCCCTTGACTCATCCTCACACTTGGTCCGTGTTCATGGCCGATGGCAACGGGGAAGATAACAACGAAGCTCTCAGATGTATCTAAGCCCTCGAGACAAAGTTAGATACGCTGACGGACACCATGAAGACTATGTCCTCGGTCATAATCGAACTCAAGAGCAATATGGCCCCTGCTGTCTCTACACCTGCGCTTGATCTGCCAACCAGTGACGGATCCAACAGGCTGCCTACTGCCCACTAGGAAGGACCCTCCTCGTCTACTACATCGGCTACAGGTTCTGCAATACCAGCCGAGATATAGTAGGCCATCAAAGAACTGTATGCTCGTCATGATGCCAAGGAGAAGCAAGCAGCACTCCGGAAGATGGGTATCCGGCAGCCATACCTTGTCGAGTGGGACAACGTCGTCTACCCTCCCAAATATAATCTGCAGACGCTTACACCTTACGAGGGGAAGGGGTCTCCTCGACAATACTGGAGGTACTTTGCCTCGGTAACTGGGCACCTGCCAAAGGATGACGCCCTCCTATCCAATATATTCATATAAGCCCCGCAAGGGTAGCCTATGAATGGTTCTGCAGCCTTCCAGACGATTGTTTCTCGTCATTTGAAGACCTGAAGACTCTGTTCCTGGATCGATTGTACGAAAGAGGGATGGACATGACGATGTCGACCCTCATGGAAATTGTCCAGGAGGAGAAGGAGTTTGTCCGTGCATACATCGAACCATTTCACCAGATAGCCCTCAGATTACCTCCCGGTATGCCTGAGCCCATGCTTATGGACTCATGCCACAAGAACATGCTACCCGCAATCAAATTATGTTACAGCGCTCCCTGTACGGAGTGGACGCCTTTCATTACAGACGCGGATGCCACACAGAGGAAAGCCAAGGACGCGCAGCTCCTGGGGCTACACTTTCTTGCGCCTGAAGACAAGGGAGACGCTCATCCAGCAGCAACCCCAAAGACGGAAAAGACAAGTAGGCCATGACCGTCAACATCTCAAAGGGTCAGCATCCGTGAACCCCAAGTTAGCAGAAACGTAGAGGCCGAGGGACACTTACTCCTTCAATAACGAAGATACGTTGGAGCACTTCGAGATGGTTATAAAGAGTGGCAAACTTTCCATCCTGACACCTAGGCATCCTGATGAAGTGGGAAAGATGGACCATCCCAAGTACCGTCATTACCACCTGTATGTCCACCACTCAATACGAGATTGCTATGTGTTGAAAAGGCAAATCTAGTGCCTCATCAAAGCCAACGTCATATCGTTGGATTATGAGGGGAAGACCGTCACGACCAACATGGTTACTCTCTAGTTTGGTAGTTTTCCAACCACAGTGGTGCAAGACGGCGTCATCCCGATTCCAAAGGTGACAATGGAAGTAGTCAACTTTCTTCGAGATGCTTACGAAGAGTGGAAAACTGTCCATCCCGACACCTAGGCATCCTGATGAAGTGGAAAAGATGGCCATCCCAAGTACTGCCATTACCACCAGTATGTCCACCACTCAACACGAGATTGCTATGTGTTGAAAAGGCAAATCTAGTCCCTCATCAAAGCCAACGTCATATCATTAGATTATGAGGGAAAGACCGTCACGACCAACATGGTTACTCTCTAGTTTGGGAGTTTTCTAGCCACAGTGGTGCAAGACAGTGTCGTCCCTATTCCAAAGGTGACAATGGAAGTAGTCAACTTTCTACCTACACGGAAGAACGCTCAACGGATCATCCCGTTCTCCTCACCTCATGGCGAAGTCATGTAGATTCATCCTGACTTAGTCCCCAATATGATGGCACTTATGACCCTTTCTACCAAAGGAAAGAAAAGCAAAACATGTCACATGGTCGTGGGTTTGACCGATGATGCTTTGGTGAGCACCCGCTTAGCGCAGCGATGAGGAAAGCCAATCTCCAGAGCAGGAAGAGTCTCTACTAACTACTTTCCATGTCCCAGATGTATCAGAAGCAGGTCCATCTCAAGATCTTGATGCACCAGAGGCAGGTCCATCTCAGGCTCCAACCACGGATAAGCAGAAACAGAAGGAGGTTTGCTTCGACAAACCTCTCAAAAAGGATCCGACAATAGGGCCTATCAAGCCCTACAACTTCGATATTCTAGCATAGCTGGCCAATATCAGTTTTTGAGCTCCTCCACCTCTCAAAAGAGACCCGAGACACGCTCAGTGAAGCCTTACAAAACGTCGGGTCCTTCTTTACGTAGGTTCGGCCACCAAAAGGTCGAAGTGATTCCCAGTATCACTTTCACCCAGCAAGACATGCTGCTAAAGATTAACTAGCACAATCGTCTCTTGTGCTATACAGGATATGTCGGTGCCATTAAGGTCGATCGTATCCACATCGACCCGGGTTCCTTTTGAGCATTATCCCAAGAAGCCTCCTTAAAACTCAAGGGATTTCGATGCATCGGTTGACAGCCTCGAACACAACAATCAGCGACTTCAACGCAGGAAAGAGCGAGCCTTTGGACAAAATTTGCCTAAAGTGTCAGATTGGTGACCTCCATACTGAAGTAACTTGCTATGTCATTGATGCAGACATAAACTACAACATGCTGCTAGGACGACCATGGATCCATAAGTACATGATTGTCCCTTCCACCCTACATCATTGTATGAAGTATGTGTCCAACGATGGGGCCATCAAAACAGAGTTTGCTGATATCGATCCATTCCAAGGACTTGAAGCCTACTATACGGATGTTGATTTGTACAAGTCAGTCCCATGGGATGACGATAGCAATAATGCTGATGATGAGGCAGAGACAGTCTCAGAAAGCACAGTAGCGACGGAATTTAAAGGTTCAACTGAAAGGAAGGCCTCCCAAAGTATCAGTGCCTCTAGTTGTTAAGCTTCGGGACAGAGCTCCACCTTCGCCTCCAGGGACGACAGAAGATGGTCAGGAGTCGATACGAAAAAGGCTACCCTAGAGGTCTCTACGGCCAACCAAGAAGGTGAAGGTGCATGTGACCACAACCCCTTTAGTGGTCAAACTGAAAGGGAAGCGTCCTCCCCCTCCTTCCGCAACAGCTCTAGTCCTCACTGACGAAGAACTAGAAGACTACGTCTGTGCCAACATGGAGCCACACTCTTTTGACGATGTAATCCTCCAGAATAAGATGTCATACTTTATAAACTGGAAGTTGTCTTCGAACTACTCTGGTGCATGCTGGAACACCAAATATGTCCTAGACAACTCTCTGCATAAGTACAGATGCAGGTGACGACCATCAACCATGTGAGCCGAGTTGTCCCTGCCCGGGGTGCCTACTTCGTAGTTCCAGCCAGGAAAAAAAAGAAGAACCCATCATATTCGGTCGATTGGAACATCTACAATAAATAATGCTTGAAGACCCATACCTTGATGGTGGCAAGATGCAGTTCTACCGCTACACTGTGCAGGCCAAAAACCTCATCCAGAAGATAGTTACGACCTGAACAACAAGAAGGGGCTCAATTATGGCAAGGGTAGGCATCTTCCCTTACGGATTCATGCTCAAAAGGGAAAAGCTCAAAATAATTACCAACGTATCAGTCGAGGGTTGGGGTACATTGTACCTACTTCTACCTCAGAAGACTAAGAAGAAGAAGTCATGAGGCACTCACACTCTTTTGACTCCTCCACTTGGGACTTTGACACCAGTACCGGTCAAGTCTTTAAGAAGATGTTGTCTGCTAACGAGGCCTCTGCAAGCTTAACCGTCGAAGATAAGCAGCGTAGGTGGTTACAAGAGTTAGAAGTGCTAGATGAAAAGTGCTTGCTCGTGCAGCAAAGGGTCGAGCTTTACCAAGCCCATATCTAAACAAAAAGGTCCGCAAAAGATTATACCCTGTGGGCGACCTCGTCTTGGCAATACAAAGATCGATGTTAGTAACTCACAAGACGGCTGGAAAGTTCGAGCCCAAGTGGGAGGACCGTTTGTCATAGAAACAGTATACTCCAACGGTGCTTATCGGCTAATTAAGCCTAATGGGGACTTTCTAATGATGCCCATCAACGACAAGTTTCAAAAGAAATATTACGTCTGAAGGCGGAACCAGCATAGGCGCCCACATCCCCTGAAAAGGGTGCCTATGAGTTCTGGTAAGGGGATCTCCCTCTCTCTCCTATATATTCTCTCAAATAGATGAAGCACTTCACGTCCACATTACCTCTGGTTTGCTCCTCTACACCTGGAAGATGCGGCTACGATGTCCATATTTCCTCTGAGTTGTCGTTCTTCTCGCATCAGCTCTATGGTTATTCCAGCCGTCTAAAAAATAGTTCACGTCTACATTATCTCTGGATTGTTGTTCTATATCCCGGCAAAGATTAAGCCTACCATGTCCATATTACCTCTGGTCAGGCAAATCCCTGGTAAAGATTCTCTCTTTATTTTAAAGACAAAAGCAAAGGGGACAGAAAAGCTTCTATATATAAAAACATGCGGCAAAAAAGACCTATTACAAACTCTTCGTAGTTACATACACAAAAGCAAAAAAAGGCTAAAATTGTAGTACAAGCTCTCAATAGCATGGGCGAGGTGGTGACAGAGCCAATCACTTCCTGGTTAAAAGGAAGCCACCGTCCGAAGCAGCTACTGACCCAAACAGGGGATGAAGACCAGCACAGGGCTCCCCTATCTCCCTAGCTAGCCATGGGAGCAACCACAACTGCAGGCCTTGCTATTCCTCAGAATGGAAAGAAATCCAAATCTAGGAAGCAAAGGTCCAAGACGCCATTGACACCCACAACTTCAAGAGCGTGGGGACGTCTCGAGATCCAATGGTAGTTATACTACAGCTTCTTCGAATGAAACAGTTTGCCACCGACGGCCGCCTCAAGCAAACTCCAGGGTAGTCAGCAGCCGAGTGTCGGGCAAGCAAGGCCATTATAGAAGTAGCTGAGTCTTCTCTTGGAAGGGTGTCACGACCCGCATCCGCTTTTCGGGAAACAAGTGCGTATCTAAGCAAGACTACGCCACAGAGTCGGCGGTAGAACATTGTCAAGCCCGTAATAAATAAATGCTCAAAATAAAATTTTTTGCACATTCACATTTCTAAATTTATTACAACATTCACAACATTTATATTTAAAGAAAGTACAAGGTTCTTATAATTAATGTAAATGATACCACATCTATCTAATTTTTAGGTTTCTACCTGCAAGTACACCCGTATCTCCTAAAGCTAAGTGAAGCCACAGCTAACCTAAAAAATGTTAGCTTCCAGTCAGGAATAGAACAAGCACACAAACCGACAGCAATGCGACAACACAATAGAATTCATAAGACATGAAAATAACATATGTGAGATAAAAACTAGAAAGTAACTGATGTCATAGCAAGCGGTAAAGAAAACAAGGAAACAAATAAAAGACAACTATCTATGTATTTTAAAATATCAATTTCGATATGTGAACGGCTAGGGGGTAAATTAGGCACCCTGCACGTGGTGTGTGCAACGGCTATTTTTCGTGAAAGACACGGAGGATAGTTCTAGGTAGTCCACATGTCTACTAAGATATTTCCCCCCCCGACTAGTACTCATGGACTCGAACAAGTCATAAAATACGAAAACATGACAATCATGAAATAAAGTGGGTAGAGATCTGTGACACTAATCCGTGTAACAAAGTGTCAATAAGCAAGAGAGCATATGCATAAACATGAACTGAAAAGACTACTATGAATCGAAAGCAATCAGAAAGTGTACTTGCCTGAATCTTGCACAAACCGAAGTCACAAGTCGAGGATAAGGTGATTGCCAATCTAGAAGCTGTCAACCTATAATATACATCGTACCATGAACCATGCATGAAAACCACAAGTCAATTCTAATGTTCTAGTTCTAAATTCATAAAATAAGTGGCTAATTGGGTTACTAATCTATTAATAGTTAATTCTAAAACAAAATACTTAAAAACATAATTTAACCTAATAATAATTTGAATATAATCTAAACATGCAAGTTTGGCCATCAAAAGTTATGTTTCCAATTTTGGAAACCATGGCACACAAATCGAGGTGTGTCGTTGACTATCTAGTCAAACATCATGAACTCTAGATTTGAAAAGTACAACTTGGTAGATTTCAGCATTACGAGTGCGCTGGAATCAACTGTGCCACAAATTCACGTTTTGGTCAAAAGATATCACCATTATGGCTAATTGTGACCAAAACGGTGATTCATCGATCAAATCTGTGTTCAACAAAATAACTAAAATACTAGATGAACGTGTTAATTTTTGGGAAAAATATACGTCGTAGAGCTCTATGTTAGCTTTCTGGAACTTTAAACGGTTGATGATTTCGATTTTTGGTCCTCCCGAAATCTCGAAAAGACCAAAACGTGATCAAGTTTTGGACAACCGACGCTCTACAAATTTTACAGAAATTAAGGTTCAAAGATAATAAAAATAAATTAGATATTCAAAAAGTATACCTCAATACAAATCCAACAAAAAAAGCACACAAAAAGGAGGTCGAAGTTGTCCGTAATCGCCTCGGGAAGTCGGGGTTCCCCTTAGAACAAGTTTCCTCAAAATCGGCCAGAATTAAATTAGGGTTCACTGTTTAGTGAATATATATATATATATATATATATATATATATATATATATATATATATATATATATATATATATATATATATATATATATTTTATTTTATTTTTATTTTATATATATATATATATATATATATATATATATAGGGCAGGTACAGTCAGCTCCTGCTGACTGGGCGCTGCAATGGCTGACGGGTGTGCCCGGCTAGCGTTGACTTGGTATGACTGTATACTTAATTACAAAAAATAATTAAAAAATCATTCTAAGGCCAAATAAGCTCAAATAAAATCCTAAAAATTCCTAAAAAAATTGTAGGAAATTACAGAAAATATATCTAACCTCCAAGAATATAATAAAAATAATTTACATCATATTAATCTCAAATGTTCTTATTATAAATATTGGAAGCCATTAAAATATATAAAACTTAATAAAATAAATGTCTAAAAATTACAGAAAATTCTATAAAATTATAGAAAATATTTATAACCTACTAGAGCCTACATAAAATACTGGATCTCAAAATAGTCTCAAATAAACCTATTATAAAATCTTGAAAGTCAATAAAAATATTAAACCATAATAAATAAATATCTAAACACTACTAAAATATGCTAGAATAGCGACGTATATTAGCGACGATGGAAAAAGCCATCGCTGATAATTACCTATAACGACTCCTTGTTCTACACGTCGCTGAGCGTAGCTGCGTAGCGACGTAGTATATTTTACGTCGCTGACGGGCGATGTTTTGCGACGGACGTCCCCTCCGGCGACCCCTCCCTCCGGTGAACCCTTCCCTACGGCGACCCCTCCCTCCGGCGACACCCTCCTCTTCTCCCCCAGGCGACCCCGCTCGCCCGCTGACCCCTTCCTCCGGCGACCAGCCTCCCTCCTCCGACGAAGGAGCCTTCCTCGTCGCCTTCCTCCTCCGACGAAGCCACCCTCCTCGCCGCCTCCATTCTACGACGAAGCCACCATCCTCAGGTAAACCATAACCCTAGTCCTAGCTATCTAGACACAGACATGGACACGAGAACCCTAACCCTAGCTGGGGTGGTCTTTCTGTCGAGGGTGGGAGAGAGGGGTGGGGGTGGGTGCAGAGGGGTGGGGGTGGGGGGTCTTACTGTCGAGGGTTGGAGGGAGGGGTAGGGGTACCCGGGGTGGGGGGGTCTTCCTGTCGATAGGGGCAGGGTTGGGGTGGGTGCAGGGGTAGGGGGAGGGTGGGCAGGGGAGGGGGGGTCTTGCTGTCTAGGGGGGCTGGGAAGGGGGTGTTGCTGTCGATGGGGGTAGGGGGAGGGGGGCCGGGGTGGGTGGGTGCAGCGGTAGAGGGGATAGGGCCGGAGTAGGTGGGTGCAGGGGTAGGAGAAAGGGGACATGGGACAGGACACAGGACACAGACACGCACAATACATACATATATACCTATATATATATAAATACACATATCTACATATATACATGTATATATATATACTCACACACTTATATACACACACAAATACATATATAAATATATATGTATACAATATACATACACCAAGGTTCACAATATCGGTATCGAAATTGGTATCGGACTATTCCTATGAGTATTGGTATCGGCGATATCGGTAGTATCGGCGGTATCGTATCGGAGTATCGGACTTTGGTATCAGAAAACAAATAATTATTAATTAATTATTTACATTTAAAAATATATATTTTATACATTTAGGTATAATTTTAAGTATTTCAGCGTTATTTCTTAGTAGTTTTGAAATTATATGAAATAGTAGTCACCCTTACCGATTGGTTTTGCCGAATTGACCGGAACAAAGACCCCCAATGTCGGTATCGGTCAATATTTGGTATCGATCGGTATCGGATCGGAACATGCCAAACCGTATCGGTATCGACCGTTTCGGATCGGTATCGGCCGATACTTTAAACCAATACCGATATGGTTTGGCATGTTTCGATCCGATACCGATCGATACCAAATATTGACCGATACCGACATTGGGGGTCTTTGTTCCGGTCAATTCGGCAAAACCAATCGGTAAGGGTGACTACTATTTCATATAATTTCAAAACTACTAAGAAATAACGCTGAAATACTTAAAATTATGCCTAAATGTATAAAATATATGTTTTAAATGTAAATAATTTATTAATAATTATTTGTTTTTCGATACCAAAGTTCGATACTCCGATACGATGCCGTCGATACTACCGATATCGCCGATACCAATACTCATAGGAATAGTTCGATACCGATTCCGATACCGATATTGTGAACCTTGCTTTAAACCATGTACATACCATGGTTTTGTTTTTTAGTTGCAGGAATATGAGAGTTATTAGATGTTAAAGTAGGATATTAATTAATTAGTTATGATAGAGAGTTTGAGATAGATAGTTCATGTGAATGTTAGGTAGTAGTGTACAGTTCATGATTAGCATTGTTTAGATATTAGTTTCAGTTAAAGAATTAGTTTAGATTAGGATATTAGTTTATGTTAGAAGGAACTACCTGCAACGACATCGTAGCTGCAGGAATATGAGAGTTATTAGATGTTAAAGTAGGATATTAATTTATTAGTTAGGATAGAAATTTATTAGTTATTTTTATAAACCGTGATATGTTAAATGCCTGCAGCTGCATCGTAGCTCAGGATATGACTGAGAGGGTGACATGGTTGTCACATTAAGGGTCTTTGAGGAGGTGACATGTTGTGAAAAGATATATCTTTATAGTTCTCCTACGTGATGTTAAAGAAAATCTGTAGGAGAACTATATATAAGGATATATTTTTTTGCAACATGTCATCTTGTCAAAGATCCTTAATGTATCAACCATGTTACCGCAGTATTGGTATTGGGATACCAATAGCGATAAGGTAAAGGGTACCAATAACGATAAGGTAAAGGGTACCAACTTAAGGTATTAGTATTGGGATACCAATAGCGATAAGGAAAAGGGTACCTTGGTAGGTAATGACTAAAAATAGGATATTTGACTTAGATTTGACCTTGTTTGACCAAGGTTGACTATTTTGACTGAAAGTCAAAGTAGAGTCAACATCTGACCTAGATTGGACTAAGAGTTGACAAAGTCAACTGTAGGTCAACCCTTGACCTACTTTGATCTTGTTTGACTTTGCTTGACTTAGCTTGACCTTGTTTGACTTTGTTTGACTTAGTACAACCTAGTTTGACCTAGATTGCATGTCATTGTTATTAGTAACTATCCGCTACTAATGTGTGTCCCATAATAAGACATAATATACGAATTTGTGCCTATTGGATAATGTGTGTCCGTCTTTGCAGAATTATTTCCAAATGGATATGAATTACTACTTGTAGAATCGTTCATGGATGTACAATCATCATCCTGATGATATATGTGGTGTGCGGGATGAATACATAGCGGGAGTAGAGCAGTTCCTGCAGTTTGCTAAGGCGTTCCCTCAGTACATGGACGGCACCAAAATTAAGTGTCCGTGTGTGAAATGTCATAACGTAAAATATTATCCAGAAGTGGAAGTGACATATCATTTGTACTCAAGGGGTTTCACGCCTAATTACTATCAGTGGACCGTACACGGAGAACTTGTGCCTTTAGCATCAGAGCCGGAGCCTTATGTTGAGCCGTATATGCATGCGGGACCTAATTTTGTTTCAGATAATCATGCATACGACGATGGATGCGTGAACATATTTTTCGACGCTGCGGGGCCTAGTTTCTTTTATGATGCACCTGAGGAGGCACCGAACGCCGATGCTGCACAGTCCATGGAGTTTCTGGAGAATGCAAGGACTCCATTGTATCCTGGTTGTGAGGATCATTCACCGTTGGAGGTGGTTACAAGACTGTTGAGCATTAAGTCAGATTTTAACATATCGCAAGAATGCTACAACCGAGTGTTGGAGTTGATTATAGAGATCTTGCCGGCGGGTGCTAAGTTGCCTAAAGACTTCTACCGGTCTAAGAGGATGGTGAGATCGCTCGGGATGGGATACGAGAAAATCGATTCTTGTCACAATGGGTGCATGATGTACTACAAAGACGACAAGGACGTAGATGTGTGCAGATTTTTTGGTACTGATCGCTATAAGACAACTAGTACAGGAAGATCTACCGGTGCAAGAAGACCGACCGATTCAATACACTACTTGCCTTTAACGCCGCGGTTACAAAGATTATTTATGGTGAAAGAGACGGCCGAAAATATGAGTTGGCATATGCGAGAACAGATTGAAGGAGTGTTGGATCACCCATCCGATGGAGAAGCATGGAAGCACTTCGATCGAGTATATCCTGATTTTGCTTCAGATCCGTGTAATATCAAATTGGGGCTATCTTCTGACGGTTTTACTTCTTTTGGTCTTTCGGGATCCCAGTATTCGTGCTGGCCCGTGATTGTCACTCCGTATAACCTACCGCCTTGGATGTGCATGAAGACTCAGTACATGTTTCTAACCGTTATAATTCCTGGTCCGAACAATCCCAAAAGGAATATTGATGTGTACTTACAGCCTTTGATAGATGAGTTGAATCAGTTATGGGAAGTAGGCGCTAACACGTATGATGTTTCCAGGAAGCAGAATTTTTAGATGAAGGCAACCCTTATGTGGACCATCAACCACTTTTTGGCCTATGGAATGTTATCTGGATGGAGCACTCATGGCCGTCTCTCATGTCCGTATTGCATGGACCGTAGTAAGGCTTTCCGCTTGAAACACGGAGGAAAATCGTACTTCTTTGATTGTCATCGGCAATTTCTGCCAAAAGATCATCCGTTCAGAAGGAATAGGAATGCATTCCGTGTCGGCGTTGTAGAGAAGGGTGATCCACCGCCAAGGTGGTGTGTAGCCACCCTTTTTGGATTTTTTTTAAAATATTTTTATTATTATCTAATTGATTTAAATGGTGACTTTTAGATTTTACGAATAATTATTTTGTTAATTATTACGGTAGTGACTTTAGCCATGGTTAACTTTTGAAACACCAGTTGATTAGAAATCATGGCACGGATAGTACAGTGACGTGCTTTGACTAGTGTTTTAGCCATGCCAAGGAAGGCCAAGTCATAGTAATGCCCTAACTAGGAAAACCAGGCTAAGTTGTGACATGACCATTATAAATAGTTTAATTATTTATATTTAATATTATTTGACGTTAGGAGACCCGGTTGTACCAAACCAGCACGGACTAGACCCGTACCAGGTCCATGCCCATGTAGTCATGCAGGACGTCCAATAACATTTGTGTTGATGTATTCTGGGTATAACGGTGTCGTATTTCGTTTTAATGATCAAATAAATATTTTCTAAGTATTTTTTTTATTAAATATTATAAATGTTATTATAAATTGATATTCCATAATAATTGTATATAAATAGGTCCTTGTATATTTTGGGATTATTAGGTTGTACACAAGGGTATATACACCATTATTGGTTTGTTGAATTTTATTATTATTATTATTATTTTATTATCAAAGTATTGAGGTGATCATTGTATAGTATTAGTATTAGTTATATAGTTAAGTCAAATAAATGTTATTAGGATTTATTTGAGTTTATGGAGATTATATATATGTATATTCATATGTAAGGATATTCTCTAATGGATCGTATGATTTCATTATTAATTAGAAAGGTTAGCAAATATAGAAATCTTATATAAATGATATTTCTGTACACAGGAATATTTTATAAATACTCTTTCTATGTAAATATATATATATATATATATAATTGTTATTAATTATAATGTTTGTACTTAAATATTTATTAGACTTTGTGATTATGTAATTATTATATAAATTATTAATTATGGATTCATATATAAATATACGTATATACGTATGGATAGATATATACTATAGATATATAGATATAAATTCTAAATATATAAAATGTATGTCTATATATATAAATATATATAGTATATGTATACATATAGGAAAATATAGGGATGTATATTTTATGTAAATATTTGTATATGTGTGTATATACAGATATTTATAAAGGTAACTATTTGTGTGTAATATATATATATATATATATATATATATATAAAAAAAAAAAAATATATATATATATATATATATATATATTATATATATATATGACAATATTATCTTAATAGGTAAAATAAATAAGGAATAGGAAGAAGCCCAGGCCGGTCCAACCCAAGCCAGGCCATTCCAGGCCGAGACCACCCCCAGCCCGAGCTGGGAATGAAATTTCCCCGCAGCAAACCGAGAGCCCGACCCCTCTGTTACAACAAAACGTATTTAACAGAGAACGTGAGAGAGGCAAGGGAATTCTCAAACCCTAAACACCCACGCCGACTCCTTGGACTGGACGACCTCCCTGCCACCGTACGTGCGCCATCGGGGGCCACCGCCGGCCGGCCGAAGCAGCCGCGGCCGACAGCAACCACACGAAACCGAGCAGAGCATGGCAGTAGTAACCAGCCGAGAACCCCTACTTCGAGGTCAAGTTCTCTCCCATTTGTCGATCGTTTTTCCTTCTATCAAATCCAATATGTACCCTATATGACCCTTTATAACTCCCATTAATTGGTTCAATTGAAATCAATCGGGATATTGAGTTATATCAACTCGAAATAGGCAAAAAAACATGTCCAAACAGGACACAAGTATAGTCTAGACACTCATCTTGGAAGGCAATTCCTCGCCAATTCGTAGATCGATTCGAGAATCGATTTGAACAGATTTATAGCCAACCTATAGGAGATTAAGACCTTTCTTGTAGATTTATTTTTCATCTAATAAACATCAAGTTAAACTGATTTGAAAATGAGGAAAAATATGAATTTCTGTTTTCGAAAAACTAGAAATTTGTTCCACACGACGTACGTCCCGCCAAACCGGGTGACGTGGTCGTGCACCGTAAGCATCGAAAGCTGCGTAACGGCTTCGTGGTCGTGTGAGCTTTGACGGAATTCAAATTGTCGCGTGTGCGCGACGAATTTGATGCGTATCCGTCAAAACTCCCCGTATCGTGCACTTTACAAATTTCCTAATTACTTTGTGCACGCTCGTCAAATCAAGACGAAACTTAGCCAACAGAACCGTATCATTTTTCTGGTCCTGTATGCCAAGTTTGGTCCGATTCTGAGACAGTTGGCAAAATTGTCGTTTTACGGGCCCTACGGTCCCACTCAACAGGCGATTTTGTGCACGGCCCGTCGGAATCCAACTCTGGACATACGGTTGGGTTCGTGTCGAAAAACTGGATCTGTAGACATGTAGTTTGATGACTTTAGAGACTATTGACTCTGGCACGTTTTTCGGTGCAAAATAGGTCCAACGGCGGACATCTTTTTTGCCCGAAATTACCGTTTTGCCCCTGTGTCTAGAATTGGACTTAAGGACAGGTGATCCTTGCTAATTTGACTATTCTGAGAATGTTGGTAACATTTATTTAAGCTTTCGGAGACACTTGTGATGACTTGGACTTTCTGACTTGTGATTGGCGATACATTGTTGATTCTCCGTGCAACCCCCAGGCAAGTATACCTTGCCAACTTGTACAGTATAATTTATATGCATGTCCACCATCTCGCTGCTATTCTTCCCCTTACATTTATGATTGCTTTATTTCATGTCTAGTACACTTTTTCTGTTATAGTTTCACTTTACATGTTTCTAGTTGCCTGTACATTCTTGTTCTTTCCTGTCATGATGTTTCTATCTGTTAAACTATGTTAGTCTCATACGTATTGCTTGATAGAGTCGTCTAGTCCCACACCACGATTTTCTCGACTTGATTATAACTTGACTTGACTTGACTTGACATGACTTGAGTGGGACTTGACTTTGACATTCTATAGATTATGAGTACTTACCTTGACTATGGTCTATAGGATTTTATACTAGGATTGGCTACTGTCTTGGTTGTGGGTACTTGCCTTGACTGCGATTGAGATACTATAGATTGTGAGTACTTGCCTTGACTGCAGTTTATAGCCAGCTATTTCTAGTATGGCATGACAGTGTCTTAGGATCCTTGTGTTTAGATCTTGCGTCTTGGTTCACTTTGTCTCGTTGGATGTCCTTGATTGTTCCTTACTTCTTGTATATTTTATTGTTACATGTTGGCTTGTATATTATGTATCTTGCTAGTCCTTTGAGGACCTGATGATCTCTTCAGGTTTAGCGATTGTATGTAGTTAGTTAGCAGAGCGGGATATAGAGGATTGCGATGCATGATACAGGCATTTGTTCATGTTACTTCTTTATTATCCTCTCGTACTTTATATTCAGTACCATGATATATTCTGCTTACTTTATGGACTCATATCATTCTTGGAGTCTAATCGAACAATGTGCTAATGGGCTGCAGACCATGACCCATACTTGTTCATTCTTGTTTATATGATTCATGTGGATTGAGATACAGTTTAGATTAGACTTGATACCCATGACCTTGATAGCTTATACGTACTCGAGTCGGGCTGGAGTCCGCTCGATTCGTAGCTGGCTTGCTCATGAGCTCGCATCCAAAAAGCAGGTACAGGCCGTGACATGGTGCGGAGCCACAATATGGGAGGAGGTTAGAGATTTTTCAAGTGTTATCGAAGATCCTACAGCTGGGTACAAGTGCGATGGATTTGGTAGAGACCATAACTGGACAAAGAGGAGCATATTCTGGGATCTGCCATACTGGAGTACCAATCTGATCAGACATAATCTTGGTGTCATGCATATTGAGAAGAATGTGTTTGATAACATAATTAATACTGTGATGGACGTAAAGGGAAAAAACGAAAGACAATTCCATGGCCAGGTTGGACTTAGAAGAAATATGCATTTGATAAAGCTGAATGGAAAACAGTTCCTGCCGTAGTCAATTTTCTCGCTGGACAAGGAGGATAAAGTGAGACTTTGTCGGTGGATCCAGGGCCGAAAATTTCCAGATGGATATGTGTCAAATCTGAGAAGATGTGTCGATCTGAAGGAAAATAAATTGACGGGTATGAAGAGCCACGACTATCACGTATTCATGGAGAGGTTAATTTTGATTGCATTTCGGGAATTCTTACCGCAGGTAGTTTGGGATCCATTGATGGAGCTTAGCATATTCTTCAGGGATCTTTGTTCTAAGAAATTGCTCGTTAATCGTCAAGAAAAGCAAGAGAAGGACATTGCAGTAATACTATGCAAGCTATAGAGGGTATTTCCTCCTGGATTCTTTGACTCTATGGAGCATTTGCCAATTCATCTATCTTATGAGGCACGTGTTGGTGGACCCGTCGAATATCGATGGATGTACCCGTTCGAGCGACATTTGAATCACCTAAAAAGAAAGGTGAAAAATAAGGCACGGGTCGAGAGTTCTATTTGTGAAGCCTATGTTCTCGAGGAGATTACAATCTTTTGTTCGATGTATTTCAAGCCTCATGTTGCAACTAATAGAATGAGAGCTTCCAGAAACGACGATGGAGATCATGAAAGTAATGATACAATACTGAAGGTATTCAATGCTCCAGGAAAGCCATCGGGTAAAATGAAGAAGAGATATCTGAACGATGATGAGCTAAGGGTTGTTCAGGTGTATGTATTACTCAACTGCGACGAGGAGGAAGTAGAGAAACTGGAGGGGTAAGTAATTAATACGTCTACATTATTTTAATAGTGTTGATTATTATACTATTACATTAATTGCACGATGTTGTTTTTAGCATATTTAATGATGATGTGAGGTCAGGTAGGCCACACATAACAGAAGAAGAACTAGAACAAGAAATGAGGCATTATTTTCCATCATGGTTGAGTGCATATGTAAGACTTGAGAACTATGTAATTACCTTTCTGTATATGCACGTGATTGAGAATGAGCTTAATTGCTTCTTTCGTGGTATTTAGGTCGATCGTCCATACGCAAGACTTGAGAATAAGTCTATTAGAACGCTAGCCAAGGGACCAATTTATGCTGCAAAAATATGGCCAAGCTACTGTGTTAATGGGTTTAGGTTCAAGTCAACAACTTGTCCGATCAGAGACAACTTTGTGGATCTCGACTCCACCAAAAATAGCTGTTTGTGTATCAGATCTTCGAACTACAAAGATGTTGATGCGGGCAACGATTTCTATGGCGTGCTATGGGAGATCATGGAGCTGACATATAGTTATGGAATAGAGCCTGCTAAGATTGTGTTATTCAGGTGTGATTGGTTCAATCCGATTGAAGGTCAAGGTTGGAAAGTAGACAAGCACGGTCTTGTTGATATAAACTATCGGCATCGATATCAAGCCTATGAACCATTTGTCCTATCAAGTCAGGCTCAGCTCGTATACTCCACAAGTTATCCTAAACGAGGAACAACAAGGTCGGACTGGTGGACAGTATGCAAGACCAAAGATAGAAATACCTTTGAGGTTGACGATATAGCTTATCAAGAGGATGAACTACCTCTTGTAACAAATATTATAGAAGTGGACACGACGGAAGTTCCTCATTACACATCTAATTGTGTAGAAGAAGTAGAATTATCTTAAGAGGAAGATGCAGATGAAAGTGAAGATGTAGAGGAGGAAGAAGAAGAAGAAGAAGAAGAAGAAGAAGAAGTAGACGAGCTAAATGAACTAGATAAATTTTCAGAAGAGGATTAAATCTGTACATTTGTTTTATTATCATATTTGACACTTTAGTGACACTTCTATCATATAAATATGTGACACTTCAGTGACACTTTATTGACATTTTATCTGTGACTATGATATTTTTCAAAAATCTGTCATGTCTATCATATAAATATATTTTTTGTTTTATTGTCATATGTTATTATCAGGTATGACTAGACCATCGGAACGACGCGAAGGATTTTATATTAGGCAGTCCCGTCAGCCTCGGGCTTGGGATGGAGATTTCGTACCCTCATCCTCATCTCCGAGTACGCCATTGTACCGTTATGTTCCCGGTCCATTACCGGGACAGGGCAGTTCCAGCAGGTTGGCGACTCCTCCCTCGTCGTCTAGCCTTCCTGATCCCGCGTCCAGCATCCCTGATCCCCCGTCCAGCATTCCTTCCGCGTCCAGCATCCCTGATCCCCCGTCCAGCATTCCTCCTGTCGACGGCTCTATGGAAGGAGCCAACGCCGAGCATGTGGAGGACGGCGATCTGACTGATCCTGTCCAGGCGGAAGGTGAGAGCGACCCTCCATGCGCTCCCCCGGGCGAGACGCATATGGAGATTTGGACGGACGGGCCTATGAAGTAAGTTAATTAGTTAATATATATTTCTCAAATGATTATATGTACATATATATTCATGAGAATTATTATTGTATAGGTATCGGCCTTCTGCAGTACAGAGACAGCTGGGGGTATTTCTGAGGCAAAACTATGGTGGGCCTTGGATTAACTACTCAGATGCTCCCGCAGATTGGAAGGCCTTTTGGTTCGCCCACTTCAAGGTAAAAAATTTGTTTATTTTTAAATTTTAATAATCATTTGTGTATATTATACAACTTTTGTATTTTAATTCTTGTAGAGGACCTATTTCTATCTACCACATCGGGCGGCGAGGATCGAGGGCCAATTTTCTGCCGTCGCAGCCAAGCTCATCCGTGATGCGATCCACGACCAGAAGTGTTGTGATCGCTCCGGACAGCCGATCCATGGTTGGATCACGCCAGAGCAGTGGGCTGCGATGAAGGCTAGATTCAGCGAGCCCAATTACTAGGAGCGGTCTGACAAGGCCAAGGTGGCACGGTCGAGCGCCGGTAAGTGGTGTGGTGGCTCCATTCCGATGACGGAGCATTTTTGTCGTCTGGTACGTTTTCTATGATGGACATTAATTTATATATAGTTCGATAGAATGTTTAATACTAATAATAGATAATATATTTTAACAGGTAAAAAGGGTGAGGATCCGAATATGGTGACCGTCTTCCTGGTCACCCATCGGAGGGATAGGGAGTTCATTGACGAGAGGGTGACGCAGGCATATGTACATTCTATTCTTTATATTAATTTACTATAATTTAGAAAATAGGAAAGTAGATATCAATATAGACTTTAGCAAACACTTACACGTTAGCAAACATGTTCTAGGCCGAGTTTGTTCGCCTACAGGAGGAGGTGGCTGCTGCTGCTAGTACGCCAGCAGAGGGAAGGGCTGGTAGTTCCTTTCAGCCGCCTACAGCTCCATCGCCGGACGAGCTCTGGATGACCGACGTTGGCGGTCTTCAGAAAGGTACGTACTACGGTACGGGATCCTACGGCACGTATTTGGCTTCAGAGTCATCTCGGGCCCCCTATGTCAGTGTGCAGTCTCCGACTTCGCAGGCGTCGTCACGAGTTGAGGATATTCGTCGTCAGATCGAGGAGCTGCGTCGCGAGTTACAGCAGCAGATTTCTGATACGGTCGAGCGACGATCCGACCCTCCGATCGTCACCGGACGATTTGATACGGTCGAGCGTAGTATACAGGAGCTGACGAGTCTGCATCAGGCTACAGCTGCCAGCTTGCACACGCTCACCGAGTCTATGCAGCGCACAGAGCGTAGACTGGTCGAGGTGGAGGGATCGCAGAGGAGCATGTCTGTCTCACTCACTCAGGTTTCGGCTTCGCTTGAGGCGAGTACTGAGAGGGTGGTGAGTACCCTTGCTGTTTATGGCGGGCGACTGCGAGAGCTGGAGCAGATACGTCCTCCCGGTCCATCGACGGTGCCGACTCCAGACATTGTACTGCCTCCTACTGTCCCTACGGTGCAGCTCACCCAGGAGCAGTATGACTACATTCTATCCCAGATGTGCATCAGGGGTCCTCAGTGATCCAGTATATTTTTTTATCATCTTTGTATTTATTGGCCCTATGGGCCCATTGATCGTTCTGTACACTGATTTTTACTATTATTTGACTCTTTTAGACATGTACGTTTATTGGACATATATGTTTGTGATATTTAATTTGTTGATATTTTCATTGAGTACATGTATGATATTTAGTTGTAGACTGTTGTGATGCATGGGAGACTGTTATTCATCTACTAGTTATAGACTGTTATGATGGGAGACTGTTAATTGTGATGATATCTACGACGGGAATGACAAATATACCTACGCTGGGTTATAAGCGATGATCTGATATACAAAGGAGGTGCTGCCCAAATTTTAAAAAAATATAATATGTATTTTTGTGATGATGTGTGTCTGTGTTTACAGTGAATGTGAAATGCAGTATTCAAAACCATCGACAGTTTCGATTACTGTTGTATGTTTTATCTTGGATAGAAAGAGCAACAGTTCAGGGTGTACTTCTGAGAGCTTCATTTCACGTCATTCACTTTCTCGGGACGTCGTAAAGGATCCCGAGAAGGTGAAGGACGTGAAGAGGAAGCTCTGAGAAGTGTACCCTGAAATGTTGCTCTTTCTATCCAAGATAAAACATAGAACAGTAAGCGAAACTGTCGATGGTTCGAATACTCCACTTCACACATACTGTAAACACAGACACACAGCATAACAAAAATACCAATTATATTTTTTTAATTTTTTATAAACGCTGCGATGGATAGCGACGTTCTGCGACGTTCTGCGACGTCCAGTACACGTCGCTATATATCGCCAAATAGTGACGTAACGTCGCTATCCGTCGCTATACTGCTGACGTGTATATGACAACCTGAGAGCCGACGTCGCTAAAGTTGTCGCTAGGCGTCGCTAATATGCTAACGTGGCTGCCATGCCATGCATCATATGTAAAGTTGACGGTGTCGCTAAGTGGTCGCCCTACGTCGCTATACTGGCGACGTATGCTGACATCGCTAACTGTCGCTCATATTAGCGACGTCTAGCGACACAAGAAGTGACTTCGCAACTAGCGACGAATTGCGACAAAATTGTAATCTGTGACAAGCCTATAAGTGACATCCATTTTTTGTCGTTAAATACGTCGCTAATAGAAATTAGCGACGGATTTTCCCTTTTTAGCGACGTACTCTGACGTCGCTAAAAGAGGTTATTTTACTAGTGAAAAAATCTAAAAATTATAATAAGCTATAAAATAGTTAAACAATGCTTATATAAACTATATAAGGGCCAAATGACCATAATATGATCATAGCTCTCTTATGAGCTTAGGTACAAATCCTAATGACCACAAAATTAATCATAATCAAAATAAAATAAAAAATCGGAAAGTAGGCTTACAAATCTACCCACCTTAGAAAAAATTTTCCTCGAAATTTCAATAGATACGAGTAGGCACGAATAAAAATATTATCCACAAATTATAGTTCAAAAGGGTTAGCCAAAATCTTGGCTTGGTTAAGGATATAATCGAAATATGATAGAAAGAGAGAACTACCAATTGTTGAGAAGATGGTAACAAGAAGTAAGACAACAAATCAATTTAGAAAAATTAATAGTCGTATGCCAATAAAAGATATAGCTCTAGGATATTCAAAAATTATAATTATATCCGAAGTCATTTAACTGAGAATTCATGCGTCGCCAGTGTTCATCTGGCTGCCATGAACCCTTGGTTTCATGACTCAAGTATAATACGTTATCGAATACTCTACGAACTCTACCCAATATTGACATATACATTAAAATATCAATAATACAACAAGGATATAGTTTTAGTAATATTCGACAAACAATGCATACTTGAAATTATTTCAACTTAGGGATCATGCCATGCCAGTGCACTGCTGACTGCAGCGAACCCGCAGTATGCATAACTCAAATAAATAGGGACAGTACGCATCTGCCTTATCACTGTAAGTCATGGAAAATTGTTTCAACTATATCCATAAGAATTTCAAGAAGCTTCTATAAATTCAAACAATTCGATCATGGTAAGAAAATGTAAGTATATGTCCTTGAATAAAAGTGTCAATTTTGAAAACAAAACGATCTCAAAATAGTTTTGAAAATAAAACACGGTTTAGAGAAGGCAAGATTTAGAGAAGGCAGAAGATAAAATAGCACAAAAAATGATCAAAATTAGGAATTGAATTCTATGAAGGCCTAACTTACCAAACGTATACTCTACCCACCTCGGATCATACCCTCGTATTAAAATACAATAGAATTATATGGCTTATGTAGCAACCTTATTTACCTAACAATAGAATTAAATAAGGGACTCCTAGTCCTGGTATTCTTCTAAGATCAAATCAATCCTAATTGTGAATGAGCACTTCCTAGTCGTAGACTTGTAGTATAACTTAAACCACAAGTTCGCAATCATTTGTGAAATCCGACCTACATGGGCCACCATAAAAATTTATCATGATCACACCCGCTTTTCATGATACGAGTGCGTGTCCAAGCCAGCCTACGTCGTGGAGTCGACGGTAGAACGCTGTCAAGCCCACAATAAATAAATGCTCAAAATAAACTTTATTGCTTATTCACATTTCTAAATTGATTACAACATTTACAATATTTATATTTAAAGAAAGTACAAGGTTCTTACAATTAATGTAAATGATACCACATCTATCTAATTTTTAGGTTTCTGCCTGTAATGCCCCGCTCCCAAAATACGTAGGACTAGGAACGTAGACATGTCAGCTGTATACATATGAAGTACACTCCAATATATGGAAATCTCGTATGAATACATAAGCTGTAAAATGCAGTAGAACCATAATTAATCTCATCTACACAAAATAAATGAATAAAAGATATCATATAGTCAACTATAAATTGTCATTGGTATATGTAGTTGGGCGGAGGCAAATCAACTACCAATTATGAAAAGCAATACATAATAAAAGAAAAGTTTTGGCGAACGAAACGAAGACGACCAAAGTGCAATCATCCTCGATGAAATAGAGACGATCATAGCTACGGCTAGAACACCTGGAAAAGACAAGAGCACAACCCTGGCGAGATAACCAGGTCCTCAGAGGCATGTAACAAGACACATAATATCATGCCATATAAACTGAATAAATATTGCTCAAATAAATAAGTCAATTGAATTATAACATGGTCCAATACACACCCATTGGACTAGCTTAAGATCTCCCCAACCAAACAAGGACAAAAGATGGTAAACTAATTCACGGTGACGTATCTTTCCATGCTATGAATCCAATATGGTATTCGGACCCCAACAAGGTTCACCCTACTCATCGAAGTAGTAAGCCACACCTACAACCGAACAAGGACAAGATGTGGCAAACTAATTCGCGATAAGTTATTGTTCCAAGCCACGGTCAGATACAAGTACCCAAAGTAAGAGTACTCATACCTAACGGATAAGGGTGCCTAACCAAATCTAAGTGAATGCAATTTTAAGAACAGTTCATGGTCGCATGGTTACCGGGTCAAGTCAAGAGCATATCAATACAGTACTCAGTAGCGAGTCACAACACCATATACTATTTCTCAGTAACGAGCGAGTCTATAGCATATAGTCTACCTATCGTTCCTCAGTAGCAAGCGAGTCTATGATAGATAGGATGGTAGTCAACTTCCAATCATGTTCTCTCCGCCCAATGCCAACTCATAACTGCTAAGTCTTCTAGCATGCAATTCTAATAGCAGTTATTTCCTAACGCACGACTTATACGTACTGGTGGCCAGCCAATCATGCATGTCTAAGTCCTATATGTGACTTACAACAATGTGGTACAAATATGTCAAGGCCTATGTATGCAACACACAAGGTGGTCCCTTAAATCTAGGTTTAATGTGTAAGAAAAATAATACATAGCAGGAAATATAAATGAACAGTAAGTTCTAACAAGTTATGCCATGTATCACAGTTTATTTTGTATAAAGAAAATAATGAATAATGTATAAAATATGAGCTAAAATAAATAAATAGCAAATGGTAAGGTGTCTTGCCTGGTAGGACGCCTGGTGTACTGCAATGATCAAAGTGGCATGAACTGCGACTTCGGTACAACAACTATGCAAGGTAACCTCGGGTGGTGGCACGGATAGTTCTATTGGGTCCAGAAAGGTCAATTTAGTTAGGCAAATGATCAATATGGCACGAATAGTTCTATTGGGTCCAGAAGCTAAATAAATAAACAGCAACTGGCAAGGTGTCTTGCCTGGTAGGACGCCTGGTGTACTGTAATAATCAATGTAGCACGAACTACGACCTTGGGTAACAACTACACAAGGGGACCTCTGTTGGCAGCATGGATGGTTCCATCGAGTCCAGGACGGTCAAATTAGTTAGGGTGGACATAATGAAGGTACGGTATTGGCTAGGGTATAGGGAGAATGGGCTAATCGCAGAAGAGAAAGATAATCGAAGGAATTTAATAATTAAAAATATATACATTTTTAGAAAACTATTTATAATACTCGAAAATATTTTCTTATTAGCTAAAATAGTTTTTAGATAAATATTTGAAGATAACGAAAAAATGATTTTCAGGCAAAACTCTAAGTTTGTCAAAATACACTTTTTTAAGTCACAAGCTATTTTAAATTATTTAAGAATAACGCAGTAATATATTTAGGGTTTCTATCACAAAATTTTATAAAAGTGGCCAAGTAAAACACTATATTTAGTTACAAGTAAATTTTGAGGAATACATTTATTTAATTGAAGAAAAGTAATAATAATAATAATAATAATAATAATAATAATAATAATAAATTAAAATAATAATAATATAAGACTAATAGCAATAAAAAAAGAATGGAACCCCTCTTCTTAATCACAGCTGCTGCTTGCTTTTGAAAAGAGGAAGAGAGAGAGAGAGCGGGGACGAGAGACGGCGGGCCGGAGGGGAAAGGGAAGAAGAGCTGCGGGCGACTGGTGGCGCAGCGGGGAACGGTCTTGGTCGGCGGAGGAGTGGAGCGGGGAGCTCGGGGAGACAATCGGGGAGCTCGGGAAGACAATCGGGGAGCTCGTCGGCGGTTTGGAGACGCTGGAAGCGTGCACTGGCGGCAGATCCGTCCGACGGACGCAGGCGGCTAGGGCACGACGTGGTGGGAGAGACGGAGGGGGTGCTCGGCCATGGTGGTCGCGAAGGGGAAGCGCGCTCACCGGCGTACATTCACCAGCACGGCCGTGTCGCTGGATTCGTGGGGCCAAGCAGTGGCGGCCCAATACTGAGGGTGAGGAG
This sequence comes from Iris pallida, assembly GCA_029216955.1. Lineage (NCBI taxonomy): Eukaryota > Viridiplantae > Streptophyta > Magnoliopsida > Asparagales > Iridaceae > Iris > Iris pallida. The sequence continues at coordinate 74,689,023 of JANAVB010034417.1, forward strand.
GCGGAGGTTTTTCCGGACGGGGCACGGCGACCATGGATGGCAGGGAGCGAGGAGGGTCTGGGGGAGGCGGCACACTCAGGCACGGTGGCGAGCGCACTCAGGCGCAGCGGAGATGGTCAAGGTATTGGGACGGAGGTCGACGGCGGTAGGGAGGACCGGATCTGGCCACTCGGCAAGCTGGAGGTCGGCGACGCGGGCACGAGGATGGTGGCAGCGGATAGGTAAGGGGTATTTCTAAATTTTTTTTGTGTGGCGGTAATGGAGAATGTGCAGGCGGTGCAGGGTGATATGGGTGTCATCGGCCTGGTTTGGTCGGGGACGGGATACCGAATCACGACATTGAGGCCGGGGTGGTGGTTTATTTGATGGTGGTGGTAATGGTTATGGCGGCTAGTGTTGTAGTTTGTGGTGGTTTTGGTGTCGGGCGGTTTGAAGGAGACGGCGGTACTGGTGGTGGTTAGGATGCGGTGGCGATGGTCTAGAAGTTTAGGAATGAGGAAGCCGGACGTCGGGTGGTGCGGCGGACAGTAAGGTGGTGACGGTGGCAATTGTATCAAAGGTGGCCAGGGCTAGTAACTGCGGTGGTTGGAGCGGAGTAGGTGACGATATAATGGCTGGGGTATTGCTGTGGGGATGGTGAGAATGGCCGGAGTTTATGGGGTGCGGGCGGAGGAGTTTTAGTCGAGATGGTAGCAGAGGGGGCGGTGGTTGTCTGTTGTTGGGGTTACGCTGTTCCGGCCAGGGATGCTGTTAGGTTTAGGGGTGTACGGAAGAAAGATACAGGGCTTGCGGGATAGGGGTGCGTCATGTCCGGGGTTGTTGGACACGACAAAGACTGTAATTGTAATAGAAAAATCAATGTAAAGAAATATGGTCACGGACACGATGCACGTACACTTATGGTAGAAATATTGTGGAGGAATAATGAAGGATAGAAATTTGGAGGAGTACCTGCCATTTATAGGATGTGGGAATTACCAATTGGATAAGGATTAGGAGTAATTTAAAACCAATTTAGATAATTCCGTTATTAAATTAAATCAATACAATCAATCTAAATCCAAGTTAAATTTCAATTTAAATCTAGGTAATCTAAACTTAAATTAAATATAAATTCTATCTTTAAATTTAAAATTTTTAAACCAAATCCATAAAAATCCAATAAAAGATTTAAATTGCCACAAAAATTTCAAAATATATTTTCTAAAAATACATATAATAATAATTTCAAAAATTACATTATTATTTAAAATAAACTAATAAAAGAATTATGAAATATATGTACCCACGAAATTTTTTTATTTATTAATAATAACTGTTATAAACGAAAGACTTTATAAATAAAATTAATAAAATAATAATTTGGAAACTTTGGTATGATAACAAAATAATTATTATGCATATTATTTTGAAACTATAAAAAAATAAAAAAATATTTTTCTAAAATATGTATGCTTGCACATATTCGCACTCTTCGAGCAATTACGAAAAACAAAATTTTCGCACGCGACGTACAATACAACTATGCGACGTATAAATACAAAATAAAATAAAAAAATCATTACCAAATTTATTAAAAAATATATAGTAGAAATTTAGGGGGTTTACACTGCCGGCACGTACACCTGTATCTCCCAAAGCTAATGAAGCTACAGCTAACATAAAAAATATTGGTTTCCAGTAAGGAATGGAACCAGCACACAAAACGACGGCAATGCGACAACACAGTAGAATTCACATGACATGAAAATAACATATGTGAGATAAAAACTAGAAAGTAACTGATGTCATAGCAAGCGGTGAAGAATACAAGAAAAAAAATAAAAGACAACTATCTATGTATTTTGAAATATCAGTTCGACATGTAAACATCTAGGGATAAATCAGGCACCCTGCACGTATCATGTACAGCTGCTATTCTCCACGAAAGACACGGAAGATAGTTCTTGGTAGTCCACATGTCGACTAAGATATTTTCCCTCTTAACTAGTACTCATGGACTCGAACAAGTCACGAAACACGAAAATATGACAATCACGAAATAAAGTATGTATAAATTCATGACACTAATCCGTGTAACAATGTGTCAACAGGCAAGAGAGCATATGCATAAACATGAAATGAAAAGACTACTATGAATCGAAAACAATTAGAAAGTGCACTTGCCTGAATCCCTGCACAAACCGAAGTCACGAGTCGGGATGAGGGGATGGCCAATCTAGAAGCTATCAAACTATAATATACATCGTACCACGAACCATGCATGAAAATCACAAGTCAATTCTAATGTTCTAGTTCTAAATTCATGGAATAAGTGGCTAATTGGATTACTAATATATTAATAGTTAATTCTAAAATAAAATACTTAAAAACATAATTTAACCTAAAAATAATCTGAATATAATCTAAACATGCAAGTTTGGCCATCAAAAGTCTTATTTTTTATTTTGGAAACCATGGTACGCAAATCGAGGCATGCTATTGACTATTTATACTACTAAAATACAGCAAATTGGCGACGGAGTATTAGCGACGGATCGAATCCGTCGGCCATAGCGACGGCCTCGCGACTACCTTGTGACTGACTACCGTCAGAAAGCAATGTATATTTTTTTAGTTTTTTTGCGTCAAAATCAGTCGCACATCCATCGCTAATTTGATGAAACATTAGTGACGGATTCATGTCCGACGCTAATATGTCGCACATTATGGCGGCAAAATCTGAAATAAATGGTGCACTAAATTAGCGTCTATGTGGCGATGGACGTTCCGTCGGTAATCTAGTTGGTATTTAGCGGCTACCTACTGACGAATATATCCGTCGGTAATCCGTCGCTAAATACTGTAACCTAACTTAAACTGACCGACAGGGGGAAGAATTTTTATTCCCCCCAAAAAACTCTCTCTCTTCCCTCTCTCTCTCTCTCTCTCTCCTGCGAGCTCTCTCCGACGGGTCACATTCTCCGGCGAAGCTCTCTCCGATGGGATATCTCTCTCTCAGGTATGCTCTCTCTCTCTCCCCCCCCCTCTCTCTCTATTTAGGGTTTCGTGTTGGTGGGGGGTCTACTGTCGCTGGGGCCGACGGGGTGGGGGGAAGGTTGTTGAGGGTGGGGGGCAGGGTAGGATTTAGGTTTTCGGGGCAGGGGTAGGATTTCGGTTGGCGGGGTGGGCCGACTGTCGCGGGGGCCGGCGGTGATGGGGGGAAGGAGGGGGACGGGGGGTGGATGGTGTTTGGTGCGGGACGGGGTAAGGGAAAGGGGGTGAGGGGAAGCGGGTGGGTGTTTACTGTCGGGGGGTGAGGGGGAGGGGGGTGGGTGTTTACTATCGGGGGTGAGGGGGAGTGGGGTGGGTTTTTGCTGTCGAAGAGGGGGTAGGGTGGTGGTTTGCTGTCGGGGGGTAAGGAGGAGGGGGGATGGGTGTTTGCTGTCAGGGGGGAGGGGGTGGGTGTTTGCTGTCGGGGGGGGGAGGGGGTGGGGTGGGGTTTTGCTGTCGAGGGGAGGGTGTGGGAGTGGGAGGGGGTGGGGGGTTTGCTGTCCGGCAAGGTAGGGGAGGGAGTGGGGGGGTATCGGTGGTTTCGGATCGGACCATTCCTATGAGTATCGGTGGTTTCGAATCGGTGTATCGTATCGGGAGAGGGGGTATAGGTGGTTTTGGATCGGACCAATCCTATGAGTATCGGATCGGGGGAGGGGGTATCGGAATCGATATCGGAATCGGAATCGATATCGGACCGATACTGACTGATACCGGTATAGTTTGGCAAAATAGGTCGAAATACAAAGAAGAAAGTCCTCAAATGGAAGAAAAAGAGTCAAAACTCCTCACTATTGGCAACCCTATTGCATCGGGTTCTTATTTATTGCCTCTACACTATTTAATACAATTTTGAGGGTTTACAATGCATATACCTATTGGGAGATGGATTTCTAATAAAAATGGCTCCAAGATCTAAAAATCCCCAAGCTCTAAGTGATCCAACCTCTAATCTCATACAACTGATCACTAACTCTAATACTTGGATTACTGACCTCTCTAACTCATGTATCCTAATTGCTAATAAAATACTAACTCATAATACACCCTCATTTTACTGATCCAAAGACACCAACACAAGACATGCATACAACTGAACACTCAAAACAGTACCCATGTCCTCACTGATTGTAGGACTGACACTAATTAATATTCTTTCTCTTTATGACAGTACCTATGTGCTCACTGTATTTCAGTTCTAGTTAGTTTTATGTGATTCTTTGATAGTTCTCTTATTTATTCTGTATTTTGGCTCCAACACCAGCTCCATTTGCATTAATCTACGGTACGACATGGTGATCAGGACATTGTTCCTGCAGCCATTCGACTGGCGAGGCAGAAACTATGTAGCCGTAGATGAATTTGACTGTCCTTCAACCCTCATCACTCGACAATGATGATACGACAACCTATCATTATATTTTATATAGTAGTAGATAATGTTTTAGTATTACATTATATGAGTTCATCTTGATTCTGTTACATTCTTCAGATACTAGATACTAGATTTGATAAGAACATATACTACACTATATGTACAGAACATAGATGATTCACACTAATGTATGCTAGAATGAATTTTGGGTTATGTTCTAGCCATCCGTTCTCACACTTAAAACACATATGAATTAGAACTGTGTGTTAATCTTTGGTTTTGTATTTTCGCTGAACCCAGGGATTGGATTTTGTATTTTGGCTCCAGCTTCAGCTCCATCTGCATAAATCAATGGTTGGACATGGTAATCAGGACATAGTTCCTGCAGCCATTCGACTGGCGAGACAGAAACACAGAAACTATGTAGCCGTAGATAAAGTTGACTGTCCACCGACCCTTATCCCTGGACAATGATGATACGACAACCTATCACTATATCTTATATAGTAGTAGATGATGTTTTAGTATTACATTATGTGAGTTCATCTTGATTTTGTTACATTCTTCAGATAATAGATACGATAAAAACATATACTACACCATATGTACAGAACATAGATGATTCACACTAATGAATGCTAGAATGAATTTTGGGTTGTGTTCTGAGCCATCCGTTCTCACACTTGGAGAAAAATTGAATTTTCTGTATTTTATCTGATGCACAAATACCGTTCGAGTGAGCCAAAGGCAAGCAGCCACTTCCCTCCGTCCATTCCCCCTCTCCCTCTCTCATGTTATCAATGTCACAATTTTTCCAGTGTTGCTCCCTCTAATGATGATGAACGCAAAAATCAAAGACCCCCTCTCATTTCTCACTCTTCATAGTTATCACAACAGGAAGGATCCATGTTTTCTAGTTCTCTTCCATCCATCCATTCCTCCGTCCTGATCAAGCCACCACATATGATATCCAGCTCCAGTGTAGAGGCGGGAGAGAAGAAGTGGACAGGAAGAGGAGGGGGAAGCAGCACAGCCGACGGCAAGACCTGGAGAAATTTTAGTAGGTTTTTTCAACATCCGTAGGAGAACTATAAGGATATATCTTTTCACAATATGTCACATTGTCAAAGACCCTTAATGTGAATATCATGTTACCGCGGTGTCGGAAGACTAACATGTCATAATTTTCTAAGCCGTATGCTTTGACATAATCCTCCCAACTCTTTCCTCCTATGTAGTAATCTTGCACTTCATAAAGAAATACAAGATTACTAAATAGGAGGAAAGAGTTGGGAGTATTATGTCAAAACAAACGGCTTAGAAAATTATGACATGTTAGTCTTCCGACACCGTGGTAAATGGTTGTCACATTAAGGGTCTTTGAAAATGTGACATGTTGTGAAAATATATATCCTTATAGTTCTCCTACGGATGTTGAAGAAATCCTCTGTACTTCCTCCAGGTCATACCGCCGGCTGTGCTGCTTCCTCCTCCTCTTCCTGTCCACTTCTTCTCCCCCGCCTCTACACTTGAGCTGGATATCATATGTGGAGGCTTGATCAGAACCGAGGAATGTATGAATTAAAGAGAACTAGAAAATACTGATCCTTCCTGTTGTGATAACTGTGAAGAGTGAGAAAGGAGAGGGGGTCTTTGATTTTTGCGTTCATCATCATTAGAGGGAGCAACACTGGAAAAGTTGTGACGTTGATAGCATAAGAGAGGAAGAGGGGAATGGAGGGAGGGAAGTGGCTGCATGCCTTTGGCTCACTCGAGCAGTATTTGTGTGTCATCTGGTGGCGCTCCTCCGGCTTCAGCACCGTGTCCAGCTCCAGCTCCAGGCAATCAGTAGTTTCGTTTTTGCATTTTTAGACTGTACTATATTTTTGACTTTGTACGTATTTAGGGAAATTTAGTTTTTTTGTTGAGGAAACTGAGTTTGTACGTATTTAAGAATATTATATATTGATATTGTTCGTTGCGAATAGTATTTTTCTTTATATTTTTTTATATTTTGGAATGTATTGTGCGTGCCGGTGTTGAGTGTTCCATCGAGGGGGTCGGCGAACCCAGGGATTGGATTTTGTATTTTGTATTTTGGCTCAGGCTCCAGCTTTATTTGCATTAATCTACGGTACGACATGGTGATCAGGACATAGTCCCTGCAGCCATTTGACTGGCGAGGCAGAAACTATGTAGCCGTAGTTAAAGTTGACTGTCCTTCGACCCTCATCCCTCGACAATGATGATACGATAACCTATCACTATATCTTATATAGTAGTAGATGATGTCTTAGTATTATATTATGTGAGTTCATCTTGATTCTGTTACATTCTTCAGATACTAGATACGGTAAGAACGTATACTACACCATATGTCTAGAATATATTAATCCACACTAATGTATGCTAGAATGAATTTTGGATTGGTTCTGAGCCATCCGTTCTCACACTTAAGTACTGTGAGAGCGCCGGAGAGAGTGAGAGCGCCGGAGGGGGAGGAGAGAGAGTGAGAGAGTAAAATAGGGGAAAATGAATTGGTGGGGGAATATAATTAGAATCTAGTGACGGTCATACTAACGTCGCTAAATTAGTCGCTATTAGCGACGTTTCGTGACATATAATGCCGATATTTGTAACAAGTAGTTTTGTTGGTTGGTTAATAAGTAATATGGTGATCGGGACATATAGTCCCTGTAGCCATTCGACTGGCGAGGCAGAAACTATAGTACGCCATGGTGATCAGGACATAGTTCCTGCAGCCATTTGACTAGCGAGGCAGAAACTATGTAGCCGTAAATAAAGTTGACTGTCCTCCGACCGTCACCCTCGGCAATGATGATACGACAACCTATCTGTAATGCCTGTTGTTCGTATTACGTATTTAAGAATACGTGTACGTATTTTATCTCGTATTGGCCATGGTTCATCTTGGTTTGGGTTGGCTTGGGTTGGTTCGGCTAGGCTTGATTAGCCTTGGTTCATCATGAACCAAGGGTGAACCCCCTACCTACCACAACCCACCCCATTTATTAACCTCTTCCCATTCTCTTTCCTCATTATTTCCTTTCTTCTTCATTACTCTCCACCACCAACCAAGAAAACCCTAGCCTAGGCGAGTGCAATCTTGCTTCATGAAGAAACCCACCATTTTTATTGTTCTAATCTCTTCTTTGCAACTTTCTAATCCACATTAGAACTTGTCATTTTCTATTTTGAAGCTTGGATTTTTGTAGATCTAGAATTTAGTCATTTTCGGATTTCCATGGTTTTGATCTATTAAATTCCCCTGTTTTCAAGTCTTGATGGTTCCATGTGGTAGAGAATTTCCTTCTACCCAATTTTGACCTTTGAAAAGTTGGATTTGGACTTGTTTTGACCAAGTTATAAACTTTGGAAGCTTAGGGTTCAACCATGGAGTTCCTGCTGTTTAGAGAAGACAGTGAGCAGTGCGTGAGCTTTTTAGCTTGCGTCACTGAGCTGTGCGCGCTCTTTAGCGCAGCGCAGTAGACCCCATACGCTGCCTTTTTGGAGCGTATGACTTGCATACGCTCACTTGGATAGCCATGAGTCGTATGGAGTCCATACGCTGCCTTTTTGGAGCGTATGACTTGCATACGCTCACTTGGATAGCCATGAGTCGTATGGAGTCCATACGTTGCCTTTTTGGAGCGTATGACTTGCATACGCTCACTTGGATAACCATGAGTCGTATGGAGTCCATACGCTGCCTTTTTGGAGCGTATGACTTGCATACGCTCACTTGGATAGCCATGAGTCGTATGGAGTCCATACGCTGCCTTTTTGGAGCGTATGACTTGTATACGCTCACATGGATAGCCATGAGTCGTATGGAGTCCATACGCTACCTTTTGGAGGCGTATGACTCGCATACGCTCGCTGGTGTGACAAGGAGTCGTATGAAGTTCATACGCTACCTTTTTGGAGCGTATGTCTTGAATACGCTCATTTGTGTGACAAGGGGCCGTATGGACCTCATACGCTGCCTTTTATGAGCGTAGGCTTACCTGAGCGTAGCTTGACTTGAGCGTAGCCTGGCCTAAGCGTATGACCTTTGCACTGAGCGTATGGCCTTGGCTGACTTGGTCTTATGTCAGCATATCACTTTGGTATTATTTTTCTTAAGCTTGGCTCTTCTATAGCCCTGTATATTGATATTTTATTAGATATTTTACGTCCATTTTATATCCTTACGCCTTTTGTCATGAACTTGATAATCATGAATTTATTTAATAGGTTTGTTAATAATAATTGAACACGGTATGGCAGGACAAGCATACCTGGCATGATTATCTCGAATTGCTGTTGCGACGGCTAACGTGACATGACCTGACAAGAATGACTAACCTGGACACCGTAGATGATTGCGTTTGCACAATAAACCAGTATTGTCTTACATCATGTCGAGGATGGGATCCCTGAGTACCACGGTCAGGGATACCTACTGTAATTAACTAAGAGTAATAAACTAGAATAATTCAGTAGACATGATGAGATTCCCAGCTACAGGCAATCTCGTTATCTGGGTGCATTAAGTGGACTTGTAGCCTACCGACGAGTAGGGCACACTTCCAGCACACAGTCATGTGGTGCATCCTTCATAAATGGACATTCGACCTGGATAACTTGGATGGTCTGCAGGGCTTGTGGCTGCTGAAATAATCTTATTGCATCTTGATAGTAACTAGGCCTGTGATAACCCTAGCTAGTTAAAGTATCAAGCCGTACTTTTGATTGGCCGTGATTGATTGGATGAAGTTATTCCAGCTTAGTCTTATCCTGATTCTGTGCAAGATCGTGACAAGACACGATTATTGATGCTTGTCTTGACAATAACGATCGGGGGACCAGTTCTGTTCAGGCGAAGGGTTACAACCCCGGTCCTTGTTTGGTTTAAGGGTTGTAACCTGGCTCCCGGAGCAGTTCTGTGTCTTCCCTTCGGTTATTGTCTTATTTGTACCCCGTGCCATGCTTGTCATGTTCTATCTTACTTCAGCAACATGATTATCTATAATGGCCTTAACAATAAAGATCAGGAGTCCAATTCTGTTCAGGCGAAGGGTTACAACCCCGGTCCTTATTTGGTTTATGGGTTATAACCTGGCTCCCGGAGCAGTTCTGGTCTTCTCTTCGTTTATTGTCTTATTACCTTATCCTTAGTATTTGAGACGGATTTCCATTCAGGTGAAGGAATGAAACCCCGGTCCTTGTTTGGTTTAAGGGTTGTAGTCTGGCTACTTGAATGGTTTCTTCGTACTCAATTATTGTTGTTATTTCTGATAATTTAACTTTAATGTTCCTTACTATATGCTGGTTTTAGTTTCTAAGTGAAGCCTCCTTTGTGGCTCTTGCTCTTCCTGGGGTCTGACCCAGCTGGTTTTGTGTGGCCAGATATCGGAGCAGCTCCAGAGGATCCACCGATCTTCCAGCCAGATGGTGACCACTAGACGGAACCCTGGCAACGAGTGGGTTTCTTTTTGTTCTCCCACTTATTTGTAAAAAAAATTATTCTTTTGAGGCGTTTAGCCGGCGAGCACGTGTTAGCTCGATTGCATCTTTATTTACTGTCTGCCTACGGGCTGTAACATGATTGACAGATCCTAGGGTTGATCATGTATGACTGAACTCTTGCTAGTCCTAGCATTTTGTACGACTAGCTTCATGATCATCCAATATGTAATGTATGGGACGCCTTGCTATTATATATTTGGTGCTCTGACATCTTGTAATTACTATTGCTTGCTTGTGATTGAGACAATAGGCTTGTTTATGACCTTAGGAGACTGCTGGCTTGTAGTTAAACCCTCATGTATCTAGACAGCCGTGACCGTATAGTAAGATGGATTCCATTTCATATACGTAGCTGGCTATGTCTGCCCCCGCTCTCCAGTATTCTGGTTCTGGGCGCGACATGGTTTAAGTGGTGGCCCATGCAGGTCTTGTAAATCAAGATATGTGAGGGTTTACCGAATAGATGTCTCAATCAGTATTCGTCCTTGATCTCTGCTCGTATCTTCTGAATCCCTGGATTCTTGTCCTGATCATATGCTTGTATCATTGATCTGTCCTGGTCCTTCCTTATTGTTCCCTATGTCGTCTTCTTCAGCGGCATTGTTCGTGGTCCTACTGACCAGCAAGGTGGAGCACCTCCCGTGGACCAGCAGCAACCTGGAGATCAAGCCCAACATTCCAGAGTAGCCTCTAGAGTCGTGTCTTCTGGCGGAGAGCCACCAGTCCAGCCAGTTCAACCAGTAGAACATGATGACGGCACTTTGGTAGGACTCGTCAGGACCTTGGTAGCTTCCCAAGACCGGCGTAGAGATGCCTTGCACCAGGCAGTGACGGATGCTTTGACCCGGGGTGGTCATTGTTTGCCATTGATTGTAAAAGTACAAAACAATTATCGGAGGACTGAACTTAGACTCACAATACAAACTCGCTCGTACAAAGAAAGCCTAGGGACGAAAACCTAGGTACAGCAGTCTAAGTACGATTATTTATTTTAGATTCTGGGGGGTGACGATAGAGGCTCGGGAAAGCGACGGCCGCTCTGCCTTACTCCTTGGACGATCGGTACGCAGCCTTGACTCGAGAAAGATCTGCTTGGTCGTTGACGAAGAAATGCCTTCTTGCTCTCTCTCTGATTGCTCTCCTGGTTTCTCTCTTTCTCTATGTATTTTTTTTTCTCTCTGATAGCGTATATCTCTCCTTGTCTCCTTTTTGCAAGGGAATGGCACCCTGCTATTTATAATAGTGGGGAGCATCATTAGGGTTTGGATGATTACCCATTCTCAAAGTGGCGGCAGCCTGATGCTTAATCAATCTGGACCATTCATTTTAATCGTGAAGGATCTGGGCCATAAATGGGTATAGCACTGAATCCTGCGAATGATTAATGGTGATTGCTTTAAATCTTCATGATTGGTTGTGTCAAGCTTGGATCTCTCACCACGTGTCCCATTGGCTTGATCATGAATGATATGACCTGATCTCATTAATTATAAGGATAATGCTAAATATGGTCATTGGGATCTGGTAAATCTTTGATTGATTTGCATCTCATAATCATCCTTGCTACCAGCTGTCAAATCGTAGGGGCAATTGAATCTCTGCCACGTGTCTTAATGATGGACTCTGCCAGAGCCGCATGATATCCATGAACCGCATGAGACAGCGTCTCAGTGAACCGCATAGGTATAGTATTTGCGAGCCGCATGGGATGGTTTTTCGGTGGGCCGCATAAGTATAGTACTTGCGAGCCGCATGGGATGGCTTCTTGGTGAGCCGCAGGAAGACGATTCTTGCCAGCCGCATGAAGCTGTTCTTCACTGGAGCCGCATGGGGGTAGCCACGTGTCAATCTCGGATCGTGTCAGAGATTTTCTCCTATTCCCAAAGAGTCTGTCATTATGACAGGGCCATTATGACACTTCATATCAGAGCCGCCAGCTGTCAAATCATGGCAGAGCATTAAATAGGGCCATTGCTCGATGGCTAGCTGTGTGAAGGGGTCCCATGGGGGCACGTGGCATTGATCGAGCCGCATATCTCTGTTGGTCGAATGGGAGCCGCATGTACTCTTGAGCCGCATGAAGCTCGTCTGATTTTGAGCCGCATGAAGCTTCATGGGTTCTGTGCCGCATGAAGAATGTCTCATGACCGAGTCGCATGAAGGACGTCTCATGACCGAGCCGCATGAGGAATGTCTTATGACCGAGCCGCATGAAGGACGTCTCATGACCGAGCCGCATGAGGAATGTCTCATGACCGAGCCGCATGAAGGACGTCTCATGACCGAGCCGCATGAGGAATGTCTCATGACCGAGCCGCATGAAGGACGTCTCATGACTCGCATGAGGAATGTCTCGATCTGCCCGTGCACTCGCTTTGTGGGCCCGGATATCCCGAACACACGAGTGCGTAGGTATCATGTTTGCTCCCTGATGTGGTGGTTAATAGAAACACTTGCCCTCGATCTTTGTTGGGAGACTCTTGAGAACCACTCTGTCCGTTTGCCGCCGGGGACTGGACACAGGCGGCTCTGTACAACTTTCCATCAGAGACTCGCTTAGCGGGACGCTCTTGATGGTCAGAGGTTGGGACAGCTGACTGAGCCCAATGAGCCTGCGCTGTCCTAGACTTCTTCTACTTAGCACCCGAAGGTGCGTAATAGGAAGAGTCCAAGTTTGGATGGAGGGAAGAGAAGTTGGTGCCCTTTTCAAAGGAGGTAAGGGGGCTCTATTTATAGAATGGAGTGAGCCCTTTCTTCTTCTCCTTTCCGATGTGGGACTAAAAGCAATATTTTTTATGCTTCTACAGGACCCCCTTCAAAGTTTCCAAATTGCAAATTTTGAACACTTTGAATAAGAAGCATGGAAAGTAGATTTGTTTAGGTGTGACAATCCAATCAGAGGTAGCATGGACGTGATAGGTTTGGGTACTTCCGCTGGGGATTTTATGTGGACTTATCATCCTTGGCGTACCTTAGTTTTAGGTACGGATAATAAGTTGAGAGAGGGAACCATCATATTTACTCAGAGGTGGTATGGACGTGGTAAATATAAGGTTGATGGTAGAGCTTTCCTACTCAGAGGTGATATGGACATGGTAGGAGTGAACTCGAATGAGGATACATAGAACAACTCAGAGGTGCTATCAACGTGGAAGTTCTATGCATTGGGTGAAAGAATGCTATGGAACAGCTGGGCTCCGAAAGCATGTGATGATGAGGAAAGATGTGGATGTACTAAGGGACCTAGTACGGTATTTATGGTCAGCAGAGGACATTTGTGGGCCTATTATCCTTGGCATACCTTGGTTTTAGGTACGGATAATAAGTTTGATAAGGATATCTAGAACAACTCCGCGGTAAGGCGGATATGGAGGTTCTTGGTATCGGGCGAAAGAATGCCATGGAGCAGTGATCAGTTTTCTGTTTTCTTTCACTGTTTTTCTTTTCTTTTTGTCATGGGATGTGGTCCCAGATGATGTAGTACTTTGAATTTTGAATAAATGAGCATGTTTCAACTCATCTTCTCTTTCTTGTACTTGTGGTGTTTGTGGAATTGGACCTGCTGGGGGATTATTTGTGGACCTGTTACCCTGGGCGTACCTTGGTTTTAGGTACGAGTAACAAGTTTCGGAGAGGAATACCTAGAACAAATTCGCGATAAGATAGCTATAGAAGTTTTTGGTATTCGAGAGAATGCCAGGGAGCAACTGGGCTCCTAGGCATGATAGGGAAGGGATGGGCGTGTACTGGAGACCCAGTACAGCATCTGTGGCCGACTGAGGACATTTGTGGTCATCAGAGGACATTTATGGTCAACAGAGGACATTTATGGTCAACAGAGGACATTTGTGGTCAACAAATGACGTTTGTGGTCAACAGAGGACATTTGTGGTCAACAGAGGACATTTGTGGACCTATTATCCTTGTCGTACTCCGGTTGTGGGTACAGATAATAGGTTGAAAGGAAACTGACATACTTGCTCAGAGGTAATGGGGACATGGCAAGCATGAAGGTTTCTTTGACGGAGCCTTCCCACTCAGAGGTAATGAGGACATGGCAGGAGTGGGCTCAATGAAGAGGGGGTACATAGAACGACTCAGAGGTAGGAGAACGTGGAAGTTCTATACGAGGGGACGGTTTATTTTTGGTGGAAGTGAAAACGACTCAGAGGTAATGAGGACATGGTCGTTTCGGAAATTTGTGGATCGATTACCCCTTTTGTGCACTGGGAGTGCGGGTAGTGGATCATGAGGGAGGATCTCTTCCAAAAAGAAAGTTCAGAGGTATGATCATACATGACTTGCTATCTGGAAGAGTGACCGGAATGTGAGTTCAGAGGTACTAGCGGGTACATAACTCGATGATCTGGAATTTGGAAATATGAGTTCAGCGGCACCAGCGGGTACATGACTCGATAATCTGGAATATTGTGGATGTGAGTTCAGCAGCACCAGCGGGTACATGACTCAGTGATCTGGGAAATTTGGAGGCAGAATATGAGTTCAGCGGCACCGGGGGGTAGATAACTCACCAATCTGGGAAATTTGGAGGTGGAATGTGAGTTCAGCGGTACCATAGGGTACATAACTCAATCATCAGGGATTTTTTTTTTTTGGGATGTCGTTTCGGACGTAATACTTCTTCAGGAACTTGCCGTTGATGGGCAACATGAGCAAGTCTCAGTGTGAGCAGCCACATATTTGGCCAGCTCCGACTCTTCTTCGGCCACCCCCTGTGTAAATGCAGACAGAGAGGATGACTTGGGCAACTTGATTATCAGGGGCTCCATGGGTGGAGCAGAACGTGGGGTTGTTGGCGCACTAGCCACCCCCAGCTTGGTACTCGATGCTGGGCGGGGAGTGGTTGGTTCGCTAGAAGTGTCAGACCTCGCATCGGGGTGACGACCCTTCTTGGGAAGGCGTATCGTCAGTGGCTTGTCGGAGGGATTGAGCTTCTCCGTTTAGGGCTGGCCGACTCTCGGCAATCTGATTGTTAGTGGCCTCGTTGTGGATCTTGGCACTTGGCCAGACCTTGGCAACCGGATTATCATCTGTTCTTCTTGTGCCGAGAGACTGATCGCGTCCTTACGCAAAGTGGCCGTAAGAGGTGCGGACTTGTCTGGCTTGCGAGCCTGGAGGTGGATCGTCAACGGTTCTTCTGATCCTGTAGCTGTCTCGGTACGAGCTCGTACATCTTCTTGACCAAGGTGTCTCTTTGATTTTTCATACAGGCAGGAGTCTGAGTAGTAAGATTCGACCCCTTTGAAGGGATTGATGTCAGCAAATTCCGTCTTCACGAAGCCGTGTTTATCGACATATTTGAAGCACTGGTGTAGCATGGAAGGCACGATCATGTAATCGTGTATCCATGGGCGCCCCAAGAGGATGTTGTAAGAAGTGTCTGTATCTATGACGTAGCAGGTGACTTCGGATTGGAGGTCGTCAATTTGACACTTCAGACGAATCTTCCCAATAGGGTAGCTCCTGCCCGAATTAAAACCGCTGATGGCGGTGCTTGTAGGCGTCAGGCGATGCATTGGGATGCGAAGATGATGTAGCAGACCCTTCGGGATGATGCTTATGGAAGATCCAGGATCTATGTGCATTCGATCCACCTTCACGTCGCCGATGTATCCCGTGTAGTATAGCGGGCGATCGTGTAGGTTGGTTTTGATGAGCATGTCCTGCGGAGTGAAGACGATGTTGGGCATTGCTCCCGTGCAGGCACTGTCTTGGAGATCCACGAGTGAGTCCTCCCCGGTGAGGTTGGATTGAGCCAGATAGACATTGGCATTTTGGAGCGCTTCGCTTAATGCGATACGAACGTCCTTGGAGAGCCTTAGGAGTTCGTACAGTGACAGCTTGGCCGGTGTGTTAGCCAATTGCGCTAAGATGTCAAAGTTGTAAGGCCTCTCTAGCCCATGGGCTGCCTCTTTTCGGAGGGATTTGTCGATGCGAGTCTCCTTCGGCCTAGGCTTGTCGGTCGTCGAGGGCTGAGCCGGTCCTGGAGCATCCGTGGTAGTGGGCAGATGATCATCAGTCGAGTTTTCAGCCACAGGTTGAGATTGTGCTCCGGATCGAGTAACAACGGCCGTGACTTCCTCTTCATCTGCTGAGGTGGTACGGCAGGATCTGACTTTTCCACTTTTCTTTTTAGAAGATGGAGTGGACTGAGTTACCTCGTGGACTAGGTCCGGATGTACCCACATGATTTCCCCTAGTGATGTGGTGAGGGGTACTAGACCAGCAGCTTGAGCAGGCGGGAGATTACCAATCTCCATCGTTGCCAGAGGGATGGGTATAACCCCGTCCTGGGTCTCTGTTGGAGGAAAGCTGCCGAATTGTACGGACACCATGTTGGCTGCCACGGTTACCTCCTCGAAATCGATGGCCAGAGCGTTCGAATCGATGAGGTTTTGGATATATCGTTTCAGTTGGTAGCAGTCGTGCGTAGCATGGTGGACGTAGCGGTGGTAATGGCAGAACTTTGGGTTCTCCAGATCAGCCGGCCGAGGCTCCCGTATTGGTAGAGGAAGCTGAATCCTATCTCCTTGTATGAGCATGTCCAAGATAGGCTTGACGTGACCGTCTTCAAAAGAGTAAGTGATTTGAGGCCATTGTTTGTCTGCAAGTTGCGACTCAGGCTTCTGGGCTGTATCGGCCACCATAGCCTGCTTGCCTCTGTTGTCCCGGTTGTTGGAGGGGCTACCCTCATTATCGTTGGTGGTGCTGGGACGCTTGTCCTTGTTCTCTCCCTCTGAGATATGTAATCCCAGTTGGCGAGCCTTCTTTAATCGTTCTTCGGCACTTGTAGCACTAATGATAAAAGCCTTCCAGTCCTTGAATTGACTCTCGCCCATCCAGAGACTGATTGTTGGGAGTAGTCTCTTTTGGCAAATTTCGATCAAGGAGGAGTCCGGGTTGCCAGATGGTATCTTCATTGCGGTTTGACGAAACCGCTCAATGTAATTCCTCGTCAGCTCTTTCTCTCCTTGAATGACGTCCATGAGGGTAGACATCGTGACGTCCTGCCCTACCTCATGGAACCTCTCCAAGAACAGGCGTTTGAAGCCAGCGAAGGAATGGATGCAATTGTCCGGCAGGTTGCGGTACCAATCGAAGGCGACTCCTTCCAATGCCCCAATGAATAACCGCATGAGGATAGCGTCATCATGGGGCAGATGGTCGGTAGTGACCTCAAAGTAAGTGATGTACCGACTTGCTGAAGTCTTGCCATCATATGGGTTGATATTGAACGGCTTATATCTTGGTGGAAAGGGAACATCCCTCCATTCAGTAGGATATGGTTGCCGTATCCTGAGGTCTTGAGAGTTTTCTCGGGCATGGAACATTGCTCGGAGCTCCTGAACCTCTCTTCTTACTTCTCGGGCCTCATCTGTCGCGGTAGGGGCCGTTATCTCGGGAGGATTATTGCCCGGGTTCGGTGCCGCTGAATTTGAATCTACGTTGATTGCGGGGCCCGTGCTTGTCTGGCCAGGTGTCACCCCCTGCAGATTAGGAAGCGCCGCTTTGATCTCGTCTACAGACTTGACCAAGGCGTGCAATATGGCCTCCAAAGTGTCGATGCGCTGGCGATCACCGGAACCGCCTTGATTGCTGTCTGTCATGAACACCGTCTTCAATGAGGAGTGACGGAAGGAGTGGTGGAGGATGTACCCTCCGAGTCGTACCCGTGCATCGAGAAATTATCAGGATATGTAGGGATGTTCTCTTTAGGTTCGGACTCGGAAGGAACACTACCCCCAGCTTCGGAGCTTGCTTCGTCTAGGATGTCCTTGGGGACGTCGGTATCTATTGTATCCGTCGGAGGATTTGCTTCCTCCAGTCCGTATTCCTGGAATGTCGGATTGTCGTGGATGTTTGGAGGAGTGCTACCCCCAGTTCCGACGACCCCCAATGTTGCAGACGACGAACTTCCTACTGCAGCAGTTTTCGTCTTCGAACGGGTGTGTTGAAATACTCCAGTGGAGGATAACCCTTTAGACGACGGTTTCTTAGCTGCAGTAGCTGACACCTTTGGGCTGGAGATGCTTGTCTTCTTCCCTCTTCCCTTGGCGAGAACTTTCTGCGCGGACTTGCAGGAGACAACAGGAGGTGCCTCGTCTTCTGAGCTCGGGTGATGTAGTCTTTGGAAGACGGATGGCCGGTCTTCCGTCACCGCCGCGTTGCTGCAACAGCAGTTGACGATGATCTGGGTGCATTGATGTCCGTGTGAGGGCTCTTTACACCCCGAAGCTCCTTCTCTTTCCTTGCGTTTGTGGAGGATAACCTCACGCAGGTCAGAGGAACCACTTTGTCTGTTTGCCGCCGGGGGCTGGACTTGAGTGGTTTTATACAACTTCCCATCAGAGACCCGCGTGATAATCAGCGGTACGTCCCGATAGTCAGAGGTTGGGGCAGTCGTCTGGACTTGATGAGCCCGCGCTGCCCTAGACTTCCTCTTTTTAGCACTTGTGGGTGCGTAATAGGAGGAGTCTAAGTCGAATACCACAGAGTCTGGATTATCATCCAGAGAATGATCAGAGTCAGGACCGCATGAAAGCCGGTCGAAGACTGATCGAGAGAAGCGTGGGACGGATGCTATACGGCTAGCATTGGGTACCGTGCAGGCTGTCTGCATGCGACTGTCTTTTGTTGTAGGATGAGTCTTTATACGGCTAGGAGTCACGACCGTGCAGGCTGACCGCATGCGGTTGGCATCTGTGGCCGCATGGATTTTCTGCAAGCGATTGACTTTAATAGCCGCATTAGTCTCATCCGTGCGGTTGGCAACTGTAGCCGCATAAGTTATGCGGCTGACAGATGTGGCCGCATGAGTTTTCTTTATGCGGTCGACGGTTGTAGCCGCATGGGCTTTCTCCCTGGGGCTAATACTCTTCTGCGGCTCGGATCGCGTAGAGTTCCTCTTTGCCCCTGCAAGTCCAGCATCATAGTATTTTCTTCTGCCGGACTTGGGGACAGCAGAGTTGTCTACGGTCTGAAGTGGGGCCGCAGGGGAGTCTTTCTCGCCATATTGAGCAATAGAGAGCACCCCATCAAGGGCTTGCGGAGGAGCAAATGATTTTGGCCTCCACTCATTGCGAGCCTTTAAGGTACGGGTGCGCTTCTGGACCGGGCCAGTGCTATCTTCAGAGAGCATCTCTTCGAACGCCTGTTGGTTGAAGCGTACGACCATCTTCTGTTGTATAGAGCCAAGTTTGGCTGCGTCCGATTGCGTCACCAACTCCTCAGCCGTGGAGAAGTTAGTCCCCAGCAGAGTCGCCATCGTGTTTGCCATTGATTGTAAAAGTACAGAACAATTATCGGAGTACTGAACTTAGACTCACAATACAAACTCGCTCGTACAAAGAAAGCCTAGGGACGAAAACCTAGGTACAGCAGTCTAAGTACGATTGTTTATTTTAGATTCTGGGGGGTGACGATAGAGGCTCGAAAAAGCGACGGCCGCTCTGCCTTACTCCTTGGACGATCGGTACGCAGCCTTGACTCGGGGAAGATCTGCTTGGTCGTTGACGAAGAAATGCCTTCTTGCTCTCTCTCTGATTGCTCTCCTGGTTTCTCTCTTTCTCTGTGTATTTTTTTTCTCTCTGATAGCGTATATCTCTCCTTGTCTCCTTTTTGCAAGGGAATGGCACCCTGCTATTTATAATAGTGGGGAGCATCATTAGGGTTTGGATGATTACCCATTCTCAAAGTGGCGGCAGCCTGATGCTTAATCAATCTGGACCATTCGTTTTAATCGTGAAGGATCTGGGCCATAAATGGGGATAGCACTGAATCCTGCGAATGATTAATGCTGATTGCTTTAAATCTTCATGATTGGTTGTGTCAAGCTTGGATCTCTCACCACGTGTCCCATTGGCTTGATCATGAATGATATGACCTGATCTCATTAATTATGAGGATAATGTTAAATATGGTCATTGGGATCTGGTAAATCTCTGATTGATTTGCATCTCATAATCATCCTTGCTACCAGCTGTCAAATCGTAGGGGCAATTGAATCTCTGCCACGTGTCTTAATGATGGACACTGCCAGAGTCGTATGATATCCATGAACCGTATGAGACAGCATCTCAGTGAATCGCATAGGTATAGTATTTGCGAGCCGCATGGGATGGCTTCTTGGTGAGCCGCAGGAAGACGATTCTTGCCAGCCGTATGAAGCTGTTCTTCACTGGAGCCGCATGGGGGTAGCCACGTGTCAATCTCGGATCGTGTCAGAGATTTTCTCCTATTCCCAAAGAGTCTGTCACTATGACAGGGCCATTATGACACTTCATGTCAGAGCCGTCAGCTGTCAAATCATGGCAGAGCATTAAATAGGGCCATTGCTCGATGGCTAGCTGTGTGAAGGGGTCCCATGGGGGCACGTGGCGTTGATCTAGCCGCATATCTCTGTTGGTCGAATGGGAGCCGCATGTACTCTTGAGCCGCATGAAGCTCGTCTAATTTTGAGCCGCATGAAGCTTCCTGGGTTCTGTGCCGCATGAAGAATGTCTCATGATCGAGCCGCATGAAGGACGTCTCATGACCGAGCCGCATGAGGAATGTCTCATGACCGAGCCGCATGAAGGACGTCTCATGACCGAGCCGCATGAGGAATGTCTCATGACCGAGCCGCATGAAGGATGTCTCATGACTCGCATGAGGAATGTCTCGATCTGCCCGTGCACTCGCTTTGTGGACCCGGGTATCCCGAACACACGAGTGCGTAGGTATCATGTTTGCTCCCTGATGTGGGGGTTAATAGAAACACTTGCCCTCGATCTTTGTTGGGAGACTCTTGAGAACCACTCTGTCCGTTTGCCGCCGGGGGCTGAACACAGGCGGCTCTGTACAACTTTCCATCAGAGGCCCGTTTAGCGGGACGCTCTTGATGGTCAGAGGTTGGGACAGCTGACTGAGCCCAATGAGCCCACGCTGTCCTAGACTTCTTCTACTTAGCACCCGAAGGTGCGTAATAGGAAGAGTCCAAGTTTGGAAGGAGGGAAGAGAAGTTGGTGCCCTTTTCAAAGGAGGTAAGGGGGCTCTATTTATAGAATGGAGTGAGCCCTTTCTTCTTCTCCTTTCCGATGTGGGACTAAAAGTAATATTTTTCATGCTTCTACAGTCATCAGGGTAACAGCGCGGCCAACAGCTTCAAGCGCCTGGACCCTCCATTCTTCGACGGTAGCGAAGATGCGATCGCCGCGGATGCTTGGCTTCAGGATACCGAAGTGATTCTATAAGCAGCCAGGACTCCAGAAAATGAGAAGGTGGCCGTAGTGCGCCTGCAGTTGATAGATCTTGCCCGCAGTTGGTGGGCGGCGCAGGACGAGGGATTAGTGACACCCATTGCTTGGGCAGTGTTCAGAGAGAGATTCCAGACGAAGTATTTTGATGCTGTGGCTCGGTATGACTTGCAGACGAGGTTTACCAACCTGAAGCAAGATGGCAGGACGGTCGACGGATATGCGACCGAGTTTTCCAGGCTCAGTCGGTTTGCTCCCACCCTGGTGGCAACCGAGTATGATAGAGCCCAGCGGTTCCAGCAGGGGCTTTACCTGGAGATTCTATTGGCGGTTGAGCAGTTTGAACATCAGACTTTTGATGCAGTCTTGAGAGCAGCCCGGAGGCATGAGTATACCTCCCAGAGGATTGTGGATAGGACCGGAGGTAGGAAGCGGTCCCACAGTCAGATGCACCAATCATCAGCTCCAACCCCGGCAGCTAGAGGTTTAACTATTGGAACTCCGAGGCGGGCGGCCTCGGTGACGTCGGTTCAGCATTCTACCACGACGCACCCTCAGCAACAGAAGCAGAAGCAGTCTTCCGCAGTGGGATGTTCACACTGCGGGAAGCCAGGGCATGTGGTATCAGAGTGTCGTAGAGCACAGGGATTGTGCTTGGTTTGTGGTGCCCCGGACCACAAGGTTGGGAACTGCCCGAACAGGGGGAGTTCATCAGCTTTCTTTGGTCCTTCAGTTAGAGAACCAGCGCCAGTCCAGCAGCAGCAGCAGTTGCAGTACCCGCTCCCGAGGCCATTGCTGACGCCGGCCCAGGCATTCCAGCAGCAGAGACCGCAGCAGTATGCTCAGGCCGAAGCCCTGATCCAGAGCAGGCAGAGGAATTTTTAGCAGAGGGGACCTGCCCCTAGAGGACATGGTCAAGTGCTGGCCTTGACCATGGGAGAAGAAGGAGTAACACCACGTGAGGTAGTGGCAGGTACTATTCTCGTCAACACCTTTCCAGCTTCAGCTTTATTTGATTCTGGTGTATCGTATTCATTTATGTCTGCACGATTCGCGACACAGATAGGATTAGAGCCCGAGTCGTTATCAGTAAGGCTCAATATACTCACTGGTAACGGACTTGTGGGAGTCGATAGAGTATTTTCCTCGTGTCGAATCGTAGTTAGCAGTAGAGAGTTCCCCGCTAGATTGATAGAATTCCCGATGGCCGATTATGATGTAGTCTTAGGGATAGATTGGTTGAGGGACCAGTATGCTAGGATAGACTGCCACATTGGCAGGGTTGTTTTTAGCATTCCAGGAGAGCCAAAGTTTTCTTTCTCTCGAGGCGAGGTTGAGCCTTCTCCTCCAGTATTGCGAATGGCAGCAGCAGCAGTTCAATTGCCCAGGATAGTGGATGAGTTCTCAGATGTTTTTCCAGAAGAGCTTCCAGGTATGCCGCCAGAGCGGGAGATTGAGTTTACCATAGACTTGATTCCCGGGACAGCCCCGGTGTCAGAGAGAGTCTACAGGATGGTGCCATCAGAGTTGGAGATCTTGTACAAGATGATTGAAGAGCTTAGAACCAAGGGATTCATTCGTGCTAGTGGATCGCCTTGGGGAGCTCCGATGCTTCTTGTGCAAAAGAAGGATGGTACGTCCAGGTTATGTGTTGATTATCGTACCTTGAACTCAGTGACAATCAAGAACAAATACCCTCTTCCGAGGATAGATGACTTGTTTGATCAACTTAAAGGGGCAGCTGTATTCTCGAAGATTGACTTGCGCTCAGGATATCATCAGATCAGAGTCAGAGAGCAGGACATCCCGAAGACAGCTTTCAGATCGAGATACGGGCATTGGGAGTTCCTTGTTATGCCATTTGGAGCAACCAATGCATCGGCAGTATTCATGGACCTCATGAATCGCATTTTCATGCCTTACTTGGATCAGTTTGTGATCGTATTCCTAGACGACATTCTGGTCTACAGCAAGAATGAGGTGGAGCATGAGCAGCATCTCAGGGTTGTTCTTCAGATACTCAGGGAGCACTAGTTATATGCCATGTTCAGTAAATACGAGTTCTGGCTCGATCGCATTTCGTACTTGGGTCATATCATCACCAGAGGAGGAGTAGAAGTGGATCCCCAGAAGATCGTGGCCATTGAGTCATGGCCGGTGCCCAGCACAGTTGCAGAGGTTCGTAGTTTTCTTGGATTGGCCGGCTACTACCGGCAATTTATTTCGGACTTCGCTCGGATCTCGGCGCCGCTGACCCAGTTGACCCGCAAGGATGCACAGTTTGCTTGGACAGCAGAGTGCCAGGAATCTTTTGAGAAGTTGAAGCGAGGCTTAATGACGGCTCCTATTTTCACGCTTCCTGATGGGACCAGAGGATTTTCGGTATACTGTGACGCTTCAGACAGAGGTTTAGGATGTGTTCTGATGCAGCATGGGAAGGTAATAGCTTATGCATCACGGCAACTTTGTGATCATGAGAGAAATTACCCAACCCATGACTTGGAGCTGGCAGCAGTGGTGTTTGTACTCAAGTTGTAGAGGCACTATTTGTATGGAGATAGGGTGGAGATCTTCACCGACCATAAGAGCCTGAAATATGTTTTCACCCAGAAAGATCTTAACATGCGTCAGAGAAGATGGCTGGAGCTACTTGTGGATTATGATGTCAACCTGCAGTATCATCCTGGAAAGGCCAATGTTGTTGCGGATGCATTGAGCAGGAGAGCGGGAGCTTATTTTCTAACAGCGCAACCAGAGCTGTTAGCAGATCTTCAGAAAATGGATATTGAAGTTGTTCTCCCTTCCAGTGTAGCCTTGATGGCCAGTATGCAAGTTCAGTCCACTATAGTCGAGAGGATCCGGATGGCGCAGTCGGCAGATTCCAAGCTTCAGCGACTCAGAGCAGAGTGTGAGACGGGACGAAGACCAGAGTTATACGTTCATGAGGATGGTACACTTTGATATGGTAGGCGTCTTTGTGTACCCAGCGGAGATATCCGGTAGGAGGTCATGGCAGAAGCTCATAGTTCGCAGTATTCCATCCATCCGAGCAGTACGAAGATGTACCGTGATATCCGGCAGCATTTCTGGTGGAACGGCATGAAGCGGAAGAAAGCTCGGTTTGTCTCTCGGTATTTGGTTTGCCAACAAGTTAAAGCTGAACATCAGAGACCGGCAGGACTGCTTCAGCCCTTGCCGATTCCAGAGTGGAAGTGGGAGCATGTGACCATAGATTTTGTGACTGGATTACCTAGATCCCCAGCTGGTATAGATGCTATTTGGGTTATAGTTGACCGGCTCACGAAAGTGGCTAACTTTCTTCCATTCAGAGTTGGTCAGTCAACGGCTCAGCTAGCGGAGATGTACCTCAGGCAGATTGTCAGGTTGCACGGTGTACCAGTCAGTATCACCTCAAACCGAGATTCAAGATTTACATCGTACTTTTGGCGTAGCCTGCAGGCGAGTTTAGGGACTAATCTCCAGTTCAGTTCAGCATATCATCCGCAGACAGATGGTCAGTCAGAGCGCACGATCCAGACTCTTGAAGACATGTTGCGGTCTTGCACACTTGACTTCGGTGGTTCATGGGAAGGTCACTTGCACCTGGTGGAATTCTCGTACAACAACAGTTTCCAGGCCAGTATCCAGATAGCACCGTTCGAGGCACTGTATGGTAGGAAGTACAGATCCCCGCTAGCCTGGGATAATGTTGG
Source organism: Iris pallida (assembly GCA_029216955.1). Taxonomy (NCBI): domain Eukaryota; kingdom Viridiplantae; phylum Streptophyta; class Magnoliopsida; order Asparagales; family Iridaceae; genus Iris; species Iris pallida. The sequence continues at coordinate 74,713,931 of JANAVB010034417.1, forward strand.
AGAGAGACAGATGCTTGGTCCAGAAATGATTGCCCAGACAGTTGAAGTGGTCAGAAGGGTCAGAGATCATCTTCGAGTTGCCCAAGATCGCCAGTGTCATTGGGCCGATTCTCATCGGCGCCCTCTCGAGTTTTTGGTCGGCGATCTTGTATTCCTGAGAATTTCGCCCAACCGTGGCGTCATTCGTTTCGGCGTACGGGGAAAGCTTAGTCCTAGGTATATAGGGCCGTTCGATATCCTAGAGCGAGTAGGAGATGTATCTTATCGTCTCGCTCTTCCGCCGTCGCTAAGCGAGGTGCATGACGTGTTCTATGTATCCCAATTACGACGGTATATCCCGCACCCGAGCCACATCTTGGATCACTCGGAATTGGTTGTTGGTACCAACCTTTCGTATGAGGAGAGGCCCGTGTCTATATTGGACCGAAGAGAGAAGATCCTCAAGAACAAGACTATCAAGTTAGTCCGAGTTGCTTGGGGTCATCACTCTTTGGGGGAGTCAACGTGGGAGCGTGAGGAAGATATCCGAACGCGGTATCCAGACTTGTTTGACTCATGAGGTATAATGTCTTCCTTATGCCTCATGTCTTCGATTCCTTGCTTGAATGAGTGATTGCTTGCCTAGTTATAGTTTGTATATAATTAGTATAGCTTGTTCTAGTCTCTCTAACAACTTAATTAAATTCTGAGGACGGAATTCTTTTAAGGTAGGTAGAGTTGTAATGCCTGTTGTTCGTATTACGTATTTAAGAATACGTGTACGTATTTTATCTCGTATTGGCCATGGTTCATCTTGGTTTGGGTTGGCTTGGATTGGTTCGGCTAGGCTTGATTAGCCTTGGTTCATCATGAACTAAGGGTGAACCCCCTACCTACCACAACCCACCCCATTTATTAACCTCTTCCCATTCTCTCTCCTCATTATTTCCTTTCTTCTTCATTACTCTCCACCACCAACCAAGAAAACCCTAGCCTAGGCAAGTGCAATCTTGCTTCATGAAGAAACCCACCATTTTTATTGTTCTAATCTCTTCTTTGCAACTTTCTAATCCACATTAGAACTTGTCATTTTCTATTTTGAAGCTTGGATTTTTATAGATCTAGAATTTAGTCATTTTTGGATTTTCATGGCTTTGATCTATTAAATTCCCTTGTTTTCAAGTCTTGATGGTTCCATGTGGTAGAGAATTTCCTTCTACCCAATTTTGACCTTTGGAAAGTTGGATTTGGACTTATTTTGACCAAGTTATAAACTTTGAAAGCTTAGGGTTCAACCATGGAGTTCCTGCTGTTTAGAGAAGACAGTGAGCAGTGCGTGAGCTTTTTAGCTTGCGTCACTGAGCTGTACGCGCTCTTTAGCGCAGCGCAGTAGACCCCATACGCTGCCTTTTTGGAGCGTATGACTTGCATACGCTCACTTGGATAGCCATGAGTCGTATGGAGTCCATACGCTGCCTTTTTGGAGCGTATGACTTGCATACGCTCACTTGGATAGCCATGAGTCGTATGGAGTCCATACGCTGCCTTTTTGGAGCGTATGACTTACATACGCTCACTTGGATAGCCATGAGTCGTATGGAGTCCATACGCTGCCTTTTTGGAGCGTATGACTTGCATACGCTCGCTTGGATAGCCATGAGTCGTATGGAGTCCATATGTTGCCTTTTTGGAGCGTATGACTTGCATACGCTCACTTGGATAGCCATGAGTCGTATGGAGTCCATACGCTGCCTTTTGGAGGCGTATGACTCGCATACGCTCGCTGGTGTGACAAGGAGTCGTATGAAGTTCATACGCTGCCTTTTTGGAGCGTATGTCTTGTATACGCTCACTTGTGTGACAAGGGGCCGTATGGACCTCATACGCTGCCCTTTATGAGCGTAGGCTTACCTGAGCGTAGCTTGACTTGAGCGTAGCCTGACCTGAGCGTATGACCTTTGCACTGAGCGTATGGCCTTGGCTGACTTGGTCTTATGTCATCATGTCACTTTGGTATTATTTTTCTTAAGCTTGGCTCTTCTATAGCCCTGTATATTGATATTTTATTAGATATTTTACGCCCATTTTATATCCTTACGCCTTTTGTCATGAACTTGATAATCATGAATTTATTTAATAGGTTTGTTAATAATAATTGAACACGGCATGGCAGGACAAGCATACCTGGCATGATTATCTCGAATTGCTGTTGCGACGGCTAGCGTGACATGACCTGACAAGAATGACTAACCTGGACACCGTGGATGATTGCATTTGCACAATAAACCAGTATTGTCTTGCATCATGTCTAGGATGGGATCCCTGAGAACCACGGTCAGTGATACCTACTGTAATTAACTAAGAGTAATAAACTAAAATAATTCAGTAGACATGAAGAGATTCCCAGTTACAGGCAATCCCGTTATTTGGGCGCATTAAGTGGACTTGTAGCCTACCGACGAGTAGGGCACACTTCCAGCACACAGTCATGTGGTGCATCCTTCATAAATGGACATTCGACCTGGATAACTTGGATGGTCTGCAGGGCTTGTGGCTGCTGAAATAATCTCATTGCATCTTGATAGTAACTAGGCCTGTGATAACCTTAGCTAGTTAAAGTATCAAGTCGTACTTTTGATTGGCCGTGATTGATTGGATGAAGTTATTCCAGCTTAGTCTTATCCTGATTCTGTACAAGATCGTGACAAGACACGATTATTGATGCTTGCCTTGACAATAACGATCGGGGGACCAGTTCTGTTCAGGCGAAGGGTTACAACCCCGGTCCTTGTTTGGTTTAAGGGTTGTAACCTGGCTCCCGGAGCAGTTCTGTGTCTTTCCTTCGGTTATTGTCTTATTTGTACCCCGTGCCATGCTTGTCATGTTCTATCTTACTTCAGCAACATGATCATCTATAATGGCCTTAACAATAAAGATCAGGAGTCCAGTTCTGTTCAGGCGAAGGGTTACAACCCCGATCCTTGTTTGGTTTAAGGGTTGTAACCTGGCTCCCGGAGCAGTTCTGGTCTTCTCTTCGTTTATTGTCTTATTACCTTATCCTTAGTATTTGAGACGAATTTTCATTCAGGTGAAGGATTGCAACCCCGGTCCTTGTTTGATTTAAGGGTTGTAGTCTGGCTACTTGAATGGTTTCCTCGTACTCAATTATTGTTGTTATTTCTGATAATTTAACTTTAATGTTCCTTACTATATGCTGGTTTTAGTTTCTAAATGAAGCCTCCTTTGTGGCACTTGCTCTTTCTGGGGTCTGACCCAGCTGGTTTTGTGTGGCCAGATATCGGAGCAGCTCCAGAGGATCCACCGATCTTCCAGCCAGATGGTGACCACTAGACGGAACCTGGCAACGAGTGGGTTTCTTTTTGTCCTCCCACTTATTTGTAAAAAAAGTTATTCTTTTGAGGCGTTTAGCCGGCGAGCACGTGTTAGCTCGATTGCATCTTTATTTACTGTCTGCCTACGGGCTGTAACATGATTGACAAATCCTAGGGTTGATCATGTATGACTGAACTCTTGCTAGTCCTGGCATTTTGTACGACTAGCTTCATGATCATCCAATATGTAATGTATGGGACGCCTTGCTATTATATATTTGGTGCTCTGACATCTTGTAATTACTATTGCTTGCTTGTGATTGAGACAATAGGCTTGTTCATGACCTTAGGAGACTGCTGGCTTGTAGTTAAACCCTCATGTATCTAGACAGCCGTGACCGTATAGTGAGATGGATTACATTTCATATACGTAGCTGGCTATGTCTGCCCCCGCTCTCCAGTATTCTGGTTCTGGGGCGTGACACTATCAGTATATCTTATATAGTAGTAGATGATATTTTAGTATTACATTATGTGAGTTCATCTTGATTCTGTTACATTCTTCAGATACTATATACTAGATTCGATAAGAACGTATACTACACCATATGTACAGAACATAGATAATTCACACTAATGTATGCTAGAATGAATTTTGGGTTGTGTTCGGAGCCATCCGTTCTCACACTTAAAACATATATGAATTAGAACTGTGTGTTGGATATTATGTTGGATATTTTGTTGGTCATTGTGTTGGATATTTTTTGTACATGTTGTGATATATTGGATGTTTGGAGATTTGTGTTGGCAATATGGATATTTTTTGGATATATTGGATGTCGGATATGTTATATTTGTGTATGGTGGATGCTGAATATGTTATATTACAGGGAATAGTCTCTTTCCTACAATTTTTTTCAAAAATATTTCAGTTAGCAACGGATTATCGACGGCTTGCCGACGGACTTTTGCAGGTAGCGACGGATTACCGATGGGTTACCGACTGACATTTGCAGTTAGCGACGGTTTCCTGATGGATTGTTCATCGGCCTATTTTGGAAAGATTTCACGACGGAAGAGCGACGGACGTTACGTCGCTCATATTCTGGAATATGTGGATGATTTCCAGAAGGGTGGCGACGTATTATCCGTCGCTATTCCGCCGCTAATCCGTCGAGGATGGCGACACTTTGAGCGACGGATATTGCGTATCAGAAACCCTCGTATACACGGTTAGCGACGATTTAGCGACAACTTTTTCGTCGCTAATTTTATGAATGTATTTAAAATTTAAACTGTCGTATTTGACAGAAAGCCGTCGGTACGCCGTCGCTAAAAGTTTTTATTTTGCCAATAAAAATTCGTCGATAGTTAGTCGCAGAGCGGCGGACTAGCGACGAGCTAGTTTTAGCGACGAGGTTATTCCCGACGGATTTTTTCAACCCGTATCCGTCGAAAATCCGTCGATAAAGGGAATTGTCGACGGATTTTCGACGGATAGTGCCGTCGCTAAAACCTTGTATTTTTGTAGTTAGTCAAACGTCATGAACTCTAGATTTGAAAAGTGCAACTTGGTAGATTTTAGTACCACGAATGCTCTGGAATCAATCGTGCCGGAAATTCACGTTTTGGTCAAAAGATATCGCCGTTATGGCTAATCGTGACCAAAACTGTGATTCACCGATCAATTCTGAGTTCAACAAAATAACTAAAATACTAGATGAATGAATTAATTCCTAGAAAAAATATATGTCATATATCTCTTTGTTAGGTTTTTGAAACTCCAAATAGTTTATGATTTTGAATTTTGGACCTCCCGGAATCTCTTAAACACCAAAACGTGTCAAGTTTCGGACAACCGACACTCTACGAATTTTACAGAAATTAAGGTTCAAATTTAATAAAAATAAATTAAATATTTGAAAAGTATACCTCAATACGGATCCAACAAAAAATTGGCACGCAAAAAGGAGGTCTGAGTTGTCCGCAATCGCCTCGAGAAGTCTGGGGTCTCCTTGGAACAAGTTTCCTCAAAATCGGCCAGAATTAAATTAGGGTTTACTGTTCAGCGAATATATATATATATATATATATATATATATATATATATATATATATATATATATATATATATATATATATATACAGTCAACACCCACTGACTGGGCGCTGTAAAGGCTGACGGGTGGGCCCGGCCAGCGCTGACTGGGTATGACTGGATAATTAATTATAGAAAATGATTTAAAATTCATTCTAAGGCCAAATAAGCTCAAATAAAATCCGAAAAATTCCTAAAAAATGATAGAAAATTACAGAAAATATATCTAACCTCCTAAAATATAAATAAAAATAACTTATCTCATATTAGTCTAAAATGTCCTCATAATAAATATTGGAAGCCATTAAAATATATAAAACTTAATAAAATAAATATCTAAAAATTGAAGAAAAATTCTATAAAATTCTATAAAATATTTATAACCTACTAGAGCCTACATAAAATACTGGGTCTCAAAGTAGTCTCAAATAAACCTATTGTAAAATCTTGAAAGTCATTAAAAATATTAAACCTTAATAAATAAATATCTAAAAATCTCTAAAAATTATAATAAGCTATAAAATAATTAAACAATGCTTATATAAACCATATAAGGGCCAAAATGACCACAATATGATCATAGCTCTCTTATGAGCTTAGGTACAAATCCTAATGACCATAAAAGTTAACCATAATCAAAATTAAAAAAATCGGGAAGTGGGCTTACAAAGGGGTAGTCCTTTATATAGACTATTCACGTGGTCCAAGCACGAGCCATATGTCGGTCAGAAGGAAGCTTACAAGCTAAGCCAAAGCTCTACTCCATGTCAGATGACAGTACTGTGAGTGACCGAAAGAATGTGACTCTGAACCTCCTCTGCCAAAGAGATTCACAATCCCTGCAAAGATGCAAGAGGCTCCAATATCAAGAAGTCATCAGGAGCTCTTGCTCTGAAACGATGACTCAGGACAATTAATGCCAAATAGTTAGGCGTGACACCATCCATCACCCAGCTCGTACAATCCTGCTACATGTTCATGCTTCTGTTTAAAGTATCCCGTGCTTGACTCAAGTTCGGAACACTTTGAAGGAGGTCTTCTAAAAGCAAGAAAAATTTCAGCTGATGACTTTCCTTCACCACAGAGAAGATGATACAAAGGCTCAGCCCAAGTTCTAAAAAGACAAAAGAGAAGATATGGAAAGAAGTCCCTTATGTGTCACTTCTACCAAAGTCTAGTACAGATACATCGAGACTACACAAAAAGGACTAATTCTGTTCGTCTACAAAGGATCTGGTACAGATTCGATAGAGCCTAGAAGGGTCTACAAGGAATTCGGTCTTCGACTAAGCTCAGCCCTTTTTTCTTCAGGCTAGAAGATTGACCTCCATCGAGGCATATTCGGACCTTTTTATGGACGCAGCCTCCCAGAAGCATATCAGCCACTCGGCCAAAGCAAGCATCTTCCTAAAGCAGTCATTGGCCTGACCCTTCAAAGAGTGCAGCAGGTCACGAAGCCCTGAATGGGAAGGACATAGCACAACCTGTGGCTCTTTGGGTTGGCTATCCACCCATGACCTAGGTCGTCAGGACCTCGAAGATCCCCCAGACGTCACCCGGAGTTGAACTCCCTAAGGAGGACATTTACGTACTTCCTAAGGACAGTGATGGCTTCTTCTACACAGAGTTCTTATATAAGAACACGGCTCCTATGAATGAGAAAAATCTCAACCAGCAGCTAACTTATACAAGGCCGATCGCTGCTCGAAGTTAAGTTTGGATCTCGCATGGTAGTGAAGGATGCCAAGAAGAAGACAATAACTCTTCAGAGGAGAGCTTCCCCTTTTATAGGACCCATAATGACCTAGAGTGACCTAAGACTCAGCACGATGAATGTCAGTCCTAGATCCTTGGAATTTCCCATATTACGGTGGCAATTAAGAGGGAAGTCTTTAAAGAGCGGGTATTTATCGCTCTTTACTTCAGAAGCCAAAGTCTTCAAGCCAGAGTCGCAGCTACTCACCTACACCAACCTCAGAAGCAAGATGGTAGTAGGCCGTGCACTTTCCTTTACTTCAAAAACTAGTGTCTTCCTTCTAGAGGCACAGCTACCTACCTATGCCAACCCCAAATACACAAGGGTGTTATACTGTTTCCTCCAAAGCCAACACCTTCAAAGTTTATAGGCGCAACTACTTACATGCTTCCATATGAGGCATAGGATGGTGATATGGTCACACCGTCTCTATTCCTACGACATTCATCTGCTCCGATCCAGAAGCTTAAGTCATTTCTCTACAAGAGACTTGGGAACTCCCAATACAACCAATCAAGTCAGCCTGTCGCTCCAAAAGCACAATAACCTCGCCAACCTGAAACAGAAGCCTACTCGTCGCCTACAGCTTCAGCGTTGCTCTAAATGCACAGAAGTCTCGTCGTCATTCGAAGCCAAGTCTACTCATCGCCTGAAAGCACAAAGGCTCTGTCATCTCCAAAAGCATGGTCTACTCATCGATCCAAAAGCACAACAATACTTAGTCTTCACCAGAGGTGCAGAAAGCATAGGTCCACCCTAATTGGTTTGTTTAAACCTCTTTTTGTAGAAAAGATTAGGATTAAATCATGATTGATATCATATCAGATTGATCTAAATCTTAGATGAGGATCAATTAGACTCGAAATCTAGGATAAAATCCCAAGACTTACTTGCATGTATCCGAGCAAGCAAATTGGCATGCGCCTCGTGTCACCTCCTTCGGTTATGTTAATAACCGCCAGAGATCTCGATTGGGGGGAATCTCGGTGTCCGCCATGTGTCAGCGTCGCAGAAACCCGTACCGTATAATGATGGCAAATTCTTTTATATCTCAAGAACCCCAACGCACATCGCATATGTGCTTGGTTTTCTATAAATAAAAGGTGTTTTCCTTCAAATAAAGATAGCGACAACCTTCATCTAAGAAGGAACAATCCACCAACCAACAGAAGAACAACCCCCTCCAAGGGATCTTCTCCTCTAGGCAGCCTCTTGATCGGTGATCCCAGAGTTCTATTAAAGGCGCCAGAGAGCCAGAGCAAGGTTGATTCGTTGTCAGATCATCAACAGAGTAAAGGAGCCACTGCAACGCTCGATCTCCACTGTCACACTTTTCCAGAAACCTCTTCTCCCTGTACTCAGAATATCCTGTTTAAGACTTCCTTCTTTGTACGTAGATACCTTATACGTTCAATAAAGAAAAAAGTTTATTCAACCTTTTGTTATGTCGAACAATATTTCCTACTGCCATGGGTCAAAACCTTATTGGAATCACAAATGTCACTACAGATAAGTTCTAGAAGTTCGGAGTCCCTTTGGACAGATTTGAATGGTAATAGAGTGTGTTTGGCTTGAAAACAAATCTCACATTAGTGTTTATCATCTATAGGAGTCATAGGAATAAGATCTAAATTCATCATCCTTTTAAGAGATCCTAGACTTATATAACATAGTCTGCCATGCCAAACATTGGAGGATTCTATATTAGCGATAATAAGAGAAGGATTTGAAAATTTATTCATAGTACTTAAAATATAAAGACCAACCTTTACAAATCTTTTTTATATAAATAACTCATTATTGAAAAAAGAACTATTTTTATTGGCCTCCATTACAATCTTGTATCCTGAGGTTACAAATAGAGACCCACTAACTAGATTTCTTCTAACCGACGGCACATGAAGCACATCATAGAGAGGTAGAATTTTTTTCGATGTCATCTTCAGATCTATTCTTCCTCTTCCTATGATATGTGTCCTCGAGCTATCTCCTGAGGTCACATATACTCAACCTATCTCCTGATAGTTTCGAAAATGGGAGCGATCAAATGAAACGTGAATATTAGCTCCAGAATATAACAACAAGTCATAAGAATAGTAAGAAACATTTACTACAGGTTGATAGCTTACAGACCTGAAGGAACTAGAAGACCCATTCAGAATTATGTTGGCCTCTGGCTTGTTTAAGTCTTTCCCTTTGAAGGAGGTCTTGACAGCTTCTTTCTTCCTATGCAAGCTGTTGATGGCCATATGGTTTGTTCTACCACACACAAAATAAATTTTTTTTTCTGATCATGAGTCTGACCAAAGTTTCTAAGTTTATGATATTGCTCGTGATGAGGGTTTTGGTTATGCGGCTGAAAACTCTGCTTCTTTTTGTAAGAGTTCTTCTTGGGTTTAAGATGGTGATTAGGCTTGGGTTTGCCATGGGCTTCTACAAGGTTTATCTTAGCTTTGGAATCACACATAGCTTTGGACTTTAACCTAATATGTTCTTCTGTTCTAAGTCTTTTTAGAACTTTAGAATATGTAAGATCTTGTAAATGGGTAACATCTTTGGCAGTACCAGACCACGAAGGAGGTACACTACACCAAAATGGGCTTTTAGGAACACTAGGTATTTCTCAATCTGGAACGCTTATTTTGGGTTCCTAGGTTCTGGAACATATTAAATATGTTACGAATCAAGGAAATGTTCCTAATAAATTTTATTTTATTTTTTTAGAAAAGATATTTATTAAAATACGGTTATTTAGTGTTCCAAATATGTTCCAAATTGGAATTACATCATGTGCATATATAGGTACTTGTTAAATATAGCTTCTTAGCAAAAAAAAATTCACCCAACCTAAACCTAAACGTTCCAAACATTTCATTTTCCCTCTTCTCATATTCCATAGTTTTCGTCTCCCTCTAAATCAATTTTTTCTCCCGCCATCACCCGCCATCACCCGCGTACTCTCCCTCCATCTTCTTCTCTCCATCAAGCTCGTGCATGCTCGCCATCGAGGGAGGTTTGTAGATCGCCATTCGCGTACGACAGCCATCGCCGAAGGATTTGACACGATGCCGGAATAAAGGGGTTTGAAGGCTTCATCCACCAAGGAAGATTTTGCGCATGATTGCCATCATCCCTGAGGAAACTTTTTATAGGTGATTCTTCCGTGTACGATTGCCCAATTTTTTTCTAGGGTTTGTTCTTTCTATTTTCTTTGTTTACTCTAGAATTTTCATAGCTTGTAGGTAGGGGCGTAGGCACATGGTGTCGAGGGGGCGGGGTTGCGCACCCTGGAATTCATTTTTTTTAAGGATAGCCATAGGAGCAAGACTTTTCTTGTCGATGAATACAATGCTATAGTGGTGACCGAGGAGATGGTAGTGATATGCATCATTCACGTGATAAGCTACTCTAGTTTCTATGCATAGGAAAATTTATTATGTATAGTAACATGGGAAATATGATGTTCCTCTGGCTAGAGAGAGAGGGGAACCCGTGAGCAGAGGTGGATGGGAAAGTTGAGCTGACGAAATCATCCTCCATCCATGTACGCTTTTACTTGTTGGCATCATCCACCATCCATAAACATACTCACTTGTAGGACTTGTAGTATTTTCTATAGTGGATGGTGAAGAAGAATTACAGAGGTTGAAAATTACTGATTATTTTCTTTCTTGTTATATATTTATTCATACAGCACCATTTTACTATTCATGTTGACTTTTATTATTATCTTAGAAACATACATTTAACTTTTATAAATTTTAGTATAACTTTATTTTAGGACTTCTTTTTGTGAGAATTATATGTAGTAAGTATAAGTGATGCAAGTTTATGGTTATATTTCTATCCTGAGCCTCAAACAAAAATTGAGCATAGCCTCTATGATCGGTTTCCATAATCTTCACTAAACATGATACAAATTATGCGACGTTAATCATATGCTGAACACCCCGTCGTTGACATGGAAGCCTGCTCACATGCTGAACACCCATCTAGTGCAAAGTTTTGTAACAATGCGAACGGTCTGGCAAACATATTTTAGACAAAAAAGAACAAAACTTGTGAGTGAAGTACTAGAAATGAATTTTGAGTGGTCAATACTCGACGGAGTACAAAATGTAACCATCTGAGATAATCTGGGAATAGCTTGATGATTGAGGGGGTATATCAAAAGAATGAGATAGTCTTGACATGCATATATTGATGATTTAGGGAGTTTACATATAGGCACAAGGGTTTGAAACAAGGTATCAATGACCATAAAAGGCTTTTCTGAAGCAAATGGTATAAACAATTTCTAATTTCATATTATTTGGCCTTTAATATGAAGACTTATGTTAATGTGGGGTTGTCATTGTTTTCCTGATGTGATGTTATAAATGTTATGTGATGATTGAATTCACATTTTATTGCAATTTTATGATCTTTCAGGTGCAAGGGCTGTGTAGGTGTGTTGAAGAGATTATTTTTTCTTATACCTACCCGAGACTTGACTTGGAGGTTAGTACAATGGTATTCTTATCTCATATTCACACAAAGTATTTATGCATGGCGATAACATTTCTTATAATGAGCTTTCTTATTTTATATTAGGTTTCAAAACACCTGAATCATCTGTTGAAGGCCCCTTTCTGCATACATCCTAAAACGGGTAAACATCTATTTGCTTTACAGGCAATATATTACTGATGCCTTCCGTTTTTAGTTTTTGAAAATCATTAGCTACAATTGCTATTCACTGCATAATTTAAAGTTAATATTTATTTGTGTTCCAAGTCTTGTCTGGGTTTCGATTGATCCTAATGATTGTGATGATTTCAACCCTATATCTGTACCAATTCTTTCTCAGGTATTATGTTTCAGGAACTTTCTCACAGTTATACATCACTAAAGTTACTAATCTAGTTTTTTTGTGTTTTGACTATCTGTCATGACTCATAATTGCTATTGATTTGGAGGGTTTCTAAAAAAGTAGTGAATCCCTTGCTATTAACATTATGGCAATTCTTCTAATAAGGACAATCATCTCAAGCTCTAGTAGAATTTGCATTTTACTACTTGATAGGAAGTAATGGTTGTCATAACTGAACCCAAAAGATTTATTATTGAATAGCCCTGTCTCATGCTACAATGTTTAGTCATAATAACATTCATTGCCAGACAAATCCTTATAGTTAGCTATCTTGAAGATATTCTCAAGTGTTCTGCCCCATAGAACACCCACAGTGACAAGAAAAGAAGCTTTAGTAGGCAGGAACATTGGTTTTTAAGGAATGGCAGTGAATGGCAATTTTGTTGATTAGAATGCAGCTAGACTTGGAGTGAATACAATAGTAGAACACATTGCACAACAATTCCAGGTATCTAGAAAATGGGTGTTTGATAGGAAGATCAAAATATATGGTCCAAAGAGCAGGAAAAATCTACTATTTTTCAAATGAGTATTGACTTAAGCCACCCAAGTGCTGAAAACCTTCCAAAACTGACAATTAAATTATATGTGTGCATGAGTGCATTATGCCAACCTTTTATTTCTTTATGCTACATATAAATTGCCTTGTGTTATCTCATAACTTGTACACTATGCTAATTTTAAGAAACGATTCATGCGTTACACTTAACCAAAAGGGGTTCCTATATAGACCTTTGTGTCTCTATTCAGACTTTTAGTCCCTTTGTTTGTGGAGCATTTTTTAGTGAATGTGGCCTATGACTTGAGGATTGGCGTGGTCATCAATGGCAAAGAGATTAATGAACAGTACTTGTAGCATTTCTTTTTGATGTTTTCTTTGTTGTTTATATTGTGTTCACATTGATCCCTATGATGCTTGTGGGTAGCTTCATGGAATTTCTCCTGATAAGAACTTGAGCGCCTATACTCAAAAGACATCGCCGAGTGACCTTGATTGGTATTTCCAGGTGTAGGATCTTGATTGCCATCCAGTTTTACTAGAATGAGCCTTTTCTTATTTTTCATCTTCGATATGAAATAGATATGTTGGCTTTCTCTGGCTGCACACAGGGTTGCAGTAAAGAAGGAAAGCAGTTAACAAGTTCATTTTTGGCGGACACCTGGAAAGCGCAAGGCCGATCAATAATCTCCTTTTGAATGGTGAGCCTCTCGAATCAATCTCTTGACCATATCATCAAAATAGGGTTCCAAATCAATGACATGGACAAGATTTTGAATTTCAAACACCTGGTATTCAATAATATGCCTCAAGAAGTTCTTCCTTGGCAGGATCAAAAGGATTAGAATGTAGCATCAGTTCAGATCACTCGAGTCTAGTGTCCATGAGCATAATCAGACACACGTATTTTTGAAATGCAGTGTCGGTTCAAATTGGGTATATGAGGACTTGGAATGGTGTGTTCAAAATATGATTTAACTAATGAAAGCTTGATTTGGAAGTTTGGGAATAATAAGTTCCAAAAGTACCATTTTTATGTAAAATTTTGCTTGTCATCCCTTTCACAAGCATTGTAGGCTAAGGTTTTTGTTGTTGTAGGAATGTTCTCGGAGAGTGGAACCTTATGATTTTAAACCCTAGCCTAGTGTCATGGAAGAAGAGTACAATAAGAAAATGTAGTAGCTTTAATACTAGATATAGTTCTATAATTCCGCTCCCCACTTCTCTATTTTCTTGTTATGGTGTAGATCATGAGAACTAGATAAACCTCGAAGAAGAAAATTCCATAGGTGAACAAGAACAATGATGCAGATTCTGAAGGTATTATAGATGTCTAAAGACTTTAATATTTACTAAATTGAACATAATCTCTAGGTGTACTGATAAGTGTAGTTTCTAGACCTATGTATTCAGCTAAATGGCATCATAAAAAATTCATTTATCTTGCTTTGTCCTTGCATGCTTGGAGTGTCCGTAGTGTTCTTTACATGTCGGACACAACAGACATGTAGGAAACTAATTTTTTAGACTTGTATATTTCCATGCTCTAGTTCTATATTTTGCCTCCACTAAGTACTAAAACATAAATATGCTATCTTCTTTATCAACTACAAAAAGATGGCCCAATAAACAACAATTTTCTTATTACTAACATTGTATCAGCAAAAATAATGGTATTATTCGATATATTGGTTAAAATTTGATATTGGCTTGTTTTTTTTATACGTGGATGCTCAGGGTGTGGTTTCTCAGTTGTACACAGTGCTTCAAAAATTTACCTGTCGAGCCACTAAAAACCACATAAAATGGGTTCATCATACTTTGGAAAGCTAAGGTCATTTTCTAAATCATGATGTACAGTAAAGTTGGAATATATGGTCCATGTTCTTCCTCGGCTTGTCTATTAACTTGTTCATAAGACCTATTTTTTCAATGACCATGAGCTCAAATATTTTTGTCAATTGAAGGGAAACCATGTCGATACCAGTGCCTCAAAACTTATTTTTCAATCACACTTGGTTCAACCTATATCAATATCTTGATTAGTTGTTTCTCTGATCTATGCGAGAAATATGTTATATCAAATATACATGATGTGATTATTGGTGTGCACATGGATCCTTGTGTATCATAGTCGTGTTGTGATGCATACTCATTCAGCTCTAAATATTGTCAAGATGTTTTGGTTACACTATTGGAAGAAAGGTAATAGGATTCCCACTGCCTACTTCAAATAGCTATTTTCTTCGTAATGTTGTTTTGAGATAAATTTAAGAGTTTGTACATATTGATGACGCAACATGCTTGTAGCTACTAAGGTTTTGCAGGAATTATATAATATCTTCTTTTGGAATTTAGATTTATTGTAATGTCCAACTGCTTTGTTGCTTTCTTTCTTTTTTCACCTGGTCTTTTGGACAATCAATATAATACAGAGCACCAGGCATCCCTAGTGGTCCTCCAGCTCCCTCAGGCCAATGTCTCAGGCATACTATGTAATACTATTTATATACTATTCATTTTGTTTAATGTTTGTTCAGTTGTCGACAATTTAAGTCAATCTCAAGAAAAGTCACATTTCTATCAATTGTAGAGGAAGAGGAAGGTGAGGGATGGATCCGTGGTGGAAGAAGGGCAGGCCAGGGCGCGGTCGGTGATTCGAAGAGCATCACGACGGAGCATTGCTTCTGCATTGCCCCTACCAAAAGTTTATCGGCACCCTGCTGTATTCTACCAGTAAGATACTAAAACCTTAACAAAGCACACCTGCACTTTCCAACTTTTTTTCATACAAATTTTTTTCTTTATAGAAATGTTTTTTTAGTAACGAAGTGTAGTAAAGACATAACAGGGGTTTCTTTTATGTCAAGGGCACAAATTTTATAGTGGCTTGCACCCAACACTTAATTGTATCCGATAAGTGTCCTACACAACGGGGCCACAGACACATCACCAGTTTTTGGAGCTTCCATGCAGAAGGACTTCTTGAAATTAAGAGATTCTAGTAAGTAATTCTAGCACTCCAATTTTGATTTGATAAATTTGTCCTTTGACATCTTCCTTACAAACAAAATACAATTTACTCCTATTTCATCACGTTTTACAAATTTTATTTTCCTACTGTGCTTTTCAAACTGGGTCTTTGTTTCTTCTTGAGTGCAAAATTTTGAAGGATATTGCATGAATGGACATAATGCTATCAATGCAGTCCATATCAAGGATAGTAAATGGTGTTTATATTTTGTACAATATTTTTCTTTATATTCTTAATGCAACTCTTTGAGCTGAAAAAATAAGAAAGAATGCTAATCTTTCTTCAACAGAAAAATAATAAAGTAGAATAAATCATAAGCAAGATCGACAACCAATATAGATTCTAGAAAGTACTATTAGAAGCCTAAGAGAAAATAACCATACCCTACCATATCATTTCCTTGTTTTTTATGCTGCATAGGTTCATTCCTATTATATTAGGCCATATTTGATCCAAATTGCTACACATAAACATTCCCCCCTTTACCCTGGATACTGCTACTAGCAATAATATATAGTTCATAAATCAAAACTACTGCTCTGTAGGCCACAACTAAAAGATCCTATCTATACACAAGATACACTCCTGATTACTGGTTCTAACATCTACCCTGGGTACACTACAATAACCCATTTGGCATTCCTTGCAGGATCACATACTTCTCCCATGCTACAGGAATTTTTGTATCACTCATACAGGTATCCTATACCCCCCCATAGTCATACATTTCATACAACTTTTTACGGACACCACAGTTTCTCACCTGCACGTGCATAATTATCCCTGCACACACTAACCTACATCCCTGCTATCCATTTGCACTATACACAGACCCCCATACATATGTGCACACAATTGTCCAGGAAATGCATACTAGATGCTAGACTATAATCCAGAAAAAAAACTTTTCTCACCGGTATGAATACGTAACAAAACAATACGGACACGACAATGCAAAACAACTCCAACTTGGAGTGTGTGTTATATATATACACACACACAAGTCCAATTCTGATGTTCATGGTATTAGCAATTTGTACTTAATCAAGATATATATGTATTACCAAGTACCAGACTATGAAGTCTCTGTTATGCCCAGTTCTGAATTTTTTTTGGCTTCAAATAACCATTTGGCCCAGTTCTATATGTATTAGCAATTTTTTAATTTTAACTTGTTTTATAATGTTGCATGCAAGTGTTTCTAGTTGCCATTGTTCAAATCTCCATCATTATGTTGGAGAAAATTTTTGGGTCATGTTTCGAAGAACTAATTTTTGATGAGACAGAGATCTAAGTAGGTTTACTATCGATGTTGGGTCATCCATCAGTTCATTTAGGAGGGAGTCTAATGGTGCTTGAT
Organism: Iris pallida; assembly: GCA_029216955.1. Lineage (NCBI taxonomy): Eukaryota > Viridiplantae > Streptophyta > Magnoliopsida > Asparagales > Iridaceae > Iris > Iris pallida. The sequence continues at coordinate 74,730,901 of JANAVB010034417.1, forward strand.
TTAAATTGCCCTATTTTAATATTATGAACTAGAGATGAATGGTATCATATTTTGTACTTCTCAATAATTTTGAAGTATTTCAGTTTGTTTGGTGAATATTTGTGACTTGTGCGAAAATGTACACTGCATCTTCTCTTGTGATGTTTATATTGCTATTTGGAAGGAAATTTTTGACTGGTATGTCTGTTTGAAATAATCTATTAAAGTGTTATCTGTTTTAAAAGAGTAATATTGTGGATATCTGGAAGAGATGTTTTGCATGTGTTAATAAGTTGCTCAAATGTTCTCTCATTGACTATTGTGTTTAAGCTATTACATAATTTTTGTCTTTAGAATAATTGTGGTTCAAACTAAAAAATGGAATACAAAAATGAAATTAAAAAAATAAACAGGAATGTCAATAAAGTATTGCAAAATTAGTCATAATAATAATGCAAAAGTGTTGCAAATTATATTTAGGAACGAGTTTAAAGCATTTCAAAATGACATTTAGAAACGTTTCAAATATGTTCCAAAAATAATCTAGAAACACATTATATATTTCCAAAAATCTAATTTTGGAACGCCTGATAAATGTTCCAAACTAAATTTAGGAACACTGTATAAGTGTTTCAAATATTGCAACGCCACTTTTAGGAACGGTTATGATATGTTCCTAAAAATATTAGGAACATACAAAAAATGTTCCTAAAAGCCAAATTTGCTGTAGTGGTAGTTTGTCTATCTAGCATGCTATTTTATGCTTAGTAGAGAAAAATATACATTTGGCTTGAATATGCCTAAGGTATTCCTGTAATTTATGGATTCGGTCATTCATAGGTTTATTATCTACCATAACATATTAGTTAAATGTGTAGGAATTGAATCTTCCAATTCCAGCATCATTACAACCATATTCGTTTTCCAAAACATTCCAGAGTTCTTTAGCGTTTTATATTCAAAAAATTTGTCATGAAGAGACTCAGAAAAAGCGCTTAAGATTCTATGGAAATGATGGTAGTCTATTTCCTTAGGGGTCTTGGATTTGGTGCAAGAGGAGGACTTGGTTACCCCTTTGTCAGACTCAGTATCATCCGAATCATTTGTGATGGGCGTGGACCCATCAATATAAGAAATCAATCATAAGGTGGTAAGCCAAAACTTCATCTGGCTCTGCCACCTTTTGAAGTAAGTGTTACTGAACTTAGAAGGTATGGCTGTGAAGGTCTATTCCTTAATAGTCATGATTTCTAGAAGCCTGCAAGAAATTATAATATTCAATAGAGATGAATATTATTCTGGAATAATAGTTTGAATAATTCTGATAATCAACCTTTGAAACCTTAATTTTTTAAGTTTTGATAAGCTTGAGTTAGCTGTGGGGAACGGCTTCCTACTAGCAAAAATCTACAGGGGGACAATTGAATACCGTGTTGCTTAGAGCTATTTACATCCGGTTGATAGAAGGACTATTTCGACTTGTACCCAAACAAATATCAACTTTCAAAGCTTCAGGATTAAAGGAATTTGAAACATAAATAAACTAATTTCTTTAGCCTAAATTGAAATATTGAGTAAAAAAATTAGTATTTACAAAGAAGGTACTAATACAATGTTGTTTATGGAAAGTGTCAACTTATAAAGTCACAATTGATAACAGTAGTCTTAGTCCACTGAAATGACAAATGTTATTTAACCAATAATAACAATTTGTTACTAATATGACAAATATTTGATGAGTAACAATAACAAGCAATAAATATTATTTGATAAATAAGCAACTTGATATTACTTGTTAACAATAAGTAACAAATATTATTTGATAAGTAAAAAATATTTGCTAAAAAAATATTTGATAAGTAACAAATTTTTATATTCAAAAAATTTGTCATGAAGAGACTCAGAAAAAGCGCTTAAGATTCTATGGAAATGATGGTAGTCTATTTCCTTAGGGGTCTTGGATTTGGTGCAAGAGGAGGACTTGGTTACCCCTTTGTCAGACTCAGTATCATCCGAATCATTTGTGATGGGCGTGGACCCATCAATATAAGAAATCAATCATAAGGTGGTAAGCCAAAACTTCATCTGGCTCTGCCACCTTTTGAAGTAAGTGTTACTGAACTTAGAAGGTATGGCTGTGAAGGTCTATTCCTTAATAGTCATGATTTCTAGAAGCCTGCAAGAAATTATAATATTCAATAGAGATGAATATTATTCTGGAATAATAGTTTGAATAATTCTGATAATCAACCTTTGAAACCTTAGTTTTTTAAGTTTTGATAAGCTTGAGTTAGCTGTAGGGAACGGCTTCCTACTAGCAAAAATCTACAGGAGGACAATTGAATACCGTGTTGCTTAGAGCTATTTACATCCGGTTGATAGAAGGACTATTTCGACTTGTACCCAAACAAATATCAACTTTCAAAGCTTCAGGATTAAAGGAATTTGAAACATAAATAAACTAATTTCTTTAGCCTAAATTGAAATATTGAGTAAAAAAATTAGTATTTACAAAGAAGGTACTAATACAATGTTGTTTATGGAAAGTGTCAACTTATAAAGTCACAATTGATAACAGTAGTCTTAGTCCACTGAAATGACAAATGTTATTTAACCAATAATAACAATTTGTTACTAATATGACAAATATTTGATGAGTAACAATAACAAGCAATAAATATTATTTGATAAATAAGCAACTTGATATTACTTGTTAACAATAAGTAACAAATATTATTTGATAAGTAAAAAATATTTGCTAAAAAAATATGTTAACAGTAAGCAATGTTTTTATGCCACTCGAACAAAAGTTTTAATATCAATGTGTGAAACACGAAAAAAAATTGTGACAATATATATAAAAATATATAGTGTGTCAGTGCTTAGAAGAATTGTTGTGAATCAATAAACAATAGCAATAGTGTGTATATATATATATATATATATATATATATATATATATAGTGACAGTAGGAAAACATTAACATGTTTATATATATAATTTTGACAACAACTTAATATATTATTAACAGAGCGATAGTAGGAAAGCAATATGTTCTCTTTAGAAATCTATATATCTATCTGTTAGTTAACAGTTTAAGCAAAATAAAACTCTTAGATTGTTGGAAATAATTGTCTTTTCTTCATTTAAAAACTACAAACAAAATGTCACGCCCTAGAACCAAAATACTGGAGAGCGGGGGACAGGCACAGCCAGTTACGTATATAGAAGTGTAATCCACATCGAAATATGGTCACGGCTGTCTAGATGCACGAGGGTTTATCTACAAGCCACCAGTCTCTTATGGTCAAGAACAAGCCTAGTGTCTCAATCTCAAGCCAGTAAATACATGTTACAAGATAGTAGATCATCAGACATACAAGGTAAGGCGTCCCAAACATTACATATTCAGATGATCATGAAGCTAGTCATACGAAATATGAAGACTAGCAAGAGTTTCAGTCATAGATGATCAACCCTAGGATTTTTCAATCATGTTACAGTCCGTAGGCACACAAAAGTATAAGTTTCAACATGAGCTAACACTTGCTCGGCGGCTAAACGCCTCAAAAGAATAATTTTTACAATTGAGCGGGAGAGCAAAATAAAATCCACTCGTTGCTAGGGTTACGTCTGGTTTTCACCATCTGGCTGGTAGGCTGGGAGATCCTCGGGTCCTACTCTGAAATCTGGCTATACAAAACCAGCTGGGTCAGACCCCAGAAAGCAAGTGCCACAAGGGAGGCTTCACTTAAGAACTAAAACCAGCATATTAGCACATGAGACATAAAGGATAATAAAAGACATGAGTTAGAGAAAAACAAGATGATAAGCGATAAGACGACTAAGGGACCATTCCGGTAGCCAAGTTACAACTCCTAAACCTAACAAGGATCAGGGTTGTAACCCTTTACCTGAACAGAGCTTAGTCTCCAAACCAATTATCGATAAGAGTAAAGCTTAAACAAGCATGTGCCGAAATAATCATAGACTTGCATTGCTTAGACAAGACTAGACTGGACATATCCATTAATCAAGGCCAAGCAAAGTGTACGACTTATTACTTTAACTAGCTAGGGTTATCACAAGCCTAGTTACTAGCAAGATGTAATGAGATGTTCCAGCAGTCACAGGCCTACAACTATCCAGGTTATCCAGGCAAGCTTTATTGCCAAAGTTATCCAGAATTATTAGATGGCTAAGAGTGCAACACATAACAGTGTGCCTTGTACTTGTTTTATGAGTGAGTCCTACATGACAGTGGACTATAAATGTGTCTTACTCGAGGGCAGGCTACAAGTCCACCAGGTGTGGTCGAGATAACGAAATTGCTTGTAATTGGAGAAATCTCCCTTAGAATGAACTACTTGATCAATCTAGTCATTAACCTTAGTCAGATTCAGTATGAATCCCTGACCGTGGTAACGAGGGACTCATATCCTAGACATGATGCAAGACGAGACTAGACTAGTAGCTTGTACAAACAAGTTTCAAGCAAGCACCCACGACGTCAAGACGACAATTTACTTAGCAAATCGAGGTAGTCGTCGCAATGACGTTCAAGGTTACAGGTCATATTTACTTGTCAAGAGTCTGCCGCAACGGGCCACTATTATGTACTGGCCTATCATGTTCTTGTCTGTAGTGCGCCACGACGGCCACTGTCATGTTATTACCACATTCATTTTCATGTATCAAGCCATGTTCACATATTATGTCGTGTACAGATTATCATGTCAATATTTCTTGTCAAGGGTGCGCCACAACGGCCACCATCAAGTGCTATCATTCTATTAATATGTCATGCTCACATCGTATTCATGTCAAATTTATATCGAAAACTAGGGGGTGCATGCACCCACACATGGGTCCTAGGGCTATGCTTCCAAAGGGGAAGGGGCAAGTCAGAATGCACTACAAGTCTCATGGCCATATACGCCCAAGTCAGGGAGCCATGTGCCCACTATTGGCACAACATGGGTTTATGAATGATGCAGGCCCAAGGTGAGCTATGCGCCCAAGCGAGAGAAGTCTATGTGCCCAAACAAGTATGAAAATGCCTTGAAGGATTACAAGTTAGGGGCTCAAGCACCATCCAGTGTAGGTCATGCGCCCAAAGGTCATGTGCCCACATGAAGGTCTATGCGCCCAAACACAAGGGTGTCTATGCGCCCACACATGGACTTATGCGCCCACATGATCTGGCTATACGGCCACAGAGTTGCACTTTATAGTGTGCAAACACTGTTCATCATCTTTTTCATATGTCTTGGCCGAGAGCACAAGTCTTGGAACCCATGATCTTCAAATGATCATAACTCGGTCAAAACACAATATAATCTAACTTTTCAAAGGTCTAAGTTGTGTAAATTAAAATTCTCTACCACATGAAACTCTTAGTTTTTGAAAATAAGGTGGTTTACTAGATCAAAACCCAAGAAAACCCTAAAATGGTGTAAAGTTAGATCTACACAAATATATACATGAAAAATACAAAATGACAAGAACTAAAGTAGCTTAGAATGTTGCATAGAAGAGATTAGAACAATAAAATAGAGGGTTCCTTTATGAAGCAAGTTGCACTTACCTAGGGTTTTTCTTTGGTGGGTGGGAGAAGTAAATGAAGAAGAAGAAGAAATAATGGAGGAGAGAGAAGGTTGGTGGCTTTTAAATGGGGAGTTAACATTTTGAACCATGGAAAAATAAACCAAGCCAAACAACAATGAACCAAGTCAAGCCATGATATGCCATGATGAACCTAAGCAAGATTAAACCAATGCTAGCTAGCAAGACAAGATAAGTAAAAATACGGGTCAGGATTTCGTACACATATACTGGAAATACGTATAACGGAAAACGGGAATGACAACTCTACCCACCTTAAAAGAATTTTGTCCTCAGAATTTTAATCAAGAGGCTAGAGATGTCGGGATAAGCTATACTAATCACAAGCAATATATGACTAAGCAATCAATCATATAATCATTCATGCAAGCAAGGAATTAAAGCATATGGCATAAGATAGACATTATACCATATGAGACAAACAGGTCGGGATATCATGATTGGATATCATCCTCATGCTCCCACGTTGACTCACCCAAAGAGTGATGATCCCAAGCAATACGGACTAAACTGATTGTCTTGTTCTTGAGTATCTACTCTCTTTGGTCCAATATGGACACGGGTCTCTCCTCATACGAAAGGTTGGTACCAACAACCAATTCTAAATGATCAAGGATATGACTCGGGTACGGGATATACCGTCGCAATTGGGATTTATGGAAAATATTATGCACCTCACGTAACGACGGCGGAATAGCGAGACGATAGGACACATCACCTACTCGCTCAAGGATATCAAACGACACTATATACCTAGGACTAAGCTTTCCCCGTACGCCAAAACGAATGATGCCACGGGTAGGCGAGATCCTAAGGAATACGTGGTGGCCGACAGAAAACTCAATGGGACGCCGCTGAGAATCGGTCCAATGACGATGACAATCTTGCGCAACTCGAAGATGATCGCTGACTCGTCTGACCACCTCAATAGTCTGTGAAATCATTTCAGGAGCAAGCATCTGCCTCTCGCCTACATCATCCCAGGCTAAAGGAGATCTGCACTTCCTGCCATACAATGCCTCGAAAGGTGCCATCTGAATACTGGCCTGGAAACTGTTGTTGTACGAAAATTCCACTAGGTGTAAGTGATCTTCCCACGAACCACCAAAGTCAAGTGTACATGATCTTAACATATCTTCAAGAGTTTGAATTGTATGTTCGGACTGACCATCTGTTTGCGGATGATAGGCTGAACTGAACTTGAGACGAGTCCGAAAACTCTCTTGAAGACTCCGCCAAAAGTGAGATGTATATCTTGAGTCTCTGTCTAATATGATACTAACTGGCACTCCATACAATCTGACTATCTGCCTGAGATACATCTCTGCTAGCTGATCCGTTGACTAGCCAATTCTGAAAGGAAGAAAATAGGCTACCTTCGTAAGACGGTCAACTATAACCCAAATAGCATCTCTCCCCGCTGGGGATTTGGGCAACCCAGTTACAAAATCCATGATAATGTGCTTCCATTTCCATTCTGCGATCGGTAAAGGTTGAAGAAGTCATGCCATTCCACCAGAAAAGCTGATGGATATCTCGGTACATCTTCGTGCCAAATAGCACCGCCCTAAGAGTTCATCCGGGTCTATGTACAGACATTGTCCGAATGTCTATGTACAGACATTGTCCGAATGCTCCTAATCGTAAAATTCCTGCTCTACCGGTATCTCCTTGTCACACATAATTCAGAAAGAGCGGCCTTGACTTAGCTCTACCCAGAGAAAGGAAGAAGAACATAAGAATTTCGTAATGGCAAGAAATAAGAGAGAAAATTTTTGCATATAATTTTTTTTGTGAAGACAGGAGATGAAGGGTGTATTTATAGGTATAAACCTTGTAACCGAAGGCTGAATCCAAGGATGTAACGGTTACTGAATAAAGACAAAAAAAATGTGGTTCAATGTATTTAGATAAAATTAATTGGGTCCAACGATTTAAAAATTAAGTAGAAATTAAAGAGGTCAAGGGTCAAAAAGCAACAAAATGTTTTAGGGTTTCCATTTGAACCTGAAAAGTACATAAATTGGATCGACAATCAACGCCCACAAATATGGGTAAGTATACACGTCCATTAAATTGAACCAAAAGGGAGATGGCGTCGTGCGTGTGTGGCCCACGAAGCTATCCACATCATACTTGTAAGAAGCAAAGAGGAGTAAAGTAATATATATGCACAACTCACTCACCCCACAACCGATGTTGGACTAAAGTGTGAAGTAGCGTGTAGGCAACTCTAGAGGGGGGTGAATAGAGTTTGTGTCAAAAAATCAATAAAAAATCAAGGCTATGCCAGTCCAGAAGCAACTACCAATAGAAATATATAATCCGAGTAGTAATACAAAAATTAAGAGAGATCAGAAGAGCATATGCAAACAAAACGATTTAACTTGGTTTCCCTCGTGGAGGACTAGTCCAGGCCAGAGAACTCTCGCACAGGATTGAAATCCACTATTTGTGAAATAGGGTACACACACGTGCCTTTACTCAGAAGAGCACGGCAACTTTTTTCAACTTCGCAGTGTCGAAACTTAGAATTGTCCAAGTGACTTCTTTTCAACTCTTGCACAAAACTTCTAGCTGAATCGCATTTAAGCACCTTAAGGCTTAGGAAGTTTTGTGGCTAGTAGATTGGGAGAGTAAGGCTTAGAATGTATAAGGCTTAGAAGATTGAGAGTGAGAGATGATTTGAAGTAAGATAATTCAAGCCCTATTTATACTAGTCTGGGGAGGCAGAATTCGGCCAGAATTCTGTCCCAAATATTCAAAAATTTGAACGTTCGACAGCTTGGATCATGGTGTTCCTAAAAATTAGCATCCTAAAAATTAGGGGGCAGAGTTCGGCCAGAATTCTCATTCCCTTGGGTCAGAATGTTTATATTGGCTAGAATGGTTTGGTTTGGTTTGGTTCAGGGATTGTCTTGTTTTCTATGGAGGAGCTGGGAGAAGTAAGTCTAGGATTGAGATGACTCAGTGCAACTCAATGTACATGTCCCTAGACTCAATAAAATAAAAAATTATAGACTAAGTACATGTACATTTGTAATGCAACAAATTGTCGATGATGTCTATCTTGCTTGATACGCTTTAGACGATGTTCTATCTTGAGCCCGATGTGTCGTAGTGGATCATATCATATCATTTTATTAATTCTCTAAATTAGGTTGACTGTGATCTAGTTTGGGTCAATAATCCCTCCTATTTTGATAATTGACAAAATAATATTTGTATGTCGCAACATTCACACTTGGACACATGTTAAAGGGAGTAAAATACTTTGTACCTTTGAAGTAGCTCCCCCGTAAATAGATATGTCGGCTCTCCCGTAAATAAATTTTTTGGTTTATGTCCTGATACAAAGTTCTTATCCAAGCACAACACAATTCATAATAATAAATCCAACATCATATATAAGATCACATCAAATATCTATTATTCTCCCCCTTTGTCACTTAGAAAAATATATCATAGCTCCTCCGCAAAAAGATAGACAAAGGTAAGAGAGCAATCACACAACTTTTAACCATAACCAAACTTTTTTAAAAGAGACAACTAGCAGTTTTGATAATCCAAAAGAAAGTAATTAGCAGTCATACATATGAAATAACAAACTGAAGTCATAAACTAAAAACAATAGTAGAAATATTGCTAAAGTCATAAAAATGACAAACTACAAAGCATAAGTAAAAATAAAAGCATCAGCAACAGTAGCGGCATGTAGGAGACCACAGCCATCACGGAGCACGAGAACGGGATAGAACGACCGAATCAGATGGCTCGCTAGCAGAGCGACAAGGATCAATAAATGCAACATCAGGATCCAAATATGTCATGACCCGCACCCGCTTTTCGGATACGGGACGTGTCCAAGTCCAGCCAGCACCGCAGTGTCGGTGGTAGAACGCTGTCTAATATACTCAAGTCACAGAATCTATAGCTACATGGCAGACTAGATCTCATCCACAAAAATATTATACAATCAACAAACTCAAATGAAACTGAATGATGAATAATAATACAAAATGAAGTATCGAGTTTATCAAGAATTCCAGTTACGTCCGGTGGACAAAAATCCATTATCAATAGACGAAAATAAAATAGAAACATGGAAATGAAATAATAAAGTCCAAACTGTCAAAGGTACCCTCAGTTGTAGTGGTACCGTGGTCCAATGTTGGCTCAAACCTGCTCGTTTGCACCGGGCTCAAACTCGGCTAAACCTGAAGAGATCATCTGGTCCTTGTTTTCCATAAATAAATTTACTTTATTTATTGTGTATCTGGGAAAATTACAACTGTAGGAATTCGATCTAGAAGACGATCGCTTTATCCCTTGGACGATGCGAAGAAGAAAAGCTCTCAAAATTTTAACAACAATTTAGATATCTGTGTATCTGTCTAATGAATGAGAAAAGAACTCTATTTATAGAGTCAAAAATAACTGAAAAAGATAACTGTCTTCACAGCCTGTGCATAGTTGAAAATCACACAGGATTTAACATACGCAAGGTTATGAGCAGTTACTGGACGTGGCCTGTAACTGTTGGACACATGGCAATCATGCATGAGTCGTGTACAAGTTACAGGACACGCAAGCGAGAGATCAGTGGCATGGCTGCCACGTACTCCAATTTGATAAAATCTATGTAGGCTTATTGAGGACGAAATCCACGCAGACTTGGGTCAGAAAGCTTCAAAATCCACGCAAACTTGGGGCAGGAAGCTTCAGAATCTACGCAGACTTGGGGCAAAAAGCTTCAAAATCCACGCAAACTTGAGTAAGAAAAATACACGCAGTCTTGAGGCAGAAGGCTCAAAATATACGCAAGCTTGAGGCAGGACTGCCAGCTGTCTTGATTCGACGTGTCTCGACTGACACAAAATCTCTGACAGTGATTACCTTGTCAGTTGTATTAAATGACAAGAAGCTCTTTTGGTACGCCAACTTGATGAAGGTTGAGTCTTGTTGAAGAAGATTTCAAAAGTCGTGCAATAGTCGGCTGTGATCTCTCGAGTTCCATACATACGTGGCATACGAGGAGACATTCTTCGACTGTCGTGCTGTCAGTCATAATGACATTTCTGACAAATGATAAGCTGTCTCTAGCGTGATTTTTTAAACATTGTCTTGATCAACTCAGCGTGACTTTGAGACTTTGTTCTGATCAACTTAGCGTGACTTTCATTTTTAAGGCTTACAAAACCCCCTTCAAAGTTTTCGAAAAATGATAAATTATTTCAAAATACTTTGAAAATTAAGATGATAAAATGAATTTAGTCACGCTGAGATGACTTTTTAAAGAGATATTTACTCCTTAATGATTGGACTGTTGGGATTCTGTGCAGTTAGGATCCCGTATCAAACTCCTAAATCGAGGCAAATAATGATGTGTCGCTTGGAATTCTTTATGAGCCTATAAATAAGCCATACATCACTTCTTTCCTTCTTTACTTTTTTTTAGAGAAAGAGAATCCACAGAAGAGAAACTTCCCTCCTCAGACGAACTTCATCTTCTCCGACTTCTTCTTTCCCTTCTCAGCAGCAATGGCTCCCAAGAAAGCCGACTCTCAGGCCATGGTGAAAGCCCCTGCGACTTCCTCGCGTGCCACTACTGACAGACTCCCTCGACGAGAAGTCACGCATCCTTCTATTCAGCGTAAGTGATGGGGGAATACGAACTGTTGAAGATGACTTGATGAAGATGATTGTGATGAAGATGAACTCCACATAGAATTTTTAGGATCTTAAAATAAATAATGAATTTCAGAAATATATCCCCCCTTCTTAGGGCAAAGGATATTAATAAAGTATGCCCCCTCTTTAAGGTCGGCCATACTTCACATCTTCGTGTTTACGAAGCTTTGTGTTTCACGCAAATGAGCATGACTCTCATGACTCTGCATGATTTTTCATGTTGGCAAAAATATCGATGTTGAAATAGTCACGCAGCTTTCATGATGACTCTGCGTGATTTTTCATATGTTGACAGAGATGTTGATGTTGAAATAGTCACGCAGCTTTCATGATAACTCTGCGTGATTTTTTATATGTTGACAGAGATGTCAATGTTGTAATAATCACGCAGACTTTTGAGAGTCATCTTCTGGATAGATTAGTCTTGATCTGTCAGCGTGTCTTTGTCATTTTCACTCAAATATGATTCTGGCAATGATGCGTGACTTTCATTCTAATCTGTCTGAACTTTGCGTGAATTAAACACCTGCGTGAATAAATCATTCAGCGTGTCTTGATAGTATATCTATCTGAAGTCTGCGTGACTTTTGAAATTTTCTTCGAACACTGCTATACACGCATATGGCTCGTAGACATAGAAAACATATCTGACCTTGTCTTCTTTTATTTTCTTCAGTGAACATCCGAAGTGAGGAAGCAGATTATGAAGGGCACTTGAGTTTTTCATTTAAACATGATTTATCTTATGTGAAATTCCCTCAATTTGACCTTCCAGAAGCCAGACTGTCATTGTTGGCCAATCAAGACCATACAACCCTACTTTGTCTGATGAATGGTCAACCCTTTCAGAGTCTTGATTTGGTGTCCCACAAGAAACCAGCATTTCTGTTCGGGGATGCCATAGCACAGAAATCACAACCAAAGAGTATTAGAGAGAAGGTTTGCTTTTATTTCGAAGGTGATGTAAATCAACCAATGTACTGGCCGAAAGTTTCCATGGGCTTGTCTATCATGAGATTCATGCATGCCAGTTATCCGAGAAAAAATGTCCTGGCATATAACAGAATATCAGCAGGCGAAGGCAAGCCGCATCATTTACAGGAAGGAAGGATTCTTCAGTGCCCCAGAGAATCATGTATCAGTATTTCGGGGTTTGAAGCCTGGATGCATACCACCTGAAGACTCATCAATATTGATGCCATTCAGAATGCCCATTTTCATAAACGAATTCATGGCAAAAAAGAATGCATTCTACCCCACCGATTCGACGCCGAGAATGAATGGCTTAATGAATCAGGAGAACGTGAGATGGAGGACTTTGGTCCACTGGGCTTTAGAGAATTTTGAGACTGAGCTGAAGAAGATAAACCTCTATGATGCCGTCGTCAATTCATCCTACGGCTTCAGGCCCAACCCCTTTCTGTTCCTGGCCTTGGTTGAGAGATACAATCACAGGACGGGGACATTTATGACTCCGAAATGGGAGATGGGCTTTGCCCTTCATGAGATGGAATACATCTCACATCTGCCTTCAGGCACCCTGCCGTATGAGGAGTATGTGCCTACGACAGAAGAGTTGAACTTTCTGTCGGAGAAGAACCCAGAGATGGTACATCTATTTGAAGAGATGATGTGCCATTTTGGCACATGTACTCTGTATTACGAGAGTTCTAAAGATGAAGCCGGCAACCACATTCAGAAATGGATGTCCTACCTTTTCATGAACCGTGAAAAGGATGAGAAGAAGATAAACGAGAAGAGATGGTACCAGATTAGCAACCTCAAGCCTCTCTCTGAGAGTGAAATCACTTATCTGCTGGAGAAATATGACTGCAAGTATTTTACGATCACTGAAGACTGGTATGAGTTCAAAGCTGGAACCACCTTCAACTCGTATGTGAGACAGAGTGGAAAGATTCTGTCAAGGAACGGTCATTTGGCCAGATTCTTATCTCTGTGGTTAAGAAGATTCATCGTTCCTGGTTCCAGCTCTCTGGACAGGATTCATAGAGATGTTATCTTTGCAGCGATGCGCCTTATGTATGGTTACAAGCTAGATTTATTATCAGCGATGACCTGTAGACTGAATGCAGGTCTTCAGAATTTTGTAACCAACATGCTATCTGATCAGAGGAGGATGACTGAGGAATTCCCACGGATAGAGATGCCTTTCATATATCTGTATGGTTGGCTCCTCCTTCATCATGACGGCTTGATACCTCCAGGGGCAGGAGGGAGTGGCAGTCTCTTTTTGGAGAGGTACTCTGGAGAGACTTTCTGAAAGATTCACACCCTTCCAGAATACAGAAATGTCCTGAATCGAGCGTCACATTGGTCCATTCAATGTGTCCCTCCACCACTGGGCTATGAGAGCATGCCCTTAAATATGATGGATGGAGATATGGGGAACAGATTAGATGATGTAGCCTTTCAGTGGTTACAGAGAATTCGGCCATCTCATCTAGTATACCGTCATGAAGATATGACGTATCTGGAGCCGTATTTACCAAGCCGATTTGCCAGGCAATTCGGATATGACCAACTCTACGTTGGGAACGCCACCACTTGCCTTTCTGCTCGTGGAGGGCTTATTGACGGAGCTCGAGCCTGGAGATATTTTGCGGCTAGAGATACAAAAGCTGTATTCTCTATGCCTAATCCTTTATCTAGCTCGGGGACGAAGATGCTTTACACATATGCTCGCTTCTATGTTTCGTCAAGCACCTTCAAGCCGAGTTTCAATCTGAAGACTTTTGTTGCAGAGGACGATCTAGCTCCATCGAAGAGGTCAAAGAAGAAGACTATTATTCAACAATTTTCTCCGGAACCAGTAGACGAGACAGCAGAGGTTGAGCCTCTATATGAATTATTTCAGGAGGGAAATTTTTCTGATGAAGTTCTTCCTCCTATATTTGTATCCCTTTCTAAGAGGAAGAGAAGTGATGAATCAGAGACCGTCTCAAAAAAGAGTACTAAGTCTCAGACATCTAAGAAGAAGAAGAAGAAAGGGGTATCAGTAACTGCTACTTCATCTTTAGGTGGCATGTCAGTTGACGAAGATGACGCCGCCGATAAAGACGAAGAGACTGATGAAGACGACGCTCCTTTGATAACAAGGAGGTCGAGAGAAAAGTATGTCAAGAAGACCGTCAGCAAAATGAAAGGCAATGAACTCCTAGAAACGATTATGAGTGGAGGAGTTTTGCCAAAAAACAACGAAACGGCTTCTGCTGAGAAAATAGAGTCTGATGATATTCACCTTCCAGCAGTTTCAACTGAACAGACTGAGGTAGAGTCCGCTCAAGCTCAGGAAACAACTGCTCCAACAACAAGTGGAGTAGCTATTGAACCCTCAGAGATGAGGATGATCCCATTTGAGCATAGGACAGAAGGCGTCATCCAGGCACTGGATGACCAGATTGATTATTCTGAAGAAGAACCAGCTCTAGCAGAAGTTACAGAACAGCCAGAAGTTCCTAAAACTCAAGCTGAAGAAAACATTTTTTTGGCCAAAGGCGATGAAGACGTGCCGGCGTCCGAGCTATTAGCTGCTGATGATTTGTTGAAGAATGTTTGTCAAAACATCATTCTTCGAACTGACATTCCAGAGAAGACTGAACCGGCAGTCAATACTGAGCTAGCTGTCATCACTGTTCCTGAGATTCATGAAGATGTGAATATTATAGACTCCGAATCAGAGACTCATCCTGAAGCTGGGGATGAAAAAGAGTCTGACGAAGAAGAAGAAGTTGAAGGAGGAGAGGATTGGCATACTGGCACTTCTACTCTTTATGATGAGGATAAAGTCAAGGGGAACAGAATGGAACTTAGCCCCGAACCTGCTCAATCTCCGGACAACGCTCCAGCACCCAGTAATTCTGGAGCTGGAAGCAGCCACATGAAGCAGGTGTCGGATACTATCATGGACCGGCTACGAGAAGATGCCAGACTCCCTCAACATATTGAATATGAACCTCAGCCTGGTAGAACTTTATTTCAAATTCTGTTTCTGCTGTTTCTTTTTCTCTATATGCTGATTATTATTATTTTCTTTGATTGTAGGAACTGCTGCAGCGATGAGTTCGACTCATGCTCCGCTTATCCAGGCTGATGCTGATGAAGGGAGTTCACACTTGCCAACTTCTCCAGTAGCACATACTTCCGTTCCCAGGGTAGAGAACATTCAAGCTTCTTCATCAATGATGACAGCGACACCTGGATTTGAGACTGGACTAGCAAAAACTCTGGGAATGTATTCAGAGATCATTTACTCATATCTAGATACATATTCTAGACGTTTCTTGAAGGATGAAGCTATGTCCTTTTCTGATCTTCGAACTATGGTCAAGTTCCCGCTCATGGCGTTGCGACATGCTGGTTGCGAATCTCAGTGCATCTTCTTCGAACATCTTCTGGATGAGTTGGAAATAACTATCCAAAAATACTGGGAGACTCAGAAAGAAGACATTCAATCTTTAACTGCGGCTGAGATCAGTCAACTAGAGCATGAAGCTCAGTCCCAGCAAGCTGCATTAGAAGCATTTCTTGCCTCTTCTTCTGAGAAATTAGTAGAAAAGGGCGAAGAAATATTAGCTACTCGTCAAAGAGTAGAGCTTCTGGAGAAAGATAAAGCATCCAAAGCTGAAGAGCTGAAGAAATTGAAAGAGGAGTTGGCTCGCCTTCAAGAGCGAATTGCTATCATAGAAATAGAGCAAGCTGAGGTTACTGCTGCTTATATTTCTGAAGCTGAACGCTGTGAAACTCTTCAAAAGGAGCGAGAGCAGATGCAGGCGGAACAAATTGAAGAAGTCAACTGTCGCCAGTCTGCTATTATTATTTTTGATGAACAAAATGTCACAGTTGAAGCAGCTGAAAGAGTTCAGAAAGCTCATAAAGATAAAATGAATACTGTTCTTGAACGTATCAGGGAGTTAATAACTCCTAATAATTGAATCTTTTTCATTCTCACTTGTATTCCATGTTTTGATTCTAAATGAAAGCAAATGAGAATTCTTGATCTGATTTATGGTTTTGCTGTTTTTGTAAGATATATTCATAGAAAATATGTTCAGAGGTAAATAATACATGACACATTTCAATAGAATATAATATACAAACAAGCTTTGTAATTCTATCAGATGATATTAAACCAGAAATGATCTTAGTTTAATACTGATTAGAAAAAATAGAATTCGGACATAAAAATATCTTTGAATTCAATTTTTCATGAACGAATAAACCGTTAGGCATTTAATAAACGGACGAACCGTCGGATGAATGTGATAAATGAACGGATGAACCGTCAGACATTAATGAACGGGCGAACCGTCGGATGAATGTGATAAATAAACGGATGAACCGTCAGGCATTAATGAACGGGCGAACCATCGGATGAATGTGTCACTTCATTATTCGAGGAACTTATAGCAGAAATCTAACAAGAACGAACACTTCTACTCTTCAACATAAAAATATCGTCTGAAGAAGCATCCAAGAAGGCTGAAATCGTCTTGAAGGTTCAGAAGGGCATGGAAGAGCGCCCTGCCGATCTATTTCAGCCGAAGGAGGTAGAAGCAGGCGAAGGTTCGTCTGTACCCAAGCCACCACGAGACATTCTGGACTTTCTGCTTGATCCAGGAAGGACTGAAGAAGAGGAAGCCATGAGGATGGCAGCCTGCAAGTTTCTCGTGGGCTCCAGCAAAGAAGTTTTCAGTTCTTTTGCTGATCGCGTTTTCGAGAAGGACGGCAGCGGTCCGCGTCCAAATGTAGAGAAGGATGATAGTGATCTTCCTTAATATCATGTACTATCATTCATGATTAAAATAAAATAAAATTTTATTTATAAACATGAACTTGTCTGATGATTTACAAGTATTTATATTTATACATAATACTTTTTAAGGAATTTGCCATTAATAGGCATCATAACTTTTCGACCATCAAGTTCTGAGAGTTGATAAGCTCTATTTGAGAAAATTCTGCTCATAATATAGGGACCTTTCCACTTTGTGTCAAATTTGCCTTTGCTCATATGAGTCATAGTCATAGGACGTCTGACTGTTAGAACAAGTTCTCCTTTTTGATATGCTCTAACTCTGACTTTCTTGTTAAAAGCTCTTGAAATTCTAGCTTGATAGAATTCGATATTCTGTTGAGCAGATAATCGCTTTTCATCCAGAGCTTCTAATTCCTGAAGTCGAAGACGGTCATTATTCTCGGCAGTAAGTTCATTAGCGATTGTTATCCTTAAAGAAGGAATTTGAATCTCTAATGGAAGAACAGCTTCGCATCCGTACACCAGAGAGAAAGGTGTACATTTAGTAGCATTATGAACTGTAGTCCGGTAAGCCCACAAACACTCACCAAGTTTCTCACTCCAATTACGTTTGTTAGTAGAAATAAACTTCTTTAAGAGTTTGATGATGGTCTTGTTGAAAGCTTCTGCTAATCCGTTAGCTGCCGAATTATATGCGGTAGAAGCCACATTGTTGATCCGATGATCATGACAGAATCGAGTAAATTTCTGACTGACAAACTGTGGACCATTATCATGAATAATGCGTCGGGGAACACCAAATCTGTAGATGACATGATGCTTAATAAAATTGATGACATTGGAAGTTTTAACTTCAGATAAAGGAATAGCTTCAGCCCATTTGGAGAAATAATCGGTTATTGCGAGAATAAACCGATGACCTTTTGATGACGGCGGATTGATCGGACCAATATTGTCCATGCCCCAAGCTTCGAAGGGCCATGATGCTGCCGTTGGATGTAGAAATTCCGAGGGTTGATGAATAAAATCCGTATGGATTTGACAAGCTTTATACTTCCTTGCATATTCGATGGCATCTGATACCATAGTGGGCCAATAATAACCCATACGTCGAATACGGTCTTAAAGTTTTGGTCCAGGCTGATGTGCTCCACAAATTCCATCATGTGCTTCATGAATGATTTGTTGAACCTCATCACCGGCAATACATCGAAGAAGTAAACCATCATAAGCTCAACGATATAAGGTTTTTGTAGTATGATTCTAATAGAATCTGAGTGATCGCCGTCTGATAGATGCCTCTTCACTCGGATTATCTGGAAGAATATCATACAATACGAAATCTAAGAAAGGAAGTCTCCAATCTTTATCCGTATTCTGAGTCTCAGCTGAATTACTGAAGATAAATTCCATGCTAGAATCAGATGAAGATGATAATGATTTACGACTAAATCCAAATCCTCTTATTGTGTTGACATCATGAGATGTTGATTCTTCAATGTCAACTGGAAGTCCTAGAGTTAGATTATTTTCGAGATGAAATAATTCTCGATTGCAAACAACAATCATTTGTTGACGTCTAATTGGAATAGCCAACACCGCTGCAAGATTGGCAAGAGCATCAGCTTCTGTGTTACATGCTCGCCTAACTTGCTCAATGAAGAACCCTTCAAATGAAGAAGCCATAGATATAGCCGATCTATGATAAGGAACCAGATCTTGATGGCGAACTTTATAAGTACCCCTTATCTGATTGACAATGAGTTTAGAATCTCCATACGCTTCCAAATGTTGAATATTCAGATGTTTAGCGAGTTGAAGACCAATAAGCAGTGCATTGTACTCAGCTACGTTATTTGAACATGGTTGATCGAGAGAATAAGCACTTTGGATAGCAAGACCTTCTGGCGACACAAGAACGATTCCAACCCTAGCGACAATGTCACCATTAGGACCTATTCTTGAAGCTCCATCAAAGAATAGACGCCAAGTAGGATCTTCTTCAGCAAATTGGTTTGAATCTAGGACTTCATCTGGGATTTCATCATAGAGTTTTGAATTTTCTGGAATTGAATGAGCAGCCAGAAAATTAGCTAAAGCTTGTCCTTTGACTGATTTCTGAGGGATATAGTGCATATCATACTGAGCAAGTAAGATTCCCCAGTTAGCCAATCGAGAATTCAAAACACTGGGTTTCTTCATCATGACCCGTATAGGATTGATCCGGGAAATGACATGAATAGTCTATCCAATGATATAATGTCGTGTCTTTTGGACAGCGAACATCAAGGCTAGACATTCTTTTTCGACCGGTGAATATCGAGGTTCAACTCCGGTCATAGTACGACTGAGATAGTAAATGGCTTGTTCATGACCATTTTTATTCTTTTGAGCGAGCAATGCACCCAATGAATGACTCATTGCTCGGGTATATAGGAGGAACGGTATCCCTGAGACAGGAGGCACCAATACTGGAGGGCTCATCAGATATTGCTTTATATCATCGAATGCTTTCTGACATTCATCATTCCAGACAAAAGAAACACCTTTCTTCATAAGTTTATTGAATGGTCTGCAGCGTCCTGAAAGATTAGAGATGAATCTCCTGATATAAGCGATCCTTCCTTAAAATCCTCGTAGCTCTTTTAAGGTGCGTAGAGGATGCATCTCTTAGATGGCTTTGATCTTCTCGGGATCCACGTGTATACCTTTCGAGGTAATGACGAAGCCGAGAAATTTGCCACTAGAGACGCCTAAGAAGGACTTAGTAGGGTTCATCTTTAATTGATGCTTACGCATTAGATCAAAAATAGTCTTCAAATCTTGGATGTGATCCTCTTTTTGTCGACTTTTAACTGCAATATTATCAACGTAGCATTCGACTATTTTCCGCAAATGTTCACGGAATATAGTACTCATAGCTCGTTGATAAGTTGCTCCTGCATTCTTGAGACCGAATGGCATCACTGTATAACAGTATGTACCGATCGGCGTTCTGAAGGAAGTGTGCTTCTCGTCATCTGGAAATATTTTAATCTGATTGTTCCCAGAATACCCATCCATGAATGACATCCGTTTAAACCCACAGGTATTATCGATCATAACATCAGTGATTGGTAGAGGAAATTCGTCTTTAGGACATGCCGCATTGAGATCGCGGAAGTCTATGCATACTCTGATCTTGCCAGTCTTTTTAAGGACAGGAACTATATTAGCCACCCAATCAGGATGTTGTTCCTCTCTAATAAACCTGGAGGCCATGAGTTTATTGACTTCAGCTTCAATTGCATCCATAATGTCTGGACGAAATCGTCGCTGTTGTTGCTTGATCGGTTTAGCATTCGACATGATATTGAGTTTATGAGTTGCTATCTGTGGATCAGGTCCTGGCATATCTTCATAACTCCAAGCGAAGACATCGATGTATTCACGAATAAGTTTGATCATGTCTTGTTTATCAGTTTCTGAAAGACTTTTACTGATGAATATTGGTTTGGAGGATCCCTCTTCACCAACATCTATTTGAACAAGTTTGTCTTCAGTCGAAGGTTCTTTTTGTTCGAATCGGAACTCCCATTGATTATCTAACCTTTGGGCCCATTGTTCTGATTCAGATGAAATTTTAAACCCATCTTCGTCTTCATCACTTTCTTCAGAACGGTGAATGGAGACCATGTTGGAAGATAGAATGTTGCAGTGGAATTCACCGATACTTGTATCAGAATCCCAAGAGGTAGTACTAGAAGAATCAGATCTCTTATCTTCGTCAGATTCGGGATCTTCATAGACAATATTAATAAAAGGAATAGGAGCAATATAACCTAATTCGCATTTCGTCCTTCCATATTTCAGAGGAGGAATCCGAACAGGCATTCTTCTCCCTCTCCCATTACTAAGGCCAGTTCTGAAGTCATAACCCATATTTTTAATGATGTCTTTAGATTGCTGACTATAACGACGTAGTTGTAATCTTCCGGTATCATCATTTTTGTCATCATCTTCTAAACCAGAAGGATTTTGGGGTCCTTTGTAAAAGACTATTGGAATGTCTCCTGGCTTTCTGCTGGGAACTAGAAAGTATGAAGTTTGTACTGATTCTAGGGATACATCTGTATGGAAAGTCTGTACAACTCCTATGGTTATTGTTCTCAAGTCATCTAACAAATGTAAATAACTATGAACATGATTACACACATCAATATACTGCAAAGATGGAGACTTTTCATTAAATTTAAAAGTAGTAGTATTTACATTGGGAGAAGGCTGAGCCTTAGAGATCTTAGCCAAATCAATGACTAAAGGGGGAGAAGAAGAACGAGAAGAAGTTTTGTTTCGATTAAGATCGATAACAAATGGCTCAGAAGAGGTGAGCTCCTTTGAAGCTTGAGATGGAAGAGTAGTCCGCCCTCCAACAGGGATTACCAGAGTATCCTGTTTCATATGTGAAGATACAGGAACTGTAGTACGCCCACTGACAGGAATGATCAGTGTATCTTGAGTAGACGACTGAGGTAATGGAGAGATCCGTCCACTTACTGGAATGATGAAAGAACCTTCTCCAGAGGGTTTGGGAGTTTGTTGCTGAGTAGTTCGACCTTTAACAGGGATTATTAAAGTCTCACTTTGTGAATCCTCTTTCTCCATAGCTTGTATCACCCTTGTATACTCTTCTTTGTAGATCCGGGAATCATTGAAATAAGCTTCAACCCCATGGAAGGGATTTATATCAGCAACTTCCTTTTGTACTCTTCCATTGCTGTCAATGTATTTAAAACACTGATGAAGAGTAGAAGGCACCACATTATTTTCATGAAGAAAGGGCCTCCCCAGAAGAATATTATAAGATCCCACGATCTCGATCACATAGAAAGTGACTTTGGATCTGAAATCGCCAATCTGAAGTTTCAGATGAATCTTTCCCAAAGGCTCGCTTCGACTCTGATTGAATTCCAGGATAGTAGTAACTGTCTTGGAAAGCTTGTGAAGAGGGATTTTTAGTTCATCCAACAGACACTTTGGCATTATACTTATAGCAGACCCTGGATCAATGAGGATACGATCTATCTTCATTGTATCGATATAACCGGTGTAGTAGAGAGACCGATCATGTCGAATATCCTCCAGTAGCATGTTGTCTTGTATAAAGGTGATATTTGGGATAATCTCCAATACACTGTTGTAATGTAAGCAAGTGGCAGGTTCTTCACCTGGCTTTTTTAATCGTACAAGACAAGAGTATGCCTGAAGAAGTGCTTCACTTAACGTCTCCCGAGTCTCTTTAGAAAGACGGAGGAGTTCAAAGAGTGACATTCTAGCAGGAGTGTTAGCAAGTTGAGCTAGAATGTCGAAGTTATAAGGTTTCTGAAGCCCAAGAGGAGGGGACTTCTTGATGGGTTTATCAAACCGAGCCTGTTGTTTGCCTTTCTCAAGAGCTGTGGGTTTGGAAGGAGCAGGTTCAACCGGTGCAGTGGAAGGAATAGGTGCAACGGATGATTCTTCTTCAAGAGGAACATTAGGGACATCTTTGTCAGCAGGAGAGATATCAGGAGTATCTTCAGGAGTAGATCCGAGAGAAGTCATATGACATGAGTTAGTTTTTCCAGCCTTCTTAGATTTTTGGGAAGTAGTCTTTTGAAGAGGAGGAGATTCAAAATCTGCCACTAGATCAGGATGAATCCATATGATTTCTCCTGTTTCCATAGTAATTGGTACTAATCCTTTAGATTGTGGAGGAGGAATATTCACTTTCTCAAGAGTTGCCTTGGGAATGGGAACAATCCCGCTTTCAAGGAGTTGAGGGGGGAAATCTCCGAATTGCATAGAGACGACATTGGAGGTGACGGTCTTCTCTTTCGGAGTAAGAGAGATAGCTCCATATTTAATCATTTCCTGGATCTTTTCTTTCAGTACATAACATGTACGAATTGTGTGACCCAACATTCCGTGGTATGGACAGTATTTAGGATGATCTGTCTTACCAGCTTCATCAGGTTTCTTGATTTCAGGTAATTGTATTTTATTACCTTTCAGCAGACATTCAAAGATACCAAGGACATCATCGTCATCAAAAGAGTATTCTTCTTTGGGGCGAGGTGCTCTTGGTTGTTGAGTCGTAGAGACAGGAGGAGTTTGAACGGTCGATGCATCTTTACTCTGAAGATTAACTTCAAGAGTTTTTTTCCCTTGCTTTTATTGAATTTAGCATTATTATTAGTATTTTGACCTGTTTCTTTAGGAGCCATCTGCACTCCTAAACCTTTGAAAGTTTCAGTACTAATTTCTGCGGCTTTGGCACTAACTATGAAGGAAGGCCAATCTTGGAATTGAGTAGATCATGTCCACATGCTGATGATTGGCAACAAATTTGATTTGCATGTGTCGATGGTGACAGCATCAGGAGTTCCAAGAGGCATCTTCAGAGCTTCTCTTCGAAACCGTTCAATGAAATCCTCTGTAGTTTTATTATTTTTCTGCTTGATTCTTATAAGAGCAGACATAGTCATGTCATTGAGCCCTTCATAGAATCGTTCAAGAAATATTTGTTTGAAACCGGCAAATGAGGTAATATACCCATCCGGGAGACTTCTATACCATTCATAAGCCGTTCCTTTGAGACATCCGACAAACACCCGAGTAAGGAGGGCGTCACTTGGTTGCAGCTGGTCAGTCATCACTTCAAAGTGATTAATAAATTGACTTGGAGAAGTGGTTCCATCATAGAATGAGATAGTAGGAGGCTTGTATTTAGGAGGATACGATACTTGCTTCCATTCTATCGGATAAGGTTGCTTGATGCCTAACCTTTGTAAACCATCCTTCTGTTTGAATGCCTCAAATTGAGTTCGGAGATTCCTCAATTCTTCAGTAACAACTCCGAAGGATTGTGGAGTTGTAGCATGTAGAGAATAGTTGGGAGTAGGAACAGTATTATAAGTACTACCCCAGCTCCAGAGTGACTAGAAACCGGTTGAGCTTGCCCAGGAGTATTGGATTGTACTGCTGGAGGAACATGTACTGGACTTACACCAGTGTCAATTGGTATGGCCTCTGGTATAGCCTGTCGATTTTGCAGTTGGGTTGCCCTGAGTTCATACATCGACTTCATATTATCAGCCATAGACTTCATTTGCTGTTCCAAAGAAGCAATTCTTTGTTCTTGAGGAGTCATGGAAGAAGAAGGTTCATCAGTATTCCCATCGATCATATATGTTGTGACTGTACGAGGGATTATTGATGAACTGGTGGATGTTGTTTGTTCTGAATCACTGTTTTGTGTATCAAAGTCAGTTATAGGAGAACTACCCCCAGTAGAAAGAGGTGGGAAGTTAGATTCCCCAAGAAATTCAGAATCATCTTCAGAAATCAAAGTCCTTTGAGTAGAAGCCAGGACTCTTGATCTGGTGCCTCTATATACTCCATCTGGACTATCATTTCTACCTCCAGTATCCCGAGAGGTCATGTTGACAGAAGCATACAGAGGTTCATCTTCATCAGGCATAGGTTCACACTGAATCCGTTTGAAGACAGATTGTCGTTTAGTTTGACATCTGCATTGCATTGTGACTCTCGGCTGGAAGTCACATTCATGATCAACATGGTCCTGATCCATTGATTGACATCTGCATTGAATTATGACTCTTGGCTGGAAGTCACATTCAGTATGGTCCATTGACACAGAATTATTCATTCTCTTCTGTTGAAGATGTTCTCATAGATCTGTCTGTGAAGATTGAGGTATATCAGAGAACATTCTTTGTGCATTTTTAGGAATATATTTCCGGTTCTTGGGTCTTGATGGCTCTTGGTTATATAGAGACTGATTAATGTGAGCCACATAATTTCTAGCATACTCTGCATCAGGATCTCTTGCTTTTGTTCCTGATTGGTATGGTTTTTTGACACCAGAAGTGCTTCCTAAACGGATTTGATCAAGTTTTGCTCTTAGATCAGTTGGAGGTAACACATTGGTTTTTGAAACTTTGAGTTTTCCTTCCATTGATCTGGATATTTGCCGAGAAGGAAGAGTTGAACCATCTCCTTGATTAGGAGTTGGTAACAGACCCTCTTTTATAGACAAATTCTGTGCCCAATTCGAAGAAGTCGTAGAAGAAGACATTAAGAAATGTTTCTTCTTAGACTTATTCAAGTTTTGAGACATAGAATGTCCAGAAGGAAGAGTAGTCAAAAGACCATCTCCTTTTCTTTGACTAACAAAATTGTCAGTCAAAGCTGTTCCTGAAGTAAAAACTACAGGAGCAGAAGAAACAACTAAAGAATTGTTTCTTTTTGAAGGGACTTTGTGTGGAGGAGTTTTAGCAAGACCACCCCCGGTTCTAGTAGAACTTGGCAAAGACGAAGAGATAGCTAAAGAGCTATTCTTCTTAGAGTATGCTGGTGACAATTTGGCTAAGGAGCCAGTATTGTCTGTGTATAAAGTTTTGGCTAAAGAGCCAGATTTTGGTAAAATACACGCTGGAACAGATTTGGCTAAGGAGCCAGTGTTGTTAGGGTGACTTTTGAATTTAGAAATACACGCTGGAAAAGATTTAGCTAAGGAGCCAGTGCTGCCAGCGTGACTTTTGGAATTAAGATTGCACGCTGGAATAGGCTTGGCTAAGGAGCCAGTGCTGCCAGCGTGACTTTTGGAATTAAGATTGTACGCTGGAACAGGCTTGGCTAAGGAGCCAGTGCTGCCAGCGTGACTTTTGACTGCTGTCATCTTCGAACACACAAGAGTGTGCGTGCTTGCAGTAGACTCCTTGCCAGTGTTAGGAGTAGACACTGTGGCAGAAAAGTCACCATTGGTTGCCAACTGATTCTTAGGGACGTAGACAGATCGTCCCTTCGACTTGGCAGTAGTGATGGAGGCTGAAGTGGGCTTGCCACCCTTAGCCCGCTGCATTTCTTCGTAGGCGAGTTGATCGAATTGGATCGATATCACCTTCTTCGTCGAGCCGACTGACGATGTATCACATTGAATTGTTGCCATCTCATAAGAGGAGATGGTTTTCCCCAGCAGAGTCGCCAATTTGTTTTCCATAAATAAATTCACTTTATTTATTGTGTATCTGGGAAAATTACAACTCTAGGAATTCGATCTAGAAGACGATTGCTTTATCCCTTAGACGATGCGAAGAAGAAAAGCTCTCAAAATTTCAACAACAATTTAGATATCTGTGTATCTGTCTAATGAATGAGAAAAGAACTCTATTTATAGAGTCAAAAATAACTGAAAAAGATAACTGTCTTCACAGCCTGTGCATAGTTGAAAATCACGCAGGATTTAACATACGCAAGGTTATGAGCAGTTACTGGACGTGGCCTATAACTGTTGGACACATGGCAATCATGCATGAGTCGTGTGCAAGTTACAGGACACGCAAGCGAGAGATCAGTGGAATGGCTGCCACGTACTCCAATTTGATGAAATCTACGCAGGCTCGTTGAGGACGAAATCCACGCAGACTTGGGTCAGAAAGCTTCAAAATCCACGCAAACTTGGGGCAGGAAGCTTCAGAATCTACGCAGACTTGGGGCAAAAAGCTTCAAAATCCATGCAAACTTGAGGAAGAAAAATACACGCAGTCTTGAGGCAGAAGGCTCAAAATATACGCAAGCTTGAGGCAGGACTGCCAGCTGTCTTGATTCGACGTGTCTCGACTGACGCAAAATCTCTGACAGTGATTACCTTGTCAGTCGCATTAAATGACAAGAAGCTCTTTTGGTACGCCAACTTGATGAAGGCTGAGTCTTGTTGAAGAAGATTTTAAAAGTCACGCAATAGTCGGCTGTGATCTCTCGAGTTCCATACATACGTGGCATACGAGGAGACATTCTTCGACTGTCGTGCTGTCAGTCATAATGACATTTCTGACAAATGATGAGCTGTCTCTAGCGTGATTTTTTAAACATTGTCTTGATCAACTCAGCGTGACTTTGAGACTTTGTTCTGATCAACTCAGCGTGACTTTCATTTTTAAGGCTTACAGTCCTCAGAGGACTAGCAAGATACATAAAAACATGCCTACTAATATGACAGTAACTTATATGGAAGATCAGAACAGTACAAGTAGAACATCTAAGAACGACGTGTCATGTGGAAACTGTATTACCAGACTTGGCAAATAATCAATCAAAAACTCATATAGCTTGTAGTACAATATAATATACTCCCAATTTATAGTAGGTTTCGATTGTATTACAATTGAGAATAGCCAATTCTAGTATTGATCTCCTCTCCTAAAGGAATACAAGGTCAAGTAGACTCCTATAAATCGTAGTATAATGCAAGATACTTCCAATCTATAGTATGTCACAAGTCAGGTCAATCAATCAATATCAAGATAAAAGAATCCGGTATAGGTCGTAGTAAAATATAAGATACTCCCAATCTATAGTATATCTCAACTGTAGTACAATGCAAGATACTCCCAATTAAGAATGGTCAAATTAAGAACAAGGTTTAGGAACTGACAATTCTATCACAAGACACGATAAGACGAAAAGACCAATAGGCAAGCAATAACGAATATCTATACGTGCACGTAGTCTAGAAAACAAGTAAAGTAATCGATGATAATCGATCACAAGATGAGAAATAGGTAACCATATGGAAAAGTATATTAGAAGATAACAATATAAATACTGCATATGTTCGGCAAGGTATACTTGCCTGGGGTCCTGAACTGCGGATACGGTCAGAATTCGTATCGAGGTCCAAGTAACCTGTTTGATAGAATTATGATGTAAATGAGTGATACCAAAACAAGACTATTCTATCTGCTAGGGCTTTGGGTCTTAAAGCCAAATTTAAACTAAATTGTTCCCTTAACTAGGATTGGTTGTTTTACTATTTTATATGTGAATTACATACCTTTACTTGTTATTACATGTCCAAATAGTCATGTCAGGATTGTTTGCAAAAACAAAAATTTGTTTTATTCTAAACTTGTAAAAGATTACAAAGTACAATAAATTTTGGGAAAGTACAACTTTAGGAATCTGATCAGAAGACGATCAATTTATCCCTTGGACTATGTGAACTTGAAGACTGTAGCCTCTGGAGAATGTAGCAACAATTTTATAAGAGTTCTTCATCTCCCTTGATGATGATTGGAAACTCTATATATAGAGTTCAGGAAATAACTGTTTTAGCAGTTATTATGATGTGCGCAAGGCTGGACTGCACCATACTAGATTGCGCCAACCTTCTGTTGTGCCAA
This sequence comes from Iris pallida, assembly GCA_029216955.1. NCBI lineage: Eukaryota > Viridiplantae > Streptophyta > Magnoliopsida > Asparagales > Iridaceae > Iris > Iris pallida. Next base: position 74,759,195 of record JANAVB010034417.1, read on the forward strand.
CTTCCATTCAGTTGTCAATCGTGTACAAACTTTATTTAGACGCGTGGCATTGTATGATTGAGATGCGCGGGGTCGTGTCCAGGATAGTAGACACGTCTTGAGAGATTAGTGGCATGTGCGCCACGTCATCCTGCTTTAGAATGTAAGTTGTCTCAACTTTATCAGGTTGTGCGAGCTTCAGTCAACCTGTGCTTGATTTGAGCTGTGCCTACACACGTGGCAGCTTCTGAGTAAAAGTCGTTTGGGTTGCGCCCAGGCGCAACTAAGGATTTTGTTTAGATTGCGCCTGGGCGCAACTCACAAAATGTACATGACAGCTGTCCACCAACTTTTCCTTGAGCGGCACACTTCACGGGACTCGAAGAGATTTTCCTCATTCTTTGTTGTGTCAGTCGTCAGTATGGTCAGGTAATGATGACCATTAAGTGTCAGATGCCACGTAGGCTTTGGCATAAAAAGATTGGGCGCAGTCTGATATCAGGCGCAATCTGATCGATGGTGCAGTCTGCTTCATATCAGTGGCGCAAGTTGACTTTTAGGGCGTAACTTGATCACTGATCAGTATATTGAAGGCACAACTTGATTTTTAAGCTCTACAAGACCCCCTTCAAAGTTTTTAAAACTTAAAGACATTGTAAAGTTTTGAAATAATTTGAATTTATAAAAGTTTGACTAAGTCAGGTTGTACCGATTTCATGCTCGGTCATCATGATTAAATACCCTTCTCGAAAATATTCAATCTTCTCTTCGACTTTCGGAGTTTTATTGATTTCAGTTTCCCATGAGGAATACGAAGAGCCAATTGAATGATATATATATATATATATATATATATATATATATGTAGTTGATCTTCGTACTTTGGTCTTTACTTTTGTTCTTCAATGGCTCCCAAGAAGAAAGAGATGGAGACCAATGCTGACACCACCACCAAATCTTCTGAAGCGAGACAAGTTATTATGCCTACAACCTTTTTATTGGAGGCTGACCCAGCTTTGAGGGCAGTGAATTTTTTGGACTGTTTCGGTTTAACTCCGTCAGTCTTCAATCGTTCGAGTGGCGGATCATCCTCTGAGGAGCACGCCAATTCAGAAGGACTTCTCAACCTGATGCATCGCTCGGGGATCTGCACCCTGCAAGATTTGGACGCCGCCTTTTATCAGATTGGTGAAGGCAAGGACAAAAAATAATATTCTTTTTTAATGGGAACAACTTTTGTTATTTTGCTCTCATGTCCTTGGTTGTAGGGGTCCACCCATCTTTATGCCATGAAACCTAGAATTTCTAATTTTGTGTGGCTATGATTTCGAATAGTGCTCATGGACATCCAGAAAGAATCATTCATATTCTCTCAAACGAATGTTTTTCCACAAGGCTTCACTTGTGCTACTTCATTTTGATACTATTTTCTTGCATGCTGTGTCTTCAAAAACTAGTAAGTCTGCGCTAGGCTATTTCTGAAAATAGGCGCACACTATGGTGCAAATGTTTATCTCTGATTAGAAGCGCTTATTGCTGTCATACGCCTGCTTGATCAGCGTTCAATACTGATATGCGCCTGCTTGTAGGCGCAATGCTGATGTGCACCTGTTTGTGGGCTTATACTGCTGATGTGCGCCTGTTTATAGGCGCATACAGATGTACACCAGTTTATAGGCGCATTGCTGATGTGTGCCAGTTTATAGGCGCATACTGATGTGCGCCAGTTTGTAGATGCCATGTTGTTGATAGATTCTGCTAACTTCTCCCGTTTCATTGATATTTGCAGGGATTTGGTTAGCGAGCTTCTTCAGAACTGGTATTGGTGATTTGGATGTTGCGGAGAACGTTCTTTTGACACCCACATCAGGCAGCTTATATGATTCTGACACTCAAATCAGACAGCTCAGGACTCCTCATGTTAAGAAGGGTCTTCCTCAGATGGTAGGAAGAGCCTTTATACATGAGAGTTGGGTGGTGGAAAGACAGAATTAGGAATCAGATCAGAAGGATGATCTCGTTCCTTGTTCCCCTGGCGGGCTATCTCCTTCCACCAGTTGTATTGACAGCAGCTCATCTTTGGGCTGCTGCACTCCATGGTTCTCCTCTCGTCTTTCTGAGAGAGAAGACCAGAGTTGATTCCATTGTCGAGCTCGTTGCTTCGGGTCGAAACGACAAGGAATTGCCACCAACAAATTAGAAGATCCAAAGATGTAATAGATCTTCATTATCAATGGGAAGATCCAAAGATGTAATAGACCTTCATTTAGAATGAAAATCCGAGATGTAATAGACTTTCATTAAGATGTATCTATGTTTTTAAAGAAAGAATAAAGAATGATTTTTCTTCTTTACGATTTGATTTTGATGTGGTGGTAAGAAACATAGAATCAAGGAAAAATGTGGATGACAAGTTGCTGATGTAATACATAATTTCAAAAGTATAGAGAATAGTGAACGGCCACTTCAATTTTCGAGATAAGGATACCGAAAATGAATGAACAGTCACATCAGGTAATGACCGAACAGTTATAAATAAACGAACAGTTGGAAATGAACGAACAGTTATAAATGAACGAACAGTTTAGTTTCTTTCGAAAAGTCGCATCAGTTCTTGAGATTGACTATCTAGCTGTTTTTGTCTATAAATAGAACAAAAACTTTCGTAGATATCACCAATCTTTTTCCCTTCTGTACAAAAAATGTCTTCCAAAGATTTGCCCATCCTGAAGCTTGAAGAAAAAACTGAGACACCACCTGCTGAGTCCTCAGTACCTCCTCAGAAAGAAAGGGGCAAAGGCTCAACTGTTCCTCCTGCGCCAGGACAGGATTTGATCTCCAAATTAGCAGAACCCGGGAAGACTGCCGAAGAAGAAGCATTAAGGATGGCTACTTGCGAGTTTTTCGTTAGTTCTTGCAATGAGATGCTTGAACGATTGGCGAACTATATATTTAATCATGAAGGATCAGGGCCTCATCCCCCTCCTTAACATTATGTAATTCAATTTTACTTTTGAATAAAAATAAACTTTTATTTACATCATGTCTCTGAAAATAATGTATATTTTGTCTTTATACATAATATTTCTTGAGAAATTTGCCATTGATGGGCATCATAGAAACTCTACCATCCATATCTGTTAATTGATAGGCTCCATTAGAAAAGACTTTATTTATCACATATGGTCCTTCCCATTTTGCCCCGAACTTGCCTTTGCTCATATGTGTCATAGTCATAGGACGTCTGACTGTAAGAACCAACTCACCTTCTTGAAATGTTCACACTCTGACTTTACGATTGAAAGCTTTTGAAATTTGTGCCTGATAAAGTTCAATGTGTTATTGAGCTAATAGCCTTTTTCTCATCGAGCGCTTCCAATTCCTGAAGCCAAAGACGATCATTATTGTCTGTAGTAATCTCATTAGCAATGGCGATTCTCAATGTTGGAATTTGAATCTCCAAAGGTAGTACCGCTTCACATCCATACACCAGAGAAAAAGGTGTACAACCTTTGGGGTTATGGACAGTAGTGCGATATGCCCATAGACATTCTCTAAGTTTATCACTCCAATTACGTTTGTTAATAGAGACAAAAATTTTAAGGAGTTTGATAATGGTCTTATTGAATGCTTCAGCCAACCCGTTAGCCGCAGGATTATAGGCTGTTGAGGCAACATTATTGATTCTATTGTCATCACAGAACCTATAAAACTTCTGGCTGATGAATTGCGGCCCATTATCATGAATGATTCGACGAGGGATACCAAATCTATATGTCATATGATGTTTAATGAAGTTGATGACACTACTAGTTTTTACTTCAGCCAAAGGTATAGCTTTCGCCCACTTGGAAAAATAGTCCGTTATAGCTAAAATGAACCGATGCCCTTTAGATGAAGGAGGATTGATAGGGCCAATTATATCCATGTCCCAAGCTTCAAAAGGCCATGAGGCTGCAGTTGGATGAAGAAATTCCGACGGTTGGTGAATAAAATCTGTATGAATTTGGCATGCACGGCATTTCCTTTCATAATCAACAACATCTGATACCATAGAAGGCCAGTAGTAGCCCATACGTCGGATACGATCCTGTAGTTTAGGACCAGGTTGATGTGCTCCACAAACACCATCATGAGCTTCACGTAATATCTGCTTTGCTTCATCACCAGCGAGACACCTCAAGAGTAATCCATCAAAAGTTCTTCGATACAATGTCTTAGTAGTATGATTATAATTGAATCAAAGTGATCGACGACGGATACTTGTAGCTTCTTTAGGATCTTCTGGCAATATGTCATGTACTGCAAAATCAATGAAAGGTGTCCTCCAGTCCTCACTAATGACATTAACTTTAGATAGGTTGCTGAATTCAATATTGTGGTTGTTTCCAACACAAAATAATTCTCTATTAGAGATAACCACCATTTGTTGTCTTTTGACTGGAACTGCCAATATTGCAGCTAAGTTAACTAAAGCATCAGCTTCTGTATTGCATGCACGACGTACATGTTCGATGAAGAATCCTTTGTATGAAGAAGCTATTCTAGTTGCTGCTTCATGGTATGGTACCAGATCTTGATGTCGGACTTCATATATACCTCTAACTTGATTAACAATCAACTTAGAGTCACCATATACTTCGAGATATTTAATATTCAATTGTTTGGCTAATTGAAGTCCAATAAGCAAAGTATTGTATTCTGCTATATTGTTGGAGCATGATTCGTCTAAAGAATAGGCCATTTGAATAGTTAATCCATCGGGTGAAATAAGAACAATTCCTACTCCAGCAACGAGAGTACCTCCAGGTCCAATTCTAGAAGCTCCATCGAAGAACAACCTCCAAGTAGGAAATTTTTCTGAGATCATATTCGATTCCAATGTCTCGTCCAGAATCTCATCATAGAGTTTAGATGTCTCAGGAACAAGATGCGCTGCTAAGAAGTCAGCAAGTGCTTGGCCTTTCACAGATTTTTGAGGAACATAAACCATATCATATTGTGCTAGTAATATGGCCAATGTGGCAAGTCGAGAATTGAGCGTGCTTGACTTCTTCATTAAGACTCGAAGAGGATTGACCCGGGATATGACATGAATAGTTTGACCTATGATGTAATGTCTTGTCTTCTGAACAGCAAACATTAAGGCTAAACATTCCTTCTCCACTGGACTATTACGATGTTCAGCTCCAATCATTGTTCGGCTGAAATAGTAGATAGCATGTTCATGACCTTCCTTGTTCTTCTGAGCCAACAAAGCTCCCAATGAATGATCCATTGCTCGGACATACATTAAGAAGGGTATCCATAAAATCGGTGGTACAAGAACCGGTGGACTCATTAAATATCGCTTTATATCATCAAATGCTCGTTGACATTCTTTCGTCCAAACGAAAGACATACCTTTCTTCATTACGTGAGTAAATGGTCTACAACGTCCAGATAAATTCGAAATGAACTCCCTGATGTACGCAAGTCGGTCTTGGAATCCTCGTAGCTCTTTTAGGTTGCATAGAGGACGCATCTCTTGAATGGCGTTGATCTTCTCGGGATCAACGTGTATACCCTTAGAGGTAATGACGAAACCAAAAAATTTACCACTAGAGACACCCAAGAATGACTTGGTGGGGTTCATCTTGAGTTGATGCTGGCGCATTAGATTGAAGATAGTTCTTAAATCTTGAATGTGATCTTCTTTGAGACGACTTTTGACAGCAATATCGTCAACATAGCATTCGACAGTCTTTCACAAATGATCTCAAAAGATAGTGCTCATAGCCAGCTGGTAAGTTGCACCTACGTTCTTAAGGCCAAACGACATGACCGTATAATAGTACACACCCCGAGGAGTACGAAATGAAGTATGTTTTTCATCTTCATGATTCATCCGAATTTGATTATATCCAGAAAATCCATCCATGAAAAAAATTTGTTCGAATCCACATGTATTGCCGATCATAACATCAGTTATTGGGAGAGGGAATTCATCTTTGGGGCAAGCATCATTGAGATCCCGAAAGTCTATGCAAACTCGAACATTTTCGGTCTTCTTCAGGACAGGGACGACATTGGCCACCCAGTCAGGATGTTGTTCTTCTCTTATAAAGCCACAAGCTATAAGCTTTTTGACTTCATCATTAATTGCATCCATCATTTCAGGCTTGAATCGCCGTTGTTGTTGTTTGACCGATTTGACATTCGGTAAGATGTTAAGCTTGTGAGTTACAATTTGAGGATCTAATCCTAGCATATCTTTATAACTCCAGGCGAAGATGTCAATGTATTCACAAATAAGGTAAAGTAACTCTTGTTTATCATCTTCTGAGAGATTCTTGTTGATGAAGATTGGTCATGATACACCTTTATCTCCAATATCAACTTGGACCAGTTGATCTTCAGTAGGTGGTTCTCATTGTTCAAAATGAAGTTCCTACTGATTGTCCATCCTTTGTACCCAAGGATCTATTTTAGTAGCTTCTTCGATGTCACTTTCGTCGTCTTTTGAGAATTCAGCGGACACCATATTAGAAGATACTATCGCCTTATGAATATGACCGATGCTGGTATCAGAGTCCCATGAGATAGAATCAGAAGAATTTGAACGTACTTCTTCATCAGATTCAGAAGGTTCTGGAGTTGGAAGTGGAGACATATAACCTAGCCTTAGTTTTGTTTTACTGTGGTATTGTTGTGATTTTTCTTTTGGAACAGCAATACGAAGAGGGGTTCGTCTTCCTTTACCATTGTTGAGACCTGTTCTGAAATCATAGCCTATTTTACGAATGATGGCTTTAAATTGTGGACTATAGCGTTGTAATTGTAACCTTCCTGTATCATCTCTATCATCATTATAGAGCGTAATTTTTGGTTCTTCTATCTTGTTGAAGAATATAGGCTTTTCATCTTTCTTTCGAGACGGTACTAAGAAGTACGACCCTTGTATTGAATCCAGTGATACTGCATTTCGTCGAGATTATACTTCTATTGTAAGTGGCTTAAGGTTATCTAGCATATCCAAATAACACTGAGTATAGTAAAAGACATCAATATACTGCAAAGAAGATGCTTTATTGATCTTTACACCATCATTTACAACAGGGACTTTAGCCTTAGTAGGCTTAGTCGGATTGATGACAAGAGGGAGAGAAGAAGAACGGAAAGGAAGAGGGAGCTTCTTGCAACGAAGATCGATTATAAGCGGCTCAGAAGAGGTGAGCTCCCTTTGTTCCTGACTATCACCTTTCGGTCGCTTCTCCTGGGAAGGTAGATAAATAGTCAGTGGTTGGGAAGACTGAGGGTAGGAGGTACGTCCCTTGACTGGAATCACCAGAGTATCATTAGGTATACTCTTCTATTCTTCATCTGTGTCCATTGCTAGTACCACCTTCATGAATTCCTCTTTGTACATACGAGAATCATTACAATATGCTTCAACTCCTTTGAAAGGATTCAGATCTGCAACCTCTTTTTGGCCTTCTCCATTACCATCCACATATTTGAAGCATTGGTGGAGTGTAGAGGGTACAATATTGTGTTCATGAAGGAATGGCCTTTCCAATAAAGCATTGTATGAGCCATGATTGTCAATAACATAGAAAGTTACCTTTGTACGAAGATTGCCAATTTGAAGTTTTAGGCGTATCTTTCCCAAAGGTTCACTTCTTCCTTGATTGAATCCCAGGATGGTAGTGATAGTTGTAGAAAGATTATGTACTGGGATTTTTAAAGCATCCAATAAGGACTTTGGTATGATGCTAAGTGCAGCCCCGGGATCAATCAGAATACGGTCGTCTTTCATGGTATCCATATATCCCGTAAAATAGAGAGGACGATCATGATGATTGTCTTCTAACAACATGTCATCTTGTGTAAAGGTGATAATAGGAATTAACTCAAATATACTATGAAAATGTACACAGCTGACTGGCTCCTTTTCAGGCTTCTTGAGAAGAGTTAAGCAGGTGTCAGCCTGCATCAAAGCTTCACTTAACGTCTCACGAGTTTCTTTTGAGAGACGTAAAAGTTCAAAGATTGACAATCTTGCTGGAGTATTAGCCAATTGAGCCAATATGTCAAAATTGTAAGGCTTTTCAAGTCCAAGAGATTATGAATTTTTTAATGCTTTATCAAAGCGAACAGGTTGCTTTCCCTTGTCTATTGATGTTGGTTTAGGAGAAGATGGTTCGACCACTGGCTCAGATGTAGACGGTGTATCTTCAGCAGGAGAAGATGATGGAGGAAGAGCATCCGGGGATAGAGCAGGGTTTTCTTGATTTTCAGAATATTCCCGAAGAGAAGGTTTCCCAGATCTAGTGCCCATTAGGATTTCTTCTTCTGTTAATGGTTCAAAGGATACCATATTGCAGTTCTTTCATTTTGACTTGGAATGCTTCTTTTGTTTAGAAGAGGAAGGTGTTTCAAATTCTGCAACCAGATCTGGATGAATCCATATAATCTCTCCTTTGTCAGTTGTTATCGAAACAAGACCTTCGTTTTGAGGAGGCGTGATATTCACAATTTCTAGAGTAGTCTTTGGAATTGGGACAACTCCATCTTGTAGGAATTGTGGTAGAAAATCGCCAAATTGGAGAGAAACTACATTAGCAGTCACTATTTTCTCGTCATACTGTAGAGTAATTGCTCCAGAGTTGACCAACTCTTGGATTTTGCTCTTGAGCACATAACATGCCCTGGTTGGATGCCCTATGAATCTGTGATAAACACAGTATTTAGGGTGATCAGTTTTACCAACTTCTTCTGGTCGCTTTGCCTCTGGAAGCTGAAGCTTATTGCTTTTGATCAAGCAATCGAAGATGCTCAACGTATCAACTTCGTCGAAAGAATACTCTTCTTTTGGACGAGTTGACTTTTACAATGGTGCTGATGGGGTGGATGCCGTCTGAGTAACATTGATGGCTAAAGACTCTTTACCTTTAAGATTGATGGCCAATGCTTCTTTATTTTTGCGGTTATTCTGGCGATTACTACCTCCAGGTGTAGAATGTTCATCTTGGTTAGGGTGAGTCATCTGGACTCCTAACTGCTTGAACTTTTTAGCACTCACTTCTGCCGCCTTTGCATTAACAATAAAAGAAGGCTAATCCTGGAATTGTGTAGATTCCGTCCACATACTGATAATAGGCAACAAGTTTGATTTGCAAGTGTCTATTGTTACAGCAGATGGAGTACCTAAAGGCATTTCGAGTGCCTCTCGACGGAATCTTTCAATGAAACTCTCTGTGGATTCATTATGCCTCTGTTTAATTTTAATGAGGGCAGACATTGTCATGTCGTTGACTCCCTCATAAAATTGTTCCAAGAATATTTGTTTAAAATCGACAAAAGAAGTGATACAACCATCAGGTAAGCTACGATACCAGTCATATGCTGCACCGGCTAAACAACCAACGAACACTCTGGTAAGGAGAGCATCATTTAGCTATAACTGATCAGTCATCACTTCAAAATAATTGATGTACTGACTTGGAGAAGTACTACCATCAAACAACATAATGGTTGGGAGTTTATATTTAGGAAGAAATGGAACCTCCTTCCACTCTGTAGGATATGGTTGCTTGATGCCCAATCTGTGTAAGCCATCCTTCTGCTTGAAGGCCTCAAACTGGGTGCACAAGAGTTTTACAGTCTCATTTGTATCCCCTGATGTTTGAGAAGTAGTGGGCTGGTTAGGAGTGTTAGGAGGAGGAATAACATGGTAATTAACACCCCCAGCACCAGACTGACTTGGATCAGCTTGAGTTGGCACAGAAGCGACCTGAGGGGCTGGTACCCCCAGATCAACAGGTATAGAAGTATGCTATAAGCTCCGATTTTGTAACAGGGTTTACAATCGGAGGCGCTGTATGTTGAGATACCATTATGGTGTGCATGTTTGTAACCATTTCTGCCATGATTTTCAATTTGTCTTCTAATACAACAATTCGTTGCTCTTGGCTGATTGATGTAGAGGCATCTTGATCTTCTGCAATGGTATATGCCGTCACTTCTCTTGCAGCTATTGACGAGATAGTTTGTTCAGAACTTTCACTATCTGCATCAAACTCTGAAAGAGTCCTCTCCCATATGGGTGATAGGGAGATCTTCTTGATTAAAGACACCTTGGATCAAATGTCCATTTCTTGATCATGTGTATTGATAGACACCTTCAATGGATGCATGGATCCAGTCTAAATATTGTTGACTAGGATTACGGGATGCATTACGTCTTGGACGTTTCCCACCCCCAGTGCCTTGAGAAGTCATATTAACATAAGCATATAATAGTTCATCTTCGTTTTCTATTATACGTTTAGGAGTTGAAGCATAGTTCAAACGATCGAAGACATATCGTCAAGCCGATTGGAATCAACAGTTGATGATAACTTCATGTAGGCAATGGCAATTTGAAGCCCGATTTGGAGGTGAAGAAAGCATTCCCATAGTTTCTCGTCTTTGTGCAAGATGTTGTCGGAGATCAGTTACAATCACAGGACGAGAAGAAGTCGAAGAGACACAATCCTTAATGATGTTAGGAACATGTCTCTTATTCTTCAGGTGTTTGGTTCCTTGAGTGTAAAAAGATGTACTCAACTCATTAGCATAGGTAGAAGGGTTTTTCTTTTCAAACTTTGGCTTTTGATGCAGATTGGCCCTTGGCATAGGGTTCTTACGTTTTGCCAAAGCTGAATTGGTTGACGCCTATTGAGATAAGCGTATAAATCTAAAAATTCTGCTCCTGGTGTCTCTGTTTGTGATACCTTCAATTTTCCTTGCTTGGATCTTAAAATTTGCAAGGTAGGAAGATCTTGGCCAGACCCCACAGGAGTAGGCAAGATACCTCTGTGATCAACATTCTTTCCAGTATCAGAGATCTGAGGACCTCAGTTTAAAGGAATGGAATCTGATACATCTTCCTCTGAGTCATAGACCAGGGAAGTTTGAGGAAAGACCACCGGGTACTTCCCTTTATTTTGACCAGGGTTAGCTAAGAAACGTTTTCCTTTGTTCTGCTGTGTTATCATTTTAGGCATAGATTACACCAATTGAGAAAATGCCATAGGAATTTTTCTTTTGTTCTGTCTAGTGTTAGCACTAGAACATGAATTCTCTAAGTTCGGAACTCGAGAATCAGAAGAGGGTATAGCCAAAAGACTAGTTCCCTTAAGCTGCGCCGGAGTAGCAGATTGCTTGGGTTGCGCCATAGTCCTACGGACTACTGGTAGCACCTTGGCAGCAATTTTGGTAGACTGTGCATGGGCAACAGAGGGAGCAGATTGTCCCTTAGCAACAGAAATAGGCTGTACTGGAGCCAATGAGACGGATTGCGCCTTGGTCATTGAGCACTCAAGTTGTGCCTGGACAAGAGCGACTGTGGGGGATGTAGGAGTCCACACAGCCCTGTTCTTGGCAATATCCATTGCGCACTTGTTGCTCTTGGTCTTGATCATGTTCTCGTAGGCTGTCTGGTTGACTTGAACAACCAGAGTCTTCTGCATCTTGCCGATCGACGCAATGTCACATTGAGTTGTCACTTTCTCGTCGGAGGAGAAAGTCGTCCCCAGCAGTGTCGCCATTTTGTTTGCAAAAACAAATTTTTTTTTATTCCAAACTTGTAAAAGAGTACAAAGTACAATAAATTCTGGGAAAGTACAACTTTTGAATCTGATCAGTCGACAATCACTTTATCCCTTGGACTATGTAAACTTGAAGACTGTAGCCTCTGGAGAATGTAGCAACAATTTTGCAAGAGTTCTTCATCTTCCTTGATGATGATTGGAAACTCTATTTATAGAGTTCAGGAAATAACTATTTTAGCAGTTATTCTGATGTGCGCGAGGCTGGATTGTGCTAACCTTCTGTTGCGCCAACTTCCATTCAGTTGTCAATCGGGTACTAGCTGTATTTAGACGCGTGGCATCGTAAGATTGAGATACGCTTGGTCGTGTACAGGATAGTAGACACGTCTTGAGAGATTAGTGGCATGTGCCCCACGTCATCCTCCTTTAGAATGTAAGTTGTCTCAACTTTATCAGGTTGCGCGAGCTTCAGTCAACAAGTCAACCTGCACTTGATTTGAGCTGCGCCTACACACGTGGCAGCTTCTGAGTAAAAGTCGTTCAGGTTGCGTCCAGGCGCAACTAAGGATTTTGTTTAGATTACGCCTGGGCGCAACTCGAAATTTACAGGACAGCTGTCCACCAACTTTTCCTTGAGCGGCACACTTCACGGGATTCGAAGAGATTTTTCTTGTTCTTTGTTGTGTCAGTCGTCAGTATGGTCAGGTAATTATGACCATTAAGTGTCAGATGCCACGTAGGCTTTGGCACAAAAAGATTGGGCACAGTCTGATATCAGGCACAATCTGATCGGTGGCGCAGTCTGCTTCATATCAGTGGCGCAAGTTGACTTTTAGGGCACAACTTGATCACTGATCAGTATATTGAAGGCGCAACTTGATTTTTAGGCTCTACAAGGATACCCTATACCCACGGCTGCCCTATACTCTGAATTGTGAGGATACTACTTGTATACCTTTTATGCATATCTATACTGGGATATGTATCTTGGGTATCCAACTATTCATACCAGGACATACCTACTCATGGCACTAGTCCCTGCTGTCCTAGCTATAGCAGTTAATGCATGAGGCAAACAAATAGCATGTTATCTCTTGACCATGCCTTTATACATATAACTGTACATACACCAACTATTTGACTCTACCACCCTATGCTCTGAATTTAACCTGACACTCGACTGTAAGTCCTATGCAACACACACCTAGCCATAGGATTTAGTGCTATTTTGTCAAGACCATATCCCATGTATACTTAAATAGGATTTTCCTCTTTTTTTAACTCACTGTCACACATCATTATCACCTTTGACACACACCCTTACTCGATATTAGCTGACACAGTTGATCCCATAACTTGCTTAGCATACATAAGAGGTAAGTTTTACTCTAACCCGGGATAGCAATAACTGTCCTGTCCAGGGCAGCTCCCATTGTATAACTCTCTCTTGGTCTTAATGCTACATTGGTTATCATCTTGACACCTTAGGTCTCTACTAATCCATACTAGGACTGCTATTGTCAGAAGTCTCATGGCCAATGCCACTTCATCCACTATGTACCCACAAGGCCATCCTTGTTACAACAAATACTATTTTTTCCTAATACATAGTGGTCAAGTATTCAATTGGATACTTATCTACAGTCCACACATTACCCCCTCCCCTTCTTCAATACTGTAATAGCCCAATTATAGGGTACAATTTCTCATTCATTAATTTCTTAGTGTTCTTCTATAGAGTAGAGTTACCAACGGTAGTAGCCTACTTGTTATGGCCTACTGCTAATTGTCAGATGTCACAAAGGGTACCCATCACAGCAACTGGTCCATATGTACTCTATTTCTAGATTCTAACAAACACTCCTATCCCCCTATTAACATGGTAATCAACTTCGCTCAAGGAAGCAAGATATGGTAGATGAAGGGAAAGGGAAGTACCTGTTGAAGTTGTCTCCTCTCCCCAGATACTCGAGGCTGCTCTTCAACTTTGAAGAAGAATGGATGGTGGTAGAGCTAGGGTTAGAAGGGATGCAAGAGTCGGCTATCTCTTATTTATATATACTAAGTTTTTGGATTGATCGTAAGGGAAAAGTAGATAAAGGAGAAGAGATTTGAATTTCCTAGGGTTTATCACACATATTTGAAAAGGGATCAAATTTATGTATTTTGTTATCAACCTCGAATACAGAGGTTATAAACAGCTAACAGTCCCTTTGGTTTTGAAATCAGGTTTTGCATTTAAGCACCCTGAGAAAACAGTTTTACAAAGGCCACAATTTCTCTGTTAATTTGAATGAACAAATTATCTACAACTCAAAAATCATTTAATACTTTAGAGGAAGTAGAATATAATAAAATAAAAGTTAAAAAATGGTCAAGGGATTTACAAAATACTGCATGGCCCAAGGGTCGTCAATCCGGTAGCCTTCGCGAGAAGGGTCATGACCCGTAGGAAACGGCATAGTGGGATGCCGGGCCATTTTGTATTGGATGTCATGCAGGGTGTTGCTGATCGCGCTCATATACAGAGTGGTCTGATATTCCAGCTAAGTATAGTGATCATCTTTCAAACAGAATCGGTCATGCAACAAGTCTCGGATGGAGTCGAAGTTGGAAGGTGGCATCTGAGTCAGAATATTCGTCCTCAACGGGAGAAGGAGGAATAGATGCAGGAGCAGTCCAACGAGCCTTAGATAGATAGGCAGGAGCTGCTAGAAACTGACACTCATCTAAAGGAATATGGAAGGAAGCAAAGATCATAGGAAGATACATCGCTTAGACAAGCGATTTTGGCTTCTTCCTTGCACAAATCATCCAGTCCATCATCGTCCGAAGAAAATTGAAGGGGATAGTGAAGTGAAGATAGTAAAGAGCTGTAATCTCATGATAAGTAACTTCATCGGTAGATCCTACTTTAGGCATTATAGAAGAGAAAATGATGCGATAAAGTTCATAGAAGTGGTTGTTGAGATACTTGGCACGAAGTTTGCGAGGGCAAATATTGGGTGCACACATCATATCCTTAAAGCCTTTGAGTGTGATATCACCAACAAATTGGAATTCACGAGCATCAATAATACGCTCCCAAGAATTGGGTCAGGGAGTGTAGTACCCCGCTCCGCGAAGGCACTTGATAGACAGAAAGATCGGATTACTGGCTCTGCAACAGAAGACGATTGATCTGTGTGAGTGGACGAAGTCTCATTTGCTGATTCGCTTACACCTAATAAGAATCTTAGTTTTTGATTGAATGCTATTGTTAATAACAAGACAGTAAATCATTGAGTATGCTTATAGGAGAATCCATATGTTGCCATGCTAAGAACAAGAAAAAGGATAAGTTGTATGCTAAAGAAGAATTGTTGCCTGCTAATAAGAAACGAACTGATGCCTGTATGCTAAAGAAAAGCTTGTTGCTTGATAAAAAGAGAAATGAATGTTTGCTATGTTAAATCAAACAAGATGCCTGCCATGTTAAATAAGTTAGAGATATTGTTTCAAAAGAGAGAACTATTGCCATGCTTAATAAGAAAGAAAAGAGATTGCTCACATGTCCTGAATTCGTATGCTTACAAAGAAAGAATGTGTATGCTTAATCTAAAAAAAGGCAGAGTCATAGCTCTGTTGTTACAAAGAGAGAAGACAGAGTCATAGCTCTGTTGTTACAAAGATTGATATAGAGAAAGATGAATCATTGCCCCTCAAAGAGTTTATTTGCTAGATGTTGTATTCATGCATTGGTCTCGGACAACTTATATACAAGGTCACTAGATCTCTCGACGGTTTCCAGGGCACTGGAAGCTGATCGGCCAAGGAAAGATTGTCTAGACATTACTAGGTGCAAGGGCCTCGGGTGTTACATCAATGTCCTTAGCGACGAGCCGAACCAAAGAGTCACAGCGGCTAATCATGTGTTTCCTATGGACCATCATAAAGATAAGTGTGGATTGGTGCAGAGGTGAACTGGAGAGTCACAGCTGCCAATCGGTCTGCATGTGTCTATCATATGTTTCGCTAAAAGCTAACGATGCAGTGATGAACAGGGAACAATATTGGTTTTATCATGTTCATGCTAATCCTTGTCTGGTACAGGGAAGGACCGTCGACTATGGTAAGAGTCACTGAAAAGTGATATACGTGTGTTGCTTAAGTTCCTATATAAATGTTTGCAGAGATTAACATTTTGCCATGAATGATATGTCGCACTAAAGAAAAAAATGTATCATGCTTGTAATTGTCCCTAATAGTTGCTTGATCAGGGAAATGAACATGCTCATGAAACACGCTGCGCACTCCACAGAAATGAGTAATCATAGTGAATGAATTGAATAGTCCTTTGTATGCTTGAGATGAAATAAAACGAAATGAAATGAACTGTGGCTTTTCAAAGATGTGTTTTCAAAAGATATGTAAACTGACTCTGTATGCATGGAATGAACATAGGTAAAAGTAGCAAGATCACATCATAAGAAACATTTTCTCACTAATTGAACAGTGATCATTTCAGACAAATGTAGCTCTTTGTTCACAATCACCAGTATGCTGATATACTGACCCACCATCAGTCTACATGCAGGTGCACTATGCATCGAAAAGGATAGTCCAAAGCGATAGTCCGAGCCTCATCCTCAGGAGCCAAAAATTAGAAGAGATGCCAAGAGATGACATCTGTAGCAAGAGTTGGTTTTGTATATAAAGGGATGTAATGTATGGGAACGGGATCATTGTAATCTGTAAAGTTTAAGAGAATGTAACATTGTATCAGAGAGAATCGAGAACTTGTAATCTGTTCAAATGAAATCAATAAAGAGAATTATTTCATGTTACCATTGTGTTCAATGCATGTATTCTGAAATTTGTCCGCTGCTGCTTTAATTATCTGCGATACGTTCCTCTAAGTATTATCAATCTTGTCTTGCTTTAGGTCTTGGCCTTGTGCAAGCGCAACTTAGGCTTGCACGGAATTACGCTTTAGCGAGGACGAACGGTCTCAAAGAGTCCAAAGCGAGGACGAAAGGACTCTGCGGGATCGGACATGACAGAATGGTATCAGAGCAACACGATCCTCTGGCCAATTGTTGATTCGATTGTATTCAAAGATGTTCTTCTGATCGAAATTTCTTTGCCTATTCGATATCAATAATGAGATAAATGATCCATACAATAAGTCCATAAATATTTTTATGATGCCTTCATATGTTTTATCGATTTGATTGATTGAGATTGAAATGCTTATTGAACAAGAGTTTTGGTATGATCTGAATTGTGATTTCATGGATTGATGATGGCGAAGGATCAGGACTATCGCTGCTAAGGATATCGTAAGTTTTTCCTTAAGTTTCAAAGACGAAACTTCTTTTCGGTGGGTAATTATGTAGTATCCCGCTCCGCGAAGGCACTAGATAGGCAGAAAGATCGGATTGCTGGCTCTGCAACAGAAGACGATTGATCTGGGTGGGTTAACAAAGTCTCATTTGCTGGTTCGCTTATGTCTAATAAGAATCTGAGTTTTTGATTGAATGCTATTGTTAATAACAAGACAGTAAATCATTGAGTATGCTTATAAGAGAATCCACATGTTGCCATGCTAAGAACAAGAAAAAGGATAAGTTGTATGCTAAAGAAGAATTATTACCTGCTAATAAGAAACGAACTGATGCCTGTATGCTAAAGAAAAGCTTGTTGCCTGACAAAAAGAGAAATGAATGTTTGCTATGTTAAATCAAACAAGATGCCTACCATGTTAAATAAGTTAGAGATATTGTTTCAAAAGAGAGAACTATTGCCATGCTTAATAAGAAAAGAAAAAAATTGCTCACATGTCCTGAATTCGCATGCTTATAAAGAAAGAATGTGTATGCTTAATCTAGAAGAAGGCAGAGTCATAGCTCTGTTGTTACAAAGAGAGAAGACAGAGTCATAGCTCTGTTGTTACAAAGATTGATATAGAGAAAGATGAATCATTGCCCCTCAAAGAGTTTATCTGCTAGATATTGTATTCATGCATTGGTCTCCGACAACTTGTATACAAGGTCACTAGATCTCTTGACGGTTTCCAGGGCACTGGGAGCTGATCGGCCTAGGAGAGATTGTCTAGACATTACGAGGTACAAGGGCCTCGGGTGTTGCATCAATGTCCTTAGCGACGAGCTGAACCAAAGAGTCACAGCGACTAATCATGGGTTCCCATGGACCATCATATAGATAAGTGTAGATTGGTGCAGAGCTGAACCGGAGAGTCCCAGCTGCCAATCGGTCTGCATGCGTCTATCATATGTTTCGCTAAAAGCTAACGATGCAGAGATGAACAGGAAACAATATTGGTTTTGTTATGTTTATGCTAATCCTTGTCTGGTACAGGGAAGGACCGTCAGCTATGGTAAGAGTCACTGAAAAGTGATATACATGTGTTGCTTAAGTTCCTATATAAATGTTTGTAGAGATTAACCTTTTGCCATGAATGATATGTCATACTAAAGAAAAGAAAATGTATCATGCTTGTAATTGTCCCTAATAGTTGCTTGATCAGAGAAATGAACATACTCATGAAACACGCTGTGCACTCCACAGAAATGAGTAATCATAGTGAATTAATTGAATAGTCCTTTGTATGCTTGAGATGAAATAAAACGAAATGAAATGAACTGTGGCTTTTCAAAGATGTGTTTTCAAAAGATATATAAACTGACTCTGTATGCATGGAATGAACATAGGTAAAAGTAGCCAGATCACATCATAAAAAATGTTTTCTTACTAATTAAACAGTGATCGTTTCAGACAAATGTAGCTCTTTGTTCACAATTACCCGTATGCTGATATATTGACCCACCATCAGTCTGCATGCAGGTGCACTATGCATCGAAAAGGATAGTCCAAAGCGATAGTCCGAGCCTCATCCTCAGGAGCCAGAAATCAGAAGAGATGCCAAGAGATGACATATGTAGCAAGAGTTGGTTTTGTATATAAAGGGATGTAAAGTATGAGAACGGGATCATTGTAATCTGTAAAGTTTGAGAGAATGTAACATTATATCAAAGAGAATCGAGAGCTTGTAATCTGTTCAAATGAAATCAATAAAGAGAATTGTTTCTTGTTACCATTGTGTTCAATGTATATATTCTGAAATATGTCTGCTGCTACTTCAATTATCTGTGATACGTTTCGCTGCGTATTGTCAATCTTGTCTACCTTGTCTTTCTACAGGTCTTGTCCTTGTGTAAGCGCAACTTAGGCTTGTACGGCATCACGCCTTAGCGAGGACGAACGGTCTCAAAGAGTCCAAAGCGAGGACGAAAGGACTCTGCGGTATCGGGCATGATAGGGAGTTCAAGATATTCAGCAAAGTCAAAGTCATCAAACACATTGTCAATACCGGCGACCCAAAAATACATTTTACGGTCGTCATGGGTCATGTTGCAATAAAACACCTGAATTACATTGAGATAAGTAAGTGAAGATGTAGGCCCAAGTTCATTAAGACGTAGATCCTTGAAGTTAGGATCAAATTCAAAAAATACAGTAAATTTGATGGTATGTCCTGGTACAACACTACGTAAGCAAAAATCAGAAAACCACTTGTTAGAGGCTTCTAAAAATATAAAAAACTGCTCATTATAAGCGTTGGCATTGGGAGAAGGAGGAAAAGGGTTGAAGAATGGGTGAATAGGATTTGGAAGAGGAGAAGGAGGATTGGATAATGAAACTCCTTCAGTCCTAATCGTCTTCCCTATATTACCAAGTCTAGGAGCTAATGATAATAACTAAAGAAATAGAGATAAAGAATAAAAATTTGTAGAAGCATAAAAAATGATACAAGGCGCAGGTGGTACTCATGCTAACCGTCCATCTTTACAATGGTGCAGATGACAAACGGCGTAGGTTGGTACTCTCGCTACCAACCCAGCTTCACAGAAGTGGAGGCGGTCAAGCATGCCAACAGAAATAACAAATTCACAAAAAATAGTTAAAAAGTTCAAAGAAAGTTTTTTTATTAAATCATGGCTACAAGAGCCTATTACAGACTCATCACGATTACATAAAAGAAGACTTCCTAATTACAAGGATCCATTATAAAGTAATTGTGATTACATATGCTGAACTAAAAACTCCAACGGATCTACGCTAGGGTTCATCTTCACAGTGTAATCATCATAAAAGGAGAGTATGGATAGAAGATGTGAATACAGTCGCCATCAAAGGCCGCCACCACAGCACCCCCCTCTCAGATGCGCAGCTCTTCCTGAAGCATCTATTGGCCCGAGAGAGAACTCAGTCCACAGCATGACAGGAGGCCCTTTTCAAAAGCACATCAGTTTCTGGGGCTCTTCCAACATAATGAAAGCATACAGCCGCCAATGAGCAGGGCAGACCATAACCTGCGGTGCTTTATTTTGGCAACCAGACCAAACTCGGTCGTCAGGACCTCTAAGACATCCAAGTCCTCTAAGATGTCGCTCAGGTTCGAACTCTCCATGTGAAGCATTCTAGCACATCACGAAGCTCATCAGCAGTTTTTCTACGAAGGTACAGCTCCTTTGAACGAAGGAATCCACAACCAAAATTCGACTTAGACAAGGCCAACAGCCGCTTGATGCTGAGTCTGGATCCAGTATGGTATTGAAGGACAAAAAATGGAAACTTTACTCTTCGGAAGAAACTCCCCCTTTATATAGGACGGGAGTGGTGCAAGATATAGGCCACGGGGCCGTCGGTCAAAATTCCCATATTAATGGGATTAACCTAGGACTCAGCACGATGAACCCCATTAAATAGGTTCATTCCATTAAGTCTTAGACCATTAAAAGACTCCTTGAAATCTCCAAGTAACAATAGCAATCAAGAGGGAGTCATTCCTTAAAGAGCTGTCATTAATTGCTCTTAAAAAGACTTCATAAGACAGCTTCTTCAAACCAGAGTGCAGCTACAATTCTGTGCCAGCTGGAGGCACAGACTGGTGATGACTTCACATCATCCTGGCTTCAATGGAACAGACCTTTGCTTCGACCCAGAAGCTCAAACTCCCTCATCAAAGACTTGGAAAACACCAGTACATCCAACACAAGTCCGCATGCCGCTCCAAAGGCACAGTAACCTCGTTAGCCTGAATCACAGCCTACTCGTCGTCCTAAAGCAAAGTAACTTTACTACTCGAAACATAGCCTACTCGTCGCTCAAACGCACAAAGGTTCCATCATCTTCGAAACATAGTCCATTCGTCGCCTAAAAGCGCGAAGGCTCCATTATCTCCAGGAGAACAATTTACTCATCGCACTAAAAGTACAGCAGCACTAAGACCTCGCTAGAGGCACAGGTTGTATGGTCCTAGCCAATTGGTTTGTTTAAATTGCCACTCTTAAAGATAGGACAGAGGTTGGTCATATTGATAAGTGCAAATACCTTATCAATTGGTTTAAAACTCAGATAAGGACGAAGTTTGCTCTTTTGATAAAGGTCGTATCAAGTTGGTCTGTTTAAACCGATCGCCTCCTGAAGATCAAACAGAATCCTACTCTGAGATGAAATCCAAGATCTACTCGACTTCATCTAAACAAAGGATTTCCAGCAATAGAAACATGCCACGTGCCTCCTCCTTCGGTTGTTTTGATAACCACCTAAGATCTCGATAGAAGGGAATCTCGACGTTCGTCACGTGTCAGGTCAGCGGAAGTCCGCACCGTATAATGACAGCAGATTCCTTTATATTACAAGTCCGAGTGCACACCGCATATGTGCCCCCTTTTCCAATAAATATAAGGAGTTTTCCTTTCAACAAAAAAAAAGAAGAGAAAGAGGACACCGAAAAAGAGAAAAGAAGCATAAGGTAAAAGGTAGAGTTTCAAAGTCTCTCCAACATCCTCTTGATCGGTAACCCTAGAGTTCCATCAAAGGTACCAAACAGCCAAAGCAAGTCCAACTCGTCGTCAGATCGTCAATGGAATAAAGGAGCCGCTGCCGTGCTCGATCTCCACCGTCATGCTTTTCCAGTATTCTTGTACTTAGATTTCTTGCATAGGAATCGATTGTACCTTTTTTAAGTTCAAAACACAAAAAGTTTGTATAACCTTTTGTGATGTCGAACACAATTAAAGTGGAGATGGAGAACTAAGAGTTATACCTCAAAAATAAGGAAGAAGGATGGAAGAGAATCACCCAAAACTTTAAAAACTTGAGATTGGAGAGTGGAGAGCAACAAACTAGATATTTCTAGGGTTAGGGTTTTAGAGAAATAAGTTTGGAAGGAGATGGAAGATGATGGCAATGAGTAGAGAGAAGGAAAATTTGTGTTTTTAAATAGTAGGGCCTACTGCACTAGCAAATTGTGGGCCCTTGATCAAATAGCTTGTGTAGCATTTGGTTTCATAGTATTAAAATTTTATTTTGGATAATATTTTTCATTTATATTTATATTTTATTACTATTTAAGTATAGAGTGGTTAGAATTATTGTTAGATAGAGATTTGACTTTAGGATCACACGGGGGCGTGCCTAAGCCTATAGTTGAAGTATGATAACATTAGGTCACATACTAGGGTCCCTAGTTTGTTCCAGATATTTTATTTTACTATTTTAGAATTTTTTGGATATTTTTGGATAATTAAAACCTATAGAATTTATTTTTCCATGGGCTTTTACGATTTACTATGGGGCCACACGAAGTGATTTTGAGGCAAAACTTTTTATTTATACTCTAGATACCTAGAAATATTTTCTAGAATTTTCTAGATTTTTTCTGGATTTTTGGGATTTATTTGGAGTTATTTGGAGTTAAAATTAACTCTTAATGATTTTATGTAATTAAATAATTAATTATACAGTCATCAGCACAGTCAACGACCCTCTGGCCCGCCTGTCGGTGCTCAAATGAGTCAGCTACCGCCTCTCTCTCTCATATATATATATATATATATATATATATATATATATATATATATATATATATATATATATATATATATATATATATATAAAAAAAAAAAAAATATATATATATATATATATATATATATATATATATATATATATATATATATATATTTTATATATATATATATATTTTAGCTGCCTTTTTTAGAGAGAGTTCTAGTAGAGATG
This sequence comes from Iris pallida, assembly GCA_029216955.1. NCBI lineage: Eukaryota > Viridiplantae > Streptophyta > Magnoliopsida > Asparagales > Iridaceae > Iris > Iris pallida. Next base: position 74,781,841 of record JANAVB010034417.1, read on the forward strand.
TCGACTTCGCGGAGCGATTGCCGTTGATCTAGACGTCCGTTTCATTCGTCGTTTTTTTAGAAGTGTATTGAGGTTAGGTTTCTGAATATCTCTTTATTTTATGGTATTGTGTGTTTGAATTTCTGGATAATTATTTGAGTGTCGGTTATCCAAAAATTGATACATCATGCTGTTTTCGAGATTTCGAGTGATTCCGAACTTGGATTCGCGATTCGTTTGAAGTTTTAGAGAACTGACACCGAGCTCTACAAAATATAAATTTTCCAGAAATTCATAGTTTCATCTAGTTTTATTTTATTCGTAGAAGTCAGATTTGGTCAACAACTCATCGATTTGGTCACGGTAGCCATAATGGCGATAACTTTTGACCAAATCATGATTTTGTGACACGGTTGATTTTAGTGCACTCGTGGCAGTGAAATCTACTATGTTGCACACTCAAATTTTTTAATTCATAATTTTTGACTAGTTAGTCAATAGTATGTCTCGGTTTGCGTGCCACAGGTCCCGAATTTGGAACCGTGACTTTCCTTGGCCAAATATTTGTGTTTAGATTGTTATTTCATAATTAAATAGGTTAAAATAGGATTTTAGATGATTTACTCTAGAATTAGAATAGTATTAATTAAGTTAACCCATTAGCCACTTTCTAGGATTTTTAGAGTGGGAATCATTGATCTAACTTGTGGTTTTTATATGACGGGGTAGATCGGAATACGATGTCTTGACTTGTGACTTTATCTATCGGGGCAGGCAAGTATCACTATGATCTATGTTTTCTTTATTTTATACTGCATGTATCTTCGTGTCGTCTTTTCACTATTACTCCCTTATGGTTCATGATTGTCATTGTTCATGATTATTATTGTGCACGAGAGTTAGAATCGTTTGGGTATACATACATGTTCATGTCTTACTCATTTTTTTCATTGTTTATAGTTTGTCGTATTACTAATGTTTATCGTAGTGGAAATGTATTGTAAGAGAGTCGGGCGGAAGAATACAAGAAGTAAGCATGTGGTCAACGAATTGAATACAGACCCCCTATACATTGATTGCATAATATCGGTCATGCACCACACGTATGACTAATGGTTATCCTAAGCCGTTTACATGCTGAAAGTTGGTATTCTAAAATACATAGTACACGTGACTTAATCGTTGTTGCTTTATTGTCTATTGTTCTTTTTTCGTCAAGTCTACCTTCTTATTGTTTTCATGTCTTACTGGTGTGTCAAAGTCTACCTTCATATTGTTATCATGTCTCAGAGGCACTTCCTTATCATACAATGTCATGCCTATACTTATCTTCAGTTACTTTCCTTTTATCATTTCTTCATGCTTGTATACTATATTGTGTAATGTAGTGTTATGGTAATCTTGCTCCAATCCTGACTGGATAACTATTTTTTTAGCTTTAGACGACAAGATTTGTCCCGAGGTCTACGGTGAGTATGTTGGCGACCCTGACGTCACTAGTGTACCCGGTTCCAGCACTGATGCGAATTAGCATATTTCTTTCCTTACGTATTTGCTTTAGTTAGTAATTATAGTTATAGAGTTTAGTATATTTTATTTTTTGCTATACTGGTATGTTCCCGAGACTTTTTTGAGTTGTAGTGGATTATTTTATCATTATTATATTGAGACTATTGTATGTTATTTTTGGTTAATATTGATGGCTTTGTTGTGGATGATATATATATATATATATATATATATATATATATATATATATATATATATATATATATATATATATATATGCGTGTTATGCTTGTTGTGGACCATTGTTATCATAGTCAGTGTACTACCGACAATGCTACGACGTAGGCTGGACTTGATCACGAAATCGTATCTCAAAATTGGGAGCGGGTCGTGACAAGTTTTTATGGTGGCCCATGCAGGTCCAATTTCGCAGAAGACTGCAAACTCGTGGTAGTGCTTAAGTTAGCTGTACTACTACGAGCCTGCGAATATAGTTGAAGTTAGGAGGTTATATCATCCGCAAAATAGGATTTCTAATCCTATGAGTGTTATTTATCTTAGGATCTTCTTGTCACTTATTTGCATCCTGCTTGATTCCGTCCATAATTTCTTTGATGTGTTTGTATCTACCGTTCTAACCATGTCATTTCCTTCATTTTAGTTAGCAAAGGTTGATATAAGGCGTAGTGTGATCCATAAGGTTAAAGAGGGTACCTGACCCATGTATCCAAGAGCCTAAGAGTCCCACATCCGAGGATGTTGTGTTTATAGAGCCTACCATAGTTATAGTTGTTAGATAGGGTGCATGCCTAATTAGTTGGTAATGATTGGTTGATTAAATATTATTAATTAGTTTTCTTTATATTGCTAGTCATTATTTCTCCATGATATTGCTTATGAATTATTGTTACATTGCTTCTAGGAGTTATGTATTTATATTATGCTATTAGAGACGTTTGCTTTTTGAGGACAAAAATCTTTTAAGGGGGGTAGTTTGTAGCATTTGGTTTCCTAGTATTAAAATTTTATTTTGGATAATATTTTTTCATTTATATTTATATTTTATTACTATTAAGTATAGAGAGGTTAGAATTATTGTTAAATAGAGATTTGATTTTGGGATCACACGGGGTTGTGCCAAAGCCTATAGGTGACGTATGATAACATTAGGTCATATATGGTTTCTAAGGTCCCTAGTTAGTTCCAAAAATTTTATTTTACTATTTTTAATTTTTTGGAAATTTTGGAAATTTTTGGATAATTAAAACCAATAGAATTTATTTTTTCATAGGATTTTTCGATTTACTGTAGGGCCACACGAAGTGATTTTGAGGCAAAACTTTTTATTTATGCTCTAGACACCTAGAAATATTTTCTAGAATTTTTCTGGAATTTATTTGGAGTTATTTGGAGTTAAAATAAATTTTTAATAATTTTCTGTAATTTAATAATTAATTATACAGCCATCAGCGCAGTCAACGACCCCCTGGCCTACCTTTCGGCGCTCAAATGAGTCAGCCACCGCCTCTCTATCCTATATATATATATATATATATATATAAATATATATATATATATATCAGCGGGAAAACCTAGAAATTTTAGCCACCTTTTTAAGGGAGAGTTCTATTAGAGATCTCGACTTCGCGAAGAGATTGCTGTCGATCTAGACGTCTGTTTCATTCGCCATTTTTTTTGTTAGAAACATATTGAGGTTAGGTTTCTGAATATCCACTTTATTTTCTGATATTTTGTGTTCGAATTTCTGGATAATTATTTGAGTGTCGGTTATCCAAAAATTGGCACGTCGTGCAGTTTTTGAGATTTCGAGTGATTCCGAACTCCGATTCGCGATCCGTTTGAAGTTTTGGAGAGCTGACACCGAGCTCTACAATAATAAATTTTCTAGAAATTCAGAGTTTCATCTAAATTTTATTATATTCGTAGAAGTCAGATTTGGTCAACAACTCATTGATTTGGTCACGGTAGCCATAATGGCGATAACTTTTGACCAAATCGTGATTTTACGGCACGGTTGATTTCTGTGCACTCGTGGCAGTAAAATCTACTATGTTGCAAATTCAAAAATTTTCATTCATAATGTTTGACTAGTTAGTCAACAATATGTCTCGGTTTGCGTGTCAAGGGTCCCGAATTTGGAACCGTGACTTTCCTTGGCCAAATATTTGTGTTTAGATTGTTATTTCATAATTAAATAGGTTAAAATAGGATTTTAAATGATTTACTCAAGAATTAGAATAGTATTAATTAAGTTAACACATTAGCCACTTTCTAGGATTTATAGAGTAGAAATCGTTGATCTAACTTGTGGTTTTTATGTGACAGGGTAGATTGGAATACAATGTCTTGACTTGTGACTTTATCATCTATCGGAGTAGACAAGTATCACTATGACCTATTGTCACGACCCGCACCAAGTGTAGGGGCACGAGAAGTGGTTACATCTAGCCTATGATGCATTCTACATGATATTTGGGTCAATTTAGACCAAAGTCAACCTTTGGTCAACTCTAGTCAACTAATCTAGTCAACTAGGTCAAACCTAACCCAACAATTCTTACTAGGCCTAACCAAGACTATCCTAGCAAGCACACATCAATACAAGGCTATACTAGCAATACAACAAGGTATATATATATATATATATATATATATATATATATATATATATATATATATATATATATATATATATATATATATATATATATATATATATAGGCACTCAAACATACTTATATCAATCTATATATGTATATATTACATAAACATATATACATACATAGGCATATCAATACACAATAACAACTATATATATATATATATATATATATATATATATAGAGAGAGAGAGAGAGACAGAGAGAGAGGAACATATATGTATATGTGTGTGTACATGGCATGAGTGTAGTGTCAATATACTAGCGAACATAGAAGAACATATAGCGAGGGGAGTTTAGGTGCGTGTGCGGATAGGGTCTCATGTTTCCAGAGTGCAATGTGTGCGTGTGTACAAGAATTAGTGTATCTTAGTTTTCAGGTTCCAGTTTTTGTGTGTGTGTGTGTATAAGAGAAGACAGTGTGTGTACATCCATATTGAAACTAAACCAACCTCAATCAGTAAAACACATGACACTTGCAATTCTCAGATTTTAGTTTTAGATTCTACCTGTGTGAGTGTGGGTGCCAATGTGTATACATGAGTGTCTATTCTCAGATTTCAGGAAACGGTGTGAATATATGTGTCAAAAGTGTTCTCAGATTTATATAGGTGTATACAAACAGTTCACTACATATTGATAGCCCAATCTAAAAACAAAACCAAAATCCCATGCCAATCATAAACCCCTAATATGTAGGCTAATTCAGATGTACATATAGGTGAACATCATTGCAATTAACCAATCAACAAAATCAGTAACACAAGACAGTTACCAGTTTTCAGGTTTACAGTGTATTCATAAATAATTACCAATTTAACAGTCAAAGCATATTCGAAACTCAAAATCCTATGCTAACAATAACCCTAACATGGTAGGTCATTCCCAGATGCATACAGGTGAACAAAACATCCCAATTTAATCGATCAAAATAGTTCAATAGCTACATTAAATCTCAGGAACCAATGAATCAGTCAAGTATCAGAATTTTAGGGAAATTCCTGATTTCGAAATCAAATAACAACTGATAATTAAACTAATAGGTTGGTAATGGAAGTACTACACGTGATTGTGTCATAGGGTGTCCCAGTGTCCAAAAATTGGACACAAACGTGTCCAATTGAAAACTCACACACACAGTAAACCAGTGCACACAGAGGCATCGTGCACGAGTTCACTGAGATCGTGGACACGACTCCTCATGACACTTGGTCAAGCACATGTGTAGCCCACGTGTAGGGATACACAGTCGACACAATACGACGTGTCCAAGTCGTGTCTAGAGTGCACACGAACGCGTGTTAGTACGCGTGTCAGTGCGTGAACCCGACAGTGCACGAGCAGTGTGTGTCCAGTATGGGTACGAATTCTCTGCATATCGTGCATCATTTGCTCCAAAATTTTGGGAGCATGATGACAGTAACTGCCCCATCTTGCCTATAAAATTTTGTGCCATCTCGTGCTGTGTCCATGGAGAAATCGGACACGGGTAGCAGGACACCTGGCCGAGTCCCCGTGTAGCGTATCCAGTACAATTTAGGGCACAAAAACGACATGAAGACCAACTAAGTCTTCATAAAATCTAATGTACACACATAGATCTACAGATTCAAGTAATTAGTTTAGTAAAATATGAAAATTCATTCCTAAGTGGCATTCTATCAAACACTTGCACTACACATTAACACGTGTCCGATACGGACACCAAACTGACACAATTTTTAACCAATTTTTTGGGACAGCTAGGGGACACCTAGATCTAGGCTAGGATGCAAAGAAATTAGAATAATAACACAATTTGAGGAGTTTTACCTATAGGTGCCAATGGCAAGAAACGACCCAAAATAGAGTATTTCGCCTTATTAGCTCAAATCTCCAAATTGTTCAAAAGCTGGGATTACTCTCTATAAATAGAAAATAAAGGAGTATTAAACTCTAATACAAGAAACTAGAGTAAATAAGGAATTACAATGGAAAAACTATGGATTGGGGACGAATGGTCATACCTTTCTTTTCTAAAGTTTTGATTCAATACAAAAGAGGCAAGATATAAATGAAAAGAGCATTTATAGGGAGGAAACCCTAGTGGCCGGCCATAGTGAGTAGGAATTAGGGTTGAGGTTTAGTCTAATGGGCTATGGACCAAGTTGCATTAGTCATAGAATCAATTAACAAGTCTCAAGCCTATGAACCAAATCATTAATCATCCTATTTGAATCTTGATTCTAAGTGACCTAACTTAGATTGACTTAAGTTAGACTAGGATCTCACCATGCTAATGAATTCACCAAAGCGAGGGTTAACATCTAGGTTAGTCTCCAAAGTCTCAACTAGTCAAAGTCAAAAATAACATTCACCAATTTAATAAATTAAAATAAATTCAAAAAATTCATAAATAACGAAAATACCCTCAAGCTAAAATGTGGTATTGACAAATCTATCCTCCTTAAAAGAATTTTGTCCTCGAAATTAAAAGGCGAAACTAAACTGATGAGAAGGATAGACAATCATACCTCAAGATCCAAAAAGATAAGGGTATCGCGTGTGTATCTCATCCTCCCGCTCCCAGGTAGACTCTACTGGAGAATGATGCCTCCATGCGACGCGAACCAAAGGTATCACCTGGTTTCTCAGTACCTTCTCTCAGTGATCCAGAATCTCTACTGGCTTCTCTGGATAACTGAGAGTAGGTCCCACCTCAATCTCGGAATGATCAAGTACATTGCTAGGATCAGCCACGTACCATCTCAACTGTGACACATGGAATACGTTGTACAAATCCACTAGTGCAGGTGACAAGTCTAGCCTGTATGCCACGTCACCGACTCTCCCGCTGATCACGAAAGGTCCGATGAAGCACGGGCTAAGCTTCCTACCTCCACCAAAATGTATGGTACCACGAGTCGGAGATATCCTCCGAAAAACCATGTCTCGGACCTAAACACAAACAAGGTCTCAAGTTACTAAATAATCAAACATGATCAAACAAAAAACAACCTACTTCTAATCCTATCTCTAATTTGTACCTCAAACTCCAAAGGCCTCCGGTGGCCATCGGCCCAATACCGATGTCTGTCCTGCGCCATGCGAAGTCTGTCCCTGATTAGCTTCACTTTTTCGGCTGCGTCAACAACCATCTCAAGTCCCAATAAAGCTAGCTCACTAACATCATCCCAAGATAAGGGTGTACGACACCTACACCCGTACAACACCTCGAAAGGTGACATCTCAATGCTGGCCTGGAAACTGTTATTGTAAGCAAACTCTACCAAGTGCAGGTGATCCTCCCAGGATCCTCTGAAACCTAAGACGTACGTCCACAGCATGTCCTTGAGCATCTGAATAGTCCTCTCTGACTGTCCGTCCGTCTGAGGGTGGTATGCAGTACTAAACTTGAGCTGAGTGTCCAAACTTGTCTGCAGACTCTGCCAGAAATGAGAAGTAAAGCGACTATCCAGTTCCGAGACAATGCTGACTGGAACTCCAAGAATTATGACAATCTATCGCATGTATATCTCTGCAAGCCTCTCAGTAGACGTACCCACTTTAAATAGCAAAAAGTGGGTTGATTTGGTCAACCTGTCTACGATGACCCAAATCGTGCCTTTCCTTTCTGGTATACGCGGCAACCCAGAGACAAAATCCATAGTGATATCCTCCCACTTCCACTCTGGAATGGGCAATGGCTGCAAAAAACCTCCTGGCCTCTGCCGCTCTGCCTTGACCTGCTGACAGACCAAGCACCTGGCTACGAAGCGAGCTACCTCCCGTTTCATCCCATACCACCCGACGTACTCCCTCAGATCCCTGTACATCTTGTTGCACCAGGATGTATAGAGTATTGAGATCGATAGGCCTCCTGCATGACCTTCTCCCTGAGCTCTCTACTAGGCACACACAGCCTGGAACCGTGCCTAAAAGCGCCATCCTCTATAAGAGTGAACTCACCATCCACTAGCCCTGTTCGAACCTGCTCTCGGATACACCGCAAAGCAACATCCTTGAACTGCGTTGACTTGATCCTCTCCATCAATTTCGACTGAATTTGAAGGCCCCACATCTGCATCTGAACTCCTGGCACAATCACCTCAATCCCCAGTCTCTCCAAGTCTGCTAGCAAATGACGGTCCATAGTCAAAGACATGGTTGTCGGATACCTACTCAAGGCATCGACAAACACGTTAGCCTTTCCCGGGTGATACTATAGTGAGATGTCGAAGCCCTTCATCGGCTCTAACCACCTGTGCTGCCTTATGTTGAGCTCCTTCTGTGTAAACACATACTTTAAGCTCTTATGATCTTTGAAGATCTCCACTCTCTCCATATAAGTAGTGTTTCCATAACTTCAAAGAAAATATCACTGCTGCCAACTCCAAGTCATGGGTATGGTAGTTCTTCTCATGGGGACGTAACTACCTGGAAGCATAGGCAATCACCTTCCCATGCTGCTGCAAGACACAACCCACACCCTTCCCCGAGGCGTCACTATAGATAATGAACCCTTCCGATGCTAATAGCAATGTCAGAATCGGAGCTGTCGTCAGCCGCTTCTTCAACTCATCAAAAGCGACCGGATACTCCTTTGACCAAACAAACTCTGTATCCTTCCGGGTCAGCCTAGTCAACGGCTCTGCAATTCGGGAGAAATCCTGCACGAACCTCACGTAATAGCCTGCCAGTCCCAAGAAGCTTCTGATCTCTGCTACTGAACTCGGTGCCGACCAAGCCTGAACTGCCGTAATCTTCTTCGGGTCCACTGAGATCCCATCTCCAGTCACCACATGACCCAAGAAGTTAACTCTGTCCAGAACGAACTCGTACTTCGAGAGCTTGCCATACATCCTTTTCCTCCTGCGTGTCTTCAGAACCACTCTCAAGTGCTCCTCATGCTCCTCCTCAGTCTTCGAATACACTAGGATATTATCGATGAACACCACCACGAACTTATCCAAGTACTGGTGGAACACCTGGTTCATCAAGTTCATAAATACTGTCGGGGCATTGGTCAGCCCATATGGCATCACCAAGAACTCAAACTGTCCATACCGCATCCTGAAGCCGGTCTTCGGGATATCCTCCTTCTTTACCTTTACCTGATGATAACCTGACCTCAGATCAATCTTCGAGAAAACCCGAGCTTTGTTCAACTGATCGAAGAGAGAATCAATCTGCGGCAGTGGGTATCTGTTCTTGATCGTGAGGTTGTTGAGTGCCTGTAGTCGATACACATCGGTACCGATCCATCCTTCTTGGGTTCAAAGAGTACCGGAGCACCCCAAGGTGAAGAACTCGATCGGATGAAGCCCTTGTCCTGCAGCTCATCCATCTTCTTCTTTAATTCCATCAACTCACTGTTGTTCACTCGATAGACATGCTGAGAAATCAGCTCCACGTCGGGAAACAAGTCTATCGAGAACTCAACATCCCTATCCGGTGGAAGTCCTGGCAACTCCTCCGGAAAGACGTCTATGAACTCAGCAATCAAAGGATGTAGAGCCGCCTACTCCTCGACTGAAACTTCGCAGAAAAGTTCGTTGTTCTTCTCCGCCTGCCGTCGGGTGAACTCGAACTCTGGCTCTCCTGGCACTCCGAACAGAACTCTACCCCCACAGCAATCTATGCTGGCGTGGTGCCTGCTCAACCAATCCATACCTAATACGATATCGTAGTTCGATAGTGGCATCACGAGCAGACTCACCTCCAACTCTCGGCCTTCCAAAATAACACTTTACCCTCTGCAAACATCACTCACGAGGATAATACCACCCCCGATCGTGATCTTGTAGGTCCTAGGCAATGATTCAGATACAAGGCAGTGTCTAATAGCAAATGCTACTGACACAAAACTGGAGGAAGCTCCAGAATCAAATAAAGTAAAAGCTGGAATGGTGTCGAGTAGAACAGAACCTGCGATCAGCTCCCCAATAGCCTCTGCATCTTCGGCTGCCATGGTAAAAGTTTGCCCCTGCTGGCCTCCCCTGGCCTGCTGCTGGTCCTGCACGAACCGCTGCTGCTGAGTTGCCAGCGGTCCCTTCTGCGGTCCCACTGGAGCCTTGGCTCCTGCTCCCTGAGCTGCTCTGCCTACAAAGAGGGAATAGTCCCTCAGCTGATGCTCTGACGATCCGCAGAGAAGACAATTCCCCAGTCTCTTCCTGCACTCAGTCCATCCATGCCCCGGCTTTTTACAGAAGGTACAACTAGTAGACTGCTGCCTCGGGGCCTACTACTGCTGCCTCGACTGCTGATGCTGAGCTGGCTGAAGTCTCGGCTGCTGGAACTGCTGCGGCTGAAACTGCCTCTGCTGGTGCTGCTGCTGAAAGTGCTGCCTCTTGGTCGGTCCTCCGCTACCACTGGCTCCCTGGGTGTCTCACCCCCTCTTGAGCCTCAGCTCAAGATCATCCTCTGCGGCTAAGGCACCTACCAAGATCTCCTCAAAAGTGGCGCTGTGGGCACTCTTGGTATTGGACTTCACCTCCTTGACCAGTCCCTTTCTGAACCTCTGGACCTTTGTCGCCTCGATAACCTCTCGACAAACCTGTCCAGATGGAAGAACTCTCCAACATACTCCTTTACGGACTAACTGCCCTGTAGTAAAGCCTCAAACTGAGTCTCGAGGGCACCAAACCCTGCGTCTGGGAACAACTTTTCCTTGAACAGCTTCTTGAAGGCTGCCCAAGTCTGTCCTGGTGTACCAACCCTCGGGTCGGTCTGGTACCAAGTACGGGCCAAATCCTGTATCATCCTCGCTGGAATCTATGCCAGTCTAAAAATCTCCTCCATATGCTCAATCCACTCATCAGCGTACAAAATACCCTCTGTACCCCTGAAGTCCCTCGGGTGCATCTTTTGGAAGTCCTAGATGCCCTACTCCCTCAGCGGATGCGGCTGCAGAACTGCCACAGGTTGAGCTACTACCCTCTCAACTGTTGTCAGGGCCAGCTCGATTCCCCGACTAAACTCGGCAGTCTGACGCTGCTGTTGGGCCTCCATGAACTGCTGAAAGAAAGTGAACAGATGGAATGCGTCAACAGTCCCCGAAGGTGGCTTCTGCTGCTGGAGCATCTCTGGAATCATCGGGCTCGGCCTACGAACTGGTGGAGGGGCCCCTCCGAATGCAGCTGAAACACCCACCCCAGCTGGCATAACTGGGCTGCGGTATCGGGGGCCGGCTGCTGAGGACGAGAGGTGGCAAACCTATCATCAGTGTCCCCCTTCCCTGGGCGATATGATCTAGTCTCGACCATCCTGGTGACAGATCAAACAAGAAAACAATTTCTGAGAATGAGTCAAAATAGCAAAGGAGGATAGTTTATATTCAAGGAAAGATGATAAGCAGCAAATTTAGATAAAAGAAAACTGATTAAGAGTTTTTCCTAATGTGATTGAGTACCTTCAAGAATATCCTAATCCTAGTGCAGGCTGCAGTGATACTCTAGTTCGAATACCACTGCAATTCTAAACTCGACCTGCATGGGCCACCACTAAAAACGTGTCATGACCCGCACCCAGTGTAGGGACACGAGAAGTGGTTACGTCCAACCTACGATGCATTCTACATGATATTTGGATCAATCTAGACCAAAGTCAACCTTTGGTCAACTCCAGTCAACTACTCTAGTCAACTAGGTCAAACCTAACCCAACAAGTCTTACTAGGCCTAACCAAGACTATCCTACACAACAAGGTATATATATATATATATATATATATATATATATATATATATATATATATATATATATATATAAAATAAATAAAAAAATAAAAAAAAATATATATAGGCACTCAAACATACTTATATCAAGCTATATATGTATATATTACATAAACATATACATACATAGGCATAATCAACTAGGCATATCAATACACAATAACAACTATACATACATAATGCATATATATATATATATATATATATATATATATATATATATATATATATATATATATATATATATATAGAGAGAGAGAGAGAGAGAGAGAGGAAAATATATGTATATGTGTGTGTACTTGGCATGAG